>SJYX01009863.1:20271-38052 GCA_006410675.1 Oreotragus oreotragus
TAAATATATGTTTAGTGTTCCACATATAGGGGAATTTGTCAGCTACTTCTCTTCTAGATGTGTTTTCAAGAAGTTGACAGATACAGGGTGATTGCTGCTGTTCAGTCATTAAGATGTGTGACCCTTTTCGACCTCCTAGACCATAGCTTACCTAACCTTGATTGGTTAAGAAAACCTCATCAAAGTCACGTGAACTTAGGATAGTATAAAGTCAGCATGAAAGGGAAATGACCTGCTGACTCTACTCAGCCAGCCTGGAAGGTGCATCTCCTCAGCTGGAGTGTCTAGCACTCATGATGCTGATCATCTGCTGACAGACTAGAGGCTAACAGCAGACTAGAGATCCACAGCTGCGTGGTTTCAATTTGGTGTTCGGCTAGTCCCTCAGGGAAATATGACAAGAGTAAAATTATATAGTGATGTGGCTTTAGACCACATCACTGATCTGGAGCTGATTCTTTAATTTCTTTCAACTCAATTTAACATTTTTTTAAACTTAGGTATCATTCCATTGTAATGTTAGTGAAGTTATAGGGGCACAGCCATACATTTTAGCTTCTGTGAACCACACACCTCCTCAGCACCAAAAATGCAGTTTTTCTCTGTTNAACATTTTTTTAAACTTAGGTATCATTCCATTGTAATGTTAGTGAAGTTATAGGGGCACAGCCATACATTTTAGCTTCTGTGAACCACACACCTCCTCAGCACCAAAAATGCAGTTTTTCTCTGTTACCATTTGCTGCCCTATTTTGTGGGAGGCTTCTCCTCTGATTTCCACTACTCAGGTCTTTGTACTTGTTATCCTGTCAGCTTTTTTCTGCCTTAAACATCTTTTTACTTGTTTTCTTTGTGTGTGTGTGTGTGTGTGTGTGTGTGTGTGTGTGTGTTCCACACATGAGTGAAATTGTGAATTATTTCTTTCTCTTAACATGTCTTCGGATGTGGTTAGACCAAAGGTAACATATGATGTCACTTGGCTAAGAAACTCTGGACAAGGTCCTTCGACCTTGGAGCAGCCTCAGGTCAGCGAGGAAAGGGAAATTCTGTCTTCATCGGTCCTCAGCCACCTTCAAAGCTGCATCTCCTCCAGCAGAGGCATTCCTCCCCCACCTCTCTGATCATCTACAGAGAGGAGGAGTACAACTAGATTTTAGGATCGTTTGCTTTAAATTTGGTGTTTAGCATGTAGCTCAGAAAAANTCGGTCCTCAGCCACCTTCAAAGCTGCATCTCCTCCAGCAGAGGCATTCCTCCCCCACCTCTCTGATCATCTACAGAGAGGAGGAGTACAACTAGATTTTAGGATCGTTTGCTTTAAATTTGGTGTTTAGCATGTAGCTCAGAAAAAGACATCCATAGTAAAGATACATAGTGATTTTGCCTGGCAATAGGGTCCGGTGTCTTATAATTAAGTTTATAACTTGAGTTAACATGTGTGTTAAGGTTAAGTGTGTTCCATT
Organism: Oreotragus oreotragus; assembly: GCA_006410675.1. Classification (NCBI taxonomy): domain Eukaryota; kingdom Metazoa; phylum Chordata; class Mammalia; order Artiodactyla; family Bovidae; genus Oreotragus; species Oreotragus oreotragus. Next base: position 21,734 of record SJYX01009863.1, read on the forward strand.
TGTGCTTTACAAGTCAACTTTTGTAAGCCTTACACATGCTCACCACCCGAATTGTCCTCTCTCACTGTCACGACACATTTGATCACTTTACCATCGTGCCTTGACCTCTGAAACCTCCTCACTGGTGTTCACTACTCTGTTCTGTATATCTGTGTGTTTCTTTTTGTCATCTGCTTTCTTTCCTGTTTGTTCTTACTGTTCTATCCGGGAGTGAAGTGGTGTTTGCCTTCAGCCTCTGACTTAGTTCATTAGCATCATAACAAGGTCTATCCATGTTCTGGAAAAGAACAAGATCTCAAATTTTTTTTTTAAAAGGCTGATTAGATTTCCATTGAATATGCACACTTTTTTTTTTTCTCCCTTACTCCCTTTTCCCTTGATTGGGAACTATGACAAGGAGCGTATTACTTTTGTTTTCGTCTAGGAGTTTTACAATCTTAGGTGTTATTGTCAAATCTTTAATCAACTCTGGGTTGAGTCTTAGGTATGGTGCCAAATAAGGATCTAGATTTAGACTATGATGCTGGGAAAGATTGAAGGCAAAAGGAGAAGGGTGTATCAGAGGATGAAATGGTTATATGGAATCACCAACTCAATGGACATGACCTTGAGCAAACTCTGGGAGATTGTGGAGGACAGTGAAGCCTGGCATGCTGCAGTCTGTGGGATCGCAAAGGGTCAGACTCAACTTAGTGAATGAACACAAACATACAATGATTTAGATCACTTAATCTCAGTAAATTTGAGAACAGAGGCTGATAAAATATATTCTTCTGAATGCTATTATTATGTGAATATTCAAATTCTAAGGAATTTAGCATTTTATTATTCTGATTGATATGGGACACTGGATAAGCAGTTATGAAACCTCAATGCTATTGTCTGTAGGCACTGAAAGCTTAAAAAATGATTTGTTCATCTTTAGTTGAAAAATATATTTCACATTATTATTAACTAGGTAAAAATGAGACCCAGAAGATGAAAGATTCAGAAAATAGGAGAGAAGACAATAATTTGGATAAGTGAATTTGTGTCTAAAAATTGACTTCTCTGATGTCAGTTGGGAGAGTACAGTTTTTTTTTTTTAATTAGGAAATTAAATAAATATTTTTTATTTTCAAACGCCTATGGCATTCTAAAGGATATCAGTCCTGGGTGTTCNGAATCACCAACTCAATGGACATGACCTTGAGCAAACTCTGGGAGATTGTGGAGGACAGTGAAGCCTGGCGTGCTGCAGTCTGTTGGATTGCAAAGGGTCAGACTCAACTTAGTGAATGAACACAAACATACAATGATCTAGATCACTTAATCTCAGTAAATTTGAGAACAGAGGCTGATAAAATACATCCTTCTGAATGCTATTATTATGTGAATATTCAAATTGTAAGGAATTTAGCATCTTATCATTCTGATTGATGTGGGACACTGGATAAGCAGTTATGAAACCTCAATGCTATTATCTGTAGGCACTGAAAGCTTAAAAAATGATTTGTTCATCTTTAGTTGAAAAATATATTTCATATTATTATTAACTAGGTAAAAATGAGACCCAGAAGATGAAAGATTCAGAAAATAGGAGAGAAGACAATAATTTGGATAAGTGAATTTGTGTCTAAAAATTGACTTCTCTGATGTCAGTTGGGAGAGTACAGTTTTTTTTTTTTAATTAGGAAATTAAATAAATATTTTTTATTTTCAAACGCCTATGGCATTCTAAAGGATATCAGTCCTGGGTGTTCTTTGGAAGGACTGATGCTGAAGCTGAAACTCCAATCCTTTGGCCACATCATGCGAAGAGTTGACTCATTGGAAAAGACCCTGATGCTGGGAGGGATTGGGGGCAGGAGGACAAGGGGACGACAGAGGATGAGATGGCTTAATGGCAATCCCGACTCGATGGACATGAGCTTGAGTGAACTCTGGGAGTTGGTGATGGACATGGAGGCCCAGCATGGTGCTGTGATTCATGGGTTCGCAGAGTCAGACACGACTGAGCGACTGAACTGAACTGATTCAGTGAATTTGGTAGATTAAACTTTATGTGTACAAAAAATATATTTCAATTCCAGTAGATCATAAAATCGGTGAGCACCAACACCTTAGGTGTTTTTGTTACTGTCCTGTGGCCCCGGTTCACTCATCAGCCATCCCCTTGCCACTCTCCTCTGACGTGCCCTGCTCTGTTCTCTGAGAATGTTTGCTTTTCTGTCATTTGCTCTCCTTTCTTTTTGTGTTGACTTCTTTGCTTTTGAAATTTGCGTTTAGTGTTCCACATCCAAGAGAAATCACAAGGTGATTTCTAAATGGACCTTTTGAGTCCATTTCTAAATGGGTCCTTGGGACACTGAGAGATACAGGGTGATTTTTGCTGTTCACTCACTCAGCTGTGTCTGATTCTTTGTGAACCCCTGGACTGTGACCTATATAATGTTGATTGATTAAGAAAACCTCATCAAATTAAAAAAAAAAAAGGAAAGAAAACCTCATCAAGGTCATGTGACCTTAGGGGAGTGTAGAGTCAGCGGGAAAGGGAAATTTCCCCTCTGACCCTCCTCAGCCACCCTGGAAGCTGCATCTCCTTGGCTGGAGTGTCCAGCACTCATGATTCTGAGCATCTGCTGACAGACTGGAGGCTCACAGCTGAATTTCAGGTTGTGTGGTTTAAATTTGGTGTTTGGCTAGTCCCTCAGGGAAACAGAACAAGGGGAAAATCACGTAGTGATGTGGCTTTAGGCAGCTGGGGATCGATTGTCTAATTTCTTTTGAATTTTGTTTTAATTGTTTAAAGTTTTGGTATTATCCCATTATAATTTGAGGGAAGTTTTATGTGCATCGCCATACATTTCAGCCTCTGTGAGCCACACAGCTTCTCAGCACCCAAAACTGCAGGTTTCCTCTGTTACTATTTGCCGCCCCATTTTCTTTGAGGCTTCTCTTCTGATTCCCTTTATTCAGGTCTGTGTATCTTTGTATTTGCCATCATGTCAATGTTGTCTTCTTTAAAATTCTGTTTACTTGTTTTCTTTTTGTCTTTTGTGTTCCACACATGAGTGAAATTGTGAATAATTTCTTTCTCTTAACGTGTCTTCAGATTTGGTTAGACCAAACAGAATAGCTGATGTCACCTGGCTAAGAAACTCTCAAAAAGGTCATGTGACCTTGGAGCAGCCTCAGGTCAGCTGGGAAAGGGAAATTCCTTCTTGACTGGTCCTCAGCCACCATCAAAGCTGCATCTCCCTCATTGAAGGCATTCGTCCCCCCACTGTCTGATCATCTCCTACAGAGAAGAGGCACACAGCTGGATTTTAGGATGGTTTGCTTTTTAAAGCTGGTGTTCAGCATATTGCTCAGAACAAAAGTCCATAGTAAACTTATGTAGTGGTTTGGCCTGGCAATAGGGTAAGTTGTCTTGAACTTTATAATTTTACTTTTTAAATTGAGTAAACATTGATGTTAATATTAGATGTTTCATTTGTACTTTTTTTTTTTTTTTTTNCTTAGGTATCATTCCAGTGTAATGTTAGTGAAGTTATAGGGGCACAGCCATACATTTTAGCTTCTGTGAACCACACACCTCCTCAGCACCAGAAATGCAGTTTTTCTCTGTTACCATTTGCTGCCCTATTTTGTCAGAGGCTTCTCCTCTGATTTCCACTACTCAGGTCTTTGTACTTGTCATCCTGTCAGCTTTTTTCTGCCTTAAACATCTTTTTACTTGTTTTCTTTTTTTTTCATGTGTGTTCCACACATGAGTGAAATTGTGAATTATTTATTTCTCTTATGTCTTCGGATGTGGTTAGACCAAAGGTAATATATGATGTCACTTGGCTAAGAAACTCTAGACAAGGACATGCGACCTTGAAACAGCCTCAGGTCAGCTAGGAAAGGGAAATTCTGTCTTCATCAGTCCTCAGCCACCTTCAAAGCTGCATCTCCTCCAGTAGAGGCATTCCTCCCCCACCTCTCTGATCACCTACAGAGAGGAGGAGTACAACTAGATTTTAGGATCGTTTGCTTTAAATTTGGTGTTTAGCATATAGCTCAGAAAAAGACATCCATAGTAAAGATACATACTGATTTTGCCTGGCAATAGGGTCAAGTGTCTTTATAATTAAGTTTATAACTTGAGTTAACACTGTGTGTTAAGGGTAGGTGTGTTCCATTTGTGCTTTACAGGTCAACTTTTGTAAGCCTTACACATGCTCACCACCCGAATTGTCCATTAAACATCTTTTTACTTGTTTTCTTGTGTGTGTGTGTGTGTGTTCCACACATGAGTGAAATTGTGAACTATTTCTTTCTCTTAACATGTCTTCGGATGTGGTTAGACCAAAGGTAATATATGATGTCACTTGGCTAAGAAACTCTGGACAAGGACCTGCGACCTTGGAGCAGCCTCAGGTCAGCTAGGAAAGGGAAATTCTGTCTTCATCGGTCCTCAGCCACCTTCAAAGCTGCATCTCCTCCAGCAGAGGCATTCCTCCCCCACCTCTCTGATCACCTACAGAGAGGAGGAGTACAACTAGATTTTAGGATTGTTTGCTTTAAATTTGGTGTTTAGCATATAGCTCAGAAAAAGACATCCATAGTAGAGATACATACTGATTTTGCCTGGCAATAGGGTCAGGTGTCTTATAATTAAATTTATAACTTGAGTTAACATGTGTGTTAAGGTTAAGTGTGTTCCATTTGTGCTTTACAGGTCAACTTTTGTAAGCCTTACACATGCTCACCACCCGAATTGTCCTCTCTCACTGTCACTACACATTTGATCACTTTACCATCGTGCGTTGACCTCTGAAACCTCCTCACTGGTGTTCACTGCTCTGTTATGTATATCTGTGTGTTTCTTTTTGTCATCTGCTTTGTTTCTTTTTTGTTTGTTCTTACTGTTCTATCCGGGAGTGAAGTGGTGTCTGCCTTCGGCCTCTGACTTAGTTCATTAGCATCATAACAAGGTCTATCCATGTTCTGGAAAAGAACAAGATCTCAATTTTTTTTTTTTTAAAGGCTGATTAGATTTCCGTTGAATATGCACACTTTTTTTTTTTCTCCCTTACTCCCTTTTCCCTTGATTGGGAACTATGACAAGGAGCGTATTACTTTTGTTTTCTTCTAGGAGTTTTACAATCTTAGGTGTTATCTTCAAATCTTTAATCAACTCTGGGTTGAGTTTTAGGTATGGTGCCAAATAAGGATCTAGATTTAGACTATGATGCTGGGAAAGATTGAAGGCAAAAGGAGAAGGGTGTATCAGAGGATGAAATGGTTATATGGAATCACCAACTCAATGGACATGACCTTGAGCAAACTCTGGGAGATTGTGGAGGACAGTGAAGCCTGGCATGCTGCAGTCTGTGGGATCGCAAAGGGTCAGACTCAACTTAGTGAATGAACACAAACATACAATGATTTAGATCACTTAATCTCAGTAAATTTGAGAACAGAGGCTGATAAAATATATTCTTCTGAATGCTATTATCATGTGAATATTCAAATTCTAAGGAATTTAGCATTTTATCATTCTGATTGATATGGGACACTGGATAAGCAGTTATGAGACCTCAATGCTATTGTCTGTAGGCACTGAAAGCTTAAAAAATGATTTGTTCATCTTTAGTTGAAAAATATATTTCACATTATTATTAACTAGGTAAAAATCAGACCCAGAAGATGAAAGATTCAGAAAATAGGAGAGAAGACAATAATTTGGGTAAGTGAATTTGTGTCTGAAAATTGACTTCTCTGATGTCAGTTGGGAGAGTACAGTTGGTTTTTTTTTTTTAATTAGCAAATTAAATAAATATTTTTTATTTTCAAACACCTATGGCATTCTAAAGGATATCAGTCCTGGGTGTTCTTTGGAAGAAATGATGCTAAAGCTGAAACTCCAATCCTTTGGCCACATCATGCGAAGAGTTGACTCATTGAAAAAGACCCTGATGCTGGGAGGGATTGGGGGCAGGAGGACAAGGGGACGACAGAGGATGAGATGGCTGAATGGCAATCCTGACTCGACAGACATGAGCTTGAGTGAACTCTGGGAGTTGGTGATGGACAGGGAGGCCCGGCGTGGTGCTGTGATTCATGGGTTCGCAGAGTCAGACACGACTGAGCGACTGAACTGAACTGATTCAGTGAATTTGGTAGATTAAACTTTATGTGTACAAAAAATATATTTCAATTCCAGTAGATCATAAAATCGGTGAACACCAACACCTTAGGTGTTTTTGTTACTATCCTGTGGCCCCGTTTCACTCATCAGCCGTCCCCTTGCCACTCTCCTCTGACATGCCCTGCTGTGTTTTGTGAGAATGTTTGCTTTTCTGTCATTTGCTCTCCTTTCTTTTTGTGTTGACTTCTTTGCTTTTGAAATTTGTGTTTAGTGTTCCACATCCAAGAGAAATCATAAGGTATTTCTCTTTTCTAAATGGGTCCTTGAGACACTGAGAGATACAGGGTAATTTTTGCTGTTCAGTCACTCAGTTGTGTCTGATTCTTTGTGACCTCCTGGACTGTGACCTATATAATGTTGATTGATTAAGAAAACCTCATCAAATTGGAAAAAAAAAAAGAAAGAAAACCTCATCAAGGTCATGTGACCTTAGGGGAGTATAAAGTCAGCAGGAAAGGGAAATTTCCCCTCTGACCCTCCTCAGCCACCTTGGAAGTTGCATCTCCTGAGCTGGAGTGTCCAGCACTCATGATTCTGAGCATCTGCTGACAGACTGGAGGCTCACAGCTGAATTTCAGGTTGTGTGGTTTAAATTTGGTGTTTGGCTAGTCCCTCAGGGAAACAGGACAAGGGGAAAATCATGTAGTGATGTGGCTTTAGGCAGCTGGGGATCGATTGTCTAATTTCTTTTGAATTTTGTTTTAATTGTTTAAAGTTTTGGTATTATCCCATTATAATTGGAGGGAAGTTTTAGGTGCATCGCCATACATTTCAGCCTCTGTGAGCCGCACAGCTTCTCAGCACCAAAACTGCAGGTTTCCTCTGTTACTGTTTGCCGCCCCATTTTCTTTGAGGCTCCTCTTCTGATTTCCTTTACTCAGGTCTGTGTATCTTTGTATTTGCCATCATGTCAACGTTGTCTTCTTTAAAATTCTGTTTACTTGTTTTCTGTTTGACTTTTGTGTTCCACACATGAGTGAAATTGTGAATAATTTCTTTCTGTTAACATGTCTTCAGATGTCATTAGACCAAACAGAATAGCTGATGTCACTTGGCTAAGAAACTCTGAAAACGGTCATGTGACCTTGGAGCAACCTCAGGTCAGCTGGGAAAAGGAAATTCCTTCTTGACTGGTCCTCAGCCACCATCAAAGCTGCATCTCCCTCATTGAAGGCATTCTTCCCCAACCTCTCTGATCATCAGAGGAGGAATACAGCTGGATATTAGGATGGTTTGCTTTTTAAAGCTGGTGTTCAGCATATTGCTCAGAACAAAAGTCCATAGTAAACTTATGTAGTGGTTTGGCCTGGCAATAGGGTAAGGTGTCTTGAACTTTATAATTTTACTTTTTAAATTGAGTAAACGTTGATGTTAATATTAGATGTNACAGCTGGATTTTAGGATGGTTTGCTTTTTAAAGCTGGTGTTCAGCATATTGCTCAGAACAAAAGTCCATAGTAAACTTATGTAGTGGTTTGGCCTGGCAATAGGGTAAGGTGTCTTGAACTTTATAATTTTACTTTTTAAATTGAGTAAACGTTGATGTTAATATTAGATGTTTCATTTGTACTTTTTTTTTTTTTTTTTTGCAATTACAAAGCTAATTTTAAAACTTTGGGGTGAACTCCACAGGAATAAAAAAGACTGGGAAAGGATAACCCCCTCACCCTCTGGGAGTGGCCGAAAGGGAGAGAGGCTACCTGAGGGGAAGGAAGCACAAAAGGGACCTGCTGCAGACTCAGGGCAAAGGGAACGCCATTGGTCCTGGGCCCTGGGAGCCCTGCGGCTGGAAACCCCCGCGTAGGGGCACTGGCTTCAGGCACACAGGCCAAGGGCGAGAGGGTTGCACACGAAGCCCCAAAGCTACTTGGCTTCCCCCTTCCCTCTTGCCTTCCTCAGCTTCTGCTGCATGATCTGCGTGTCCCTCTGCCTGGGGGACAATCGCCCTGGTAGCTCAGTGCTTTCCCTTCACCGAGCGGCTTTGCCTTTTCTTATTCATCTGGCGGGCAAGCTCCTGCTGCTCACCTCCCATCATGGGGACTGCAGTGACTCTGCCCTTTTGTGCATTATCACATTTCAGCTTTTTGACCCTTATTCAGGCTCACCACCCAGATGTTTTTCTCTCACTGCCGCTACACATTTGACCACAGTCACTATCCAGCCTTCTCCCCTGAAGCTTCCTCCCTCAGTTCAGTTCCAATGCCCAGTCATGTCTGACTCTCTGCCACCCCATGGACTGCAGCCCGGCAGGTGTCCCTGTCCATCACCAGCTCCCAGAGTTTCCTCAAGCTCATGTCCATTGAGTCACTGATGCCATCCAACCGTCTCATCCTCTGTCGTCCCCTTCTCCTGCTGACTTCAATCTTGCCCAGCATCAGGATCTTTGCAAGGAAGTCACTTCTTCCAATCAGGTGGCCAAAGGATTGGAGTTTCAGCTTCAGCACCAGTCCTTCCAATGAACACCCAGGACTGACTTCCTTTAGGATGACCTGGTTGGATCGCCTTGCAATTCAAGGGTCTCTCAAGTATCTTCTTCAACACCACAGTTCAAAAGCATCAATTCTTCAGCACTCAGCTTTCTTTATAGTCCAACTCTCACAGCCATACATGACTACTGGAAAAACCATAGCTTTGACTAGATGGACCTTTGTTGGCAAAGGAATGTCTCTGCTTTTTAANAGCTAGTGGAGGTGATAGAATTCCAGCTGAACTATTTCAAATCCTAAAAGATGATGCTGTGAAAGTCTTGTACTCAATTTACCAGCAAATTTGGAAAAGTCAGCAGCGGCCACAGGACTGGAAAAGGCCAGTTTTTATTCCAATCCCAAAGGAGGGCAATGTCAAAGAATGTTCAAATTACCGCACAACTGCATTCATTTACATGCTAAAGAATCTGCCTGCAGTGCAGGAGACTCTGGTTCTATCCCTAGGTTGGGAAGATCCCCTGGAGAAGGGAATGGCAACCCACTCCAGTATTCTTGCAGAGGAGCCTGGTGGGCTACAGTCCATGGGATTGCAAACAGTCAGACACAACTGAGGAACTAACATGCACATGCTAACAAGGTAATACTCAAAATCCTGCAAGCTAGGCTTCAACAGGACGTGAACCGAGAACTTCCAGATGTACAAGCTGGATTTAGAAAAGTTGGAGTAACCAGAGATCAAATTGCCAATATCTGCTGGATCATAGAAAAAGCAAGAGAATTCCACAAAAATCTATTTCTGCTTCATTGACTACACCAAAGCCTTTGGCTGTGTGGATCACAACAAATTGTGGAATATTCTTAAAGAGATGGGAATACCAGGCCAACTTAACTGCCTCCTGAGAAACCTGTATGCAGATCGAGAAGCAACAGTGAGAACCGGACATGGAACAATGAACTGGCCCAAAATTGGGAAAGGAGTATGTTACGGCTGTATATTGTCACCCTGATTATTTAGCTTATATGCAGAGTACACCACATGAAACGCTGGGCTGGATGAAGCTCAAGCTGGAATTAAGATTGCAGGGAGAAATATCAATAGCCTCAGATATGCAACTCTTGCACTTTCATCAAAAAGGCTCTTTAGTTGCTCTTCCATTTTGGCTATAAGGGTTGTGTCATCTGCATATCTGAAGTTATTGATATTTCTAACAGCAATCTTGATTCCAGCTTGAGCTTCATCCAGCCTAGCATTTCACATGATGTACTCTGAGTATAAGTTAAATAATCAGGGTGACAATATACAATGTTGACGTACTCCTCTCCCAGTTTGGAAACAGTCCACTGTTCCATGCGTGGTTTTAACTGTCACTTCTTGACCTGGATACAGGTTTCTTAGGAGGTAGGTAAGGTGGTCTGGTATTCCCATCTCTTTAAGTATTTTCCACAGTTTGTTGTGATCCACACAAGTCAAAGGCTTTAGCACAGTCAACGAAGCAAAAGCAGATTTTTTTGGAATTCTCTTGCTTTTTCTATAATCCAACAGACGATGACAATTTGATTTCTGGTTCCTCTGCATTTTCTAAATCCAGCTTAAATCTGGAAGTTCTTGCTTCATATACTGTTGAAGCCTAGCTTGGAGAATTTTGAGAATTTCTTTGCTAGGATGTGAGATGAGAACAATTGTGTGGTAGTTTGGGCATTCTTTGTATTGCTTTTCTTTGGAATTGGAATGAGTCCCACTTAGGTTTATTCTTTCTATTAGGAAGTTCAGTTCAGTTCAGTCACTCAGTTGTGTCTGACTCCTTGTGACCCCCATGAACTGCAGCACACCAGGCCTCCCTGTCCATCACCAACTCCTGGAGTTTACCCAAACTCATGTCCATTGAGTCGGTGATGCCATCCAACAGTCTCATCCTCTGTCATCCCCTTTTCCTTCTGCCCTCAATCTTTCCCAGCATCGGGGTCTTTTCAAATGAGTCAGCTTTTCGCATCAGCGACTTATTCAAATGGTCTTGGTTTGAGACTAATGACGGAAACATGAATTTTGCTTCAGGATCTGTTTTAGGATCTTTCTACTCAAAGTGTGGTCCATAGACTAGTCTAAGGAAGCATTATTATGAACATAGCTAGTGGAGGTGATAGAATTCCAGCTGAACTATTTCAAATCCTAAAAGATGATGCTGTGAAAGTCTTGTACTCAATTTACCAGCAAATTTGGAAAAGTCAGCAGCGGCCACAGGACTGGAAAAGGCCAGTTTTTATTCCAATCCCAAAGGAGGGCAATGTCAAAGAATGTTCAAATTACCGCACAACTGCATTCATTTACATGCTAAAGAATCTGCCTGCAGTGCAGGAGACTCTGGTTCTATCCCTAGGTTGGGAAGATCCCCTGGAGAAGGGAATGGCAACCCACTCCAGTATTCTTGCAGAGGAGCCTGGTGGGCTACAGTCCATGGGATTGCAAACAGTCAGACACAACTGAGGAACTAACATGCACATGCTAACAAGGTAATACTCAAAATCCTGCAAGCTAGGCTTCAACAGGACGTGAACCGAGAACTTCCAGATGTACAAGCTGGATTTAGAAAAGTTGGAGTAACCAGAGATCAAATTGCCAATATCTGCTGGATCATAGAAAAAGCAAGAGAATTCCACAAAAATCTATTTCTGCTTCATTGACTACACCAAAGCCTTTGGCTGTGTGGATCACAACAAATTGTGGAACATTCTTAAAGAGATGGGAATACCAGGCCAACTTAACTGCCTCCTGAGAAACCTGTATGCAGATCGAGAAGCAACAGTGAGAACCGGACATGGAACAATGAACTGGCCCAAAATTGGGAAAGGAGTATGTTACGGCTGTATATTGTCACCCTGATTATTTAGCTTATATGCAGAGTACACCACATGAAACGCTGGGCTGGATGAAGCTCAAGCTGGAATTAAGATTGCAGGGAGAAATATCAATAGCCTCAGATATGCACATGACACCACCCTTATGGCAGAAAGTGAAGAGGAACTAAAAAGCCTCTTGATGAAGGTGAAAGAGGAGAGTGAAAAAGCTGGTTTAAAACTCAACATTCAAAAAATAAATATTATGGCATCCCATCCCATTACTTCATGGCAAATAAAATGGAAAAAATGGAAACAGTGACTATTTAATTTTCTGGGGCTCCAAAATTACTGTGGATGTTGACTGCAGCCATGAAATTAAAAGATGCTTTCTCCTTGGAACAAAAGCTATGACCAACCTACTGCTAAGTCACTTCAGTCACGTCCGACTCTGTGAGACCCCATAGACGGCAGCCCACCAGGTTCCCCCGTCCCTGTGATTCTCCAGGCAAGAACACTGGAGTGGGTTGCCATTTCCTTCTCCAATGCATGAAAGTGAAAAGTGAAAGTGAAGTTGCTCAGTCGTGTCTGACTCTTGGCGACCCCATGGACTGCAGCCTACGAGGCTCTTCCATCCATGGGATTTTCCAAGCAAGAGTATTGGAGTGGGGTGCCATTGCTTTCTCCATGACAGCATATTAAAAAGCAGAGACATTACTTTGCCAACAAAGGTCTATAGAGTCAAAGCTATGGTTTTTCTAGTAGGTATCTACAGATGTGAGAGCTGGACCATAAAGAAGGCTGCTAAGGAATTAATGTTTTTGAACTGTGGTGCTGGAGAAGATGCTTGAGAGTTCCCAGGACAGCAAGATCAAACCAGTCAATCCTAAAGGAAATCAACACTGAATATTCATTGGAAGGACTGATGCTGAAGCTGAAGCTCCAATACTTTGGCCACCTGTTGCAAATGAGCCAACTCTTAGGAAAAGATCCTAATGCTGGGAAAGACTGAGGGCAGGCGAAGGAGGCAACAGAAGATGAGATGGCTGGATGGCAACACTGACTCAATGGACATGAGTTTGANGAGGCTCTTCCATCCATGGGATTTTCCAAGCAAGAGTATTGGAGTGGGGTGCCATTGCTTTCTCCATGACAGCATATTAAAAAGCAGAGACATTACTTTGCCAACAAAGGTCTATAGAGTCAAAGCTATGGTTTTTCTAGTAGGTATCTACAGATGTGAGAGCTGGACCATAAAGAAGGCTGCTAAGGAATTAATGTTTTTGAACTGTGGTGCTGGAGAAGATGCTTGAGAGTTCCCAGGACAGCAAGATCAAACCAGTCAATCCTAAAGGAAATCAACACTGAATATTCATTGGAAGGACTGATGCTGAAGCTGAAGCTCCAATACTTTGGCCACCTGTTGCAAATGAGCCAACTCTTAGGAAAAGATCCTAATGCTGGGAAAGACTGAGGGCAGGCGAAGGAGGCAACAGAAGATGAGATGGCTGGATGGCAACACTGACTCAATGGACATGAGTTTGAGTAAACTCTAGAAGACAGTGAAGGATAGGGAAGCTTGGTGTGTTCCAGTCCACAGGGGCAGAGAGCTTGACACGACTGAGTGACTGAACATCAACATGGAACAGCAGTCTCAATATCACTTAGGAGCCCATAGATTTCCAACAAAAAGTCATAACCCTAGGCTCCACCTTGGGCCTACTAAATTAGAATATATATATTATGATTCCTGGATGATTTGTATTTACATTAAATTTTGAGAAGTGTGGCTCTAGAATTGGTTTAGAATAGGCCTTCTAAAGTGGCTTCCCTGGTGGTTCAGTGGTAAAGAATCTGCCTGCCAAGGCAGGAGATTGGGGTTTGATCCCTGGGTCAAGAAGATCCCCTGGAGAAGGAAATGGTAACCCACACCAGTAATCTCTCCTGGGAAATCCTGTGGACAGAGAAACCTGGTAGGCTACAGTCCGTGGGGTCCCAAAAGAGGTGGGCATAGGTTAGTGACCCAACAACAAAGGCCTTCTAAAAGTTATCGAAGGTTTTTACAAAGAAACTCCCAGTAGTGCTCTAGCCATGTGAGAACCAGTGTTAAGTTGTCAGAATTTTGTAAGTTGCATGATTTTATGTTTGGTAGCTTGAAATTAGCTATTCTGGGAATGTTTATTCCATGGAAATTGGCAAATACTATAAATTTGTGTGTTTTGTACTGGAAAGCCTATTGTCAAACATTTACCAGCATTCCACTGGAAAGTTCTAAATCTAATTCAATCTGGAATTAGAACAGTCTCCTAGGGATTGTTGGACACAGAAGCTCCCATATATGGAAGGGACAAGACAATGAGTTCCAATTCCTCAGCAAACTTTCAACCTTGTATGACAATATTATTCTAGATAGTTACTTCCTTATAAAAAACAATCTGAAGGACTTCCCCGGTGGTCAAGAGTCCAAGACTTCATGCTCCTAGTGCAGGGGCCCCAGGTTTGATACCTGGTCAGGGAACCAGATTCCACATGTCTTCAATCATTAGACTGAAGACTCCGAGTGCTACAACTAAGACCTGGTGCAGCCATGGGGGAAAAAAAAAAAAAAAACTGAGTATGAAGCACAAGGAGGGAGGGGAATGTAGGAGTTGGTAATACTCAAAATCTAGATAGGCAGGCAGGAAGACACTGAAGATTCTCCCCGATGACAGCTGGACAGCTTTGGAGCTGAAACCCAGACATGGAATAGCAGTTTCCAAATAGAGGAGAAGACAAGGGTGAGTAGATTCTGGCCCTGGAGACATATCACTTGGGGAAATTTATTACTTGTATTACATTGAATATAAAATTGTTAAACAGAATGATTCCTCCCCAAGTTAATAGTAGGTATGGATGTAAATGTTTCATGATATAATATAGGGAGTGGATTTTAAAGTGTGATCTCTAGACTAGTGCATCAGCATCACCCAAGAACCTATTGTAAATGCAAATTAATGAGTTTTGCCCTAGACCTACCAGATCAGAAACTCTGGGGAGTAGAGAACAGTGAGCTGAGTTTCAGCAAGCCTTCAGGTGATTCTGTTGCACACTCCGGAAGCAGGAAATGTCGTAGTTTCTTTTTTTGTCCAATCAGAGGATCCATTTCAACTTGAACCCCAAATGCAAAGTGACTCTTCTTGCAAAGGAGTTTCCAGCACAACTGGAAGATAGGTGAGGAAGGCAGAGAACACAGATTAAGAGAACTACAGGGCTGGACAAATATTAAGAAACTTTTCTCAGGGATATTAGCCAGGCAGGCAGGCACCTGGCATGATGCCAAGACTCCTGGAGAGTAAAAAACCTTCCTGGAAATCAATTGAGAAAAGTTGCTTCAAAGTGAACTTTGAGGAAGTGCATAAGTACTTGCAGTATTTCTGCAAATACTAATAAAAGTTCTCATTTAAAGAAGGTGACATCCTAGCACACACAGGAATAAGAACAACATGTATCAATTAAGAATTATGCAGATATTGGAAGAAAGGGTACTAGGACAGCTTATTCACTTTGCTTCTCTGTTTAACAGCTCTCACTGGTTCCTTAACATAATGACAACATTTGAAGATAAGTACTTCAGTAAATATCTCATTATTAGCCCCGTATCACAGGTAAGGAAATTGAGCCCCAGAAAGGTATAGTAACTTGCCCCAAGTTACACAGCTAGAAAGTGATGATACTGGGATTCAAATCTAAGAAGTTTTGTTCCAGAGCACCACGGCTTAAGCAAAAGTGCTCTATTGTTTCTCTTTAATGAGAACGTCATTAAGTCTTACATATTCAAAGGCTTGGAGTTCCCATTTCAGAGGGTGCATTTTTGTGGTTTTTACGAGTCTCAAGTTAAATAACCTCTTTATATATTTTTGTGTAGGGACTCTGGACCCTACCTGTCTGATGCTATCAAGTTCTGACTGACAATCAGGTGAGCTACACCTCTACAGGACATTGTTTCAATAAGGCTACTACCACAAGCATTACATGCTACCCTGAATCCACATATTGGATGTTTAAATTCTCTTGTTATAATACAAGACATAAAAGTCAAACACATTGGGGNCCTGTCTGATGCTATCAAGTTCTGACTGACAATCAGGTGAGCTACACCTCTACAGGACATTGTTTCAATAAGGCTACTACCACAAGCATTACATGCTACCCTGAATCCACATATTGGATGTTTAAATTCTCTTGTTATAATACAAGACATAAAAGTCAAACACATTGGGGGCCAACTGACTCCAACTATGAAAAGGAAGGGATGTTGAATCAAAGGACCAGCACCTCTAATTTGGATGTTTGCATTTTGTCTGAGATAAATTAGGTGAACTTGCTCTAATTCTGGCATTTACCCTCATATGAAATTCATTTTTAAGCATCATGAGAGCAATGGCTATTTTATTCACCCTATGTATGGATAGTCAAAGGGCACTGCTTGTCACGTGGTAGGCACTCAGGTATTTGTCAAAGGAAGGGAAGAAAGGTAAGGAGGGAGAGAGAAAAGAAAGTTATAAAGGTATATTAAATGTCTTTGAATTTTTTTTGTATAGCAGCCATAAATGTGTGTGTAACCTTTGAAGTAACTGTTTAGGTGTTGACAAGCCAGGCCAACAAAGTAGAAGAAAACATATTTCATGTAGAGGAGTACAATATACAAATATAAAATAAACTGTTTGTGAAATTTCTACTTTGATCCAGTCCTATGGGCAGCTTCATGGAAGCAAGTTTGCAAGTCAATAATTCATACATATGTATAATGACTTATTCAACAAATATTTATTGAGAGCCTCCTACCTGCCAGGCAGGTAGTATGTGCTGAGGTCACAAAAATGAGTAAGACACCATTTCTGGCC
>SJYX01009866.1:0-61095 GCA_006410675.1 Oreotragus oreotragus
CATAGGTCAAATTTTACTCTAAGCATCCTGGTTAACAAGCTGGAAAGTCAAGTCCCTGCAGAGGCTAAGGCAGATAAGATGAACAAAGAAGATATATTATCAAATCGAAGTAGCTTATGCCTGGTATGACAGGGGCCACAGTCACTCAACTCAGTCAGGTACTATGTGGCACTGTAGGCCTAATGTTATCAGAACTTCCATCTTTTCAAAAGAAGTTAGGAATCTAAATTTTCATCTGAAAGATATGAATTCTAAACTAGTTTAAGCCCTATGTAAAACAGATATTAAAAACATAAAACCAAAAAACCAATGCAACATCAGGCAAGTGAAGCAAAACCTACTTGTGGGCTAAATCTAGTCTGTGGACTAACAATCTGCAACTTCTAGGAAAGGGATCAGGGTTTTTAGGAGAAGGTGTTTGTGAGTCCAGATTAAGGAAGAAGAGGGCAGTGGGATGGGAAAGGAAACATTATGTGCTCCTGAAATTACAAATATCTTTCCAGGAAAAACTCTCCATAACATCTGCCACCCATAAAACAATAAACAGACTGGAAATTTACCATACCCTGTTTTCTTGAATTCTATCCACTGACCCCATTTCCCAGCTAGATGTGGAGCCTGAAGAAGGCAGGGACCTCATCTGTCTTGGTTATCCTCATGATAAGAAGGGGCTGATCAACTTAAATTTATTAACACCTTAAAAAAACTAATGTCTTCAACAAAAATTTACTGAATGCCTACTGCACATGAGGCACTATTTTGGGGACATCTCAATGAATAAAAAAAATTCTCTCATGGAGTTTATCTTCTACTGGGAAAAACAGACTAAATGAATAAGTAAATTGTATGGTATGTTAGAAGGTGATAAGTGCTATGAAGAAAAAAGAGCAAGCAAGTGTGAGGTGGAGGGGTGAAGGGAGGATTGTGGCAATTTTTATTGTGGGGACAGAACAGACTTTACCAGAAAGACGATAACTGAGTAAAGACGTGCAGAAGCCAAGGGAATGGCCTTCTAGCTATCCGGAGAACAGGCATTCCAGGCAGAAGGAACAGTCAATGCTGAGGCCTCAGGAGTATGTCTAGAGCGTGACAAACAGTGAATCACTGTGGTGATAGCACAGTGAGAAAGGGTACATGTACATCACTGTAAGGACTTTAATTTTTAGCCATTGGAGAGTTTTGAGCAGTGGTAATGTCTGACTAACATTTTTATAAAGATCACGTTGGCTGCTGTGTTGAGAACTAAAAGAATGACCAAAAAAAAAAGTAAAGAAGTAAAGTAAAAAGTAAAGTAAAAAAAGTAAAGAATGAGTAAAGAATGACAAAGATAGAAGCAACAAGACCNTAATGTCTGACTAACATTTTTATAAAGATCACGTTGGCTGCTGTGTTGAGAACTAAAAGAATGACCAAAAAAAAAAGTAAAGAAGTAAAGTAAAAAGTAAAGTAAAAAAAGTAAAGAATGAGTAAAGAATGACAAAGATAGAAGCAACAAGACCAGTTAGGAAGCTATTTAAAATGATCTCAGAGGGAGATAAAGTTTGAGCTTGGACTAGAATAGTGGCAGTGATGGTAGTGAGGGGTGACTAAATTCTGAATGTACTATGAAGGGAGACCCAGGATTACCTGAGAGATTTATATGAATCAGAATGAACTGAATAAAACTTTTAACTTTCAGGGATATCAGGATTTATAAAAAATACATTTTCTCTTATTTTCTATTTTGGTTATATCAAAGAAAGATAATAGATGCTCTAAGAACAGGGAGATTACATGAAGGGCAAACTCATCTCTCCTTTTGATTGTCCCTGAAGAATATGGTAGCAGTTAAAACACAAGCTTTGACTTCACACGTTAGGATGGCTAAGATAATAAAAGAAAAACCTGAAAAATAATAAGTATTGGAGAGGATGTGGAGAAACTGGAACCCTTGTGCACTGCTGGTGGGAATGTAAAATGGTATGGCAGTTCCTCAAAAAATTACACATAGCATTACCATATGATCTAGCAATTCCCCTTTGGGTATATACCCAAACTTTATCATTCACAGCATTATTCACAACAGCCAAAAGGTGGAAATAACCCAAGCATCCACTGATGGATGAATCGATAAACAAAATGTGGTAAATACATACAACGGAATGTTACTCAGCCTTTAAAAGGAAGGAAATTTTGACACATGCTATAATACGGATGCATTTTAGAGACATTTTCAGTGAACTCAGTCACAAGCGGAGAAACATTGTATATTATTTCACTTACATGAGGTTCCTAGGTAAATTCACAGATAAAGTGTAACAACAGTTATAAGGGGTTGTGGAGACAGGGGATAGATAAAAGTTTCAGCTGGGGAAAATGAAAAGTTCTGGAGATAGATGATAGTAATGTCTACACGTTAATGTACATGGTGCCACAGATCTGTATGCTTAAAATGTTGTTTTATGTATATTTTACCCTCAAAATAAGGCAGAGTGAAAAGTACAATAAAGCCTGCTTTGCCTACCTCAAAAACAAACAAACAAAAATCTCAAAAAAGACCAGCTCTAGAGTTAGGTCACCTGATTGCTCATGAACTATGTGCCCTAGACAAGTTCTGGAAACCACTGAGCTTTATTTTCCTCATCTGTAAAATGTGGATAACCTTTAGCCTAAAGTTTGCTGTGAAGATTAAATGAGATAATATTATGAAAATTCTTAGTACAACACATTGGATACTCAGTAAATGTCATTTATTCACTCACTTATGTCCAACTCTCTGCAACTCCATGGACTGTAGCCTACCAGACTCCTCTGTGTGGGATTTCCCAGGCAAGAATACTGGATTGGGTTGCTATTTCCTTCTCCAGGGGATCTTCCCAATCCAGGGATCAAACTCGCATCTCCTGCACTAGCAGGCAGATTCTTTACCACTGAGCCACCAGGGAAGTCCCATTCAAGAGTGCTGGAGTGGGTTGCCATTGCCTTCTCTGACATTCAAGAAATCACCAGCTATTATTAGCATAAGTGAGCTACTTGTAAAGAAGTAAGCAAGCTAGAAGTCCTTGAATCCAGTGAGTTAGTTTATTAAGTTAAATCATCATCATAGAGCCGCACATGCAATCTTCATTAACTAGAGAAGCCATGCAACAACTAGGTTTTTGTGGAGTTTGCCATGGTTAAATCCAGTTTCAAGATATTTTAAAGAGATACCAGTTAATAATGTTGACTGAGGTGAAAATTTGAGAATTACTGTATATGTAAGACTGATTTCACATTTAAGAAGTAGGATAAATTATGGAACAATGTCTTAATCGAAGATTTTGCATCCTATTAACAATGCAAAGAAATAGGGTAATGTGGTATGATTCATTAATTATCATGGATCAGCAATATAAGTCGACATACTGAATACACATATATACACCAAGTTGCATCTAGGCAACTAAAAAAGCTCCAAGATACTTTTAAAATTATAATGCTTTATATGTTTCTTATATTGGGCTTTTGGTTTCAAGTTTGTGTACACCCGTGGCAGATTCATGTCAATGTATGCCAAAACCAATAGAGTACTGTAAAGTAAAATAAAGTAAAAAAAAAAAGNAAAGCTCCAAGATACTTTTAAAATTATAATGCTTTATATGTTTCTTATATTGGGCTTTTGGTTTCAAGTTTGTGTACACCCGTGGCAGATTCATGTCAATGTATGCCAAAACCAATAGAGTACTGTAAAGTAAAATAAAGTAAAAAAAAAAAGGGGGGGGGGGATATAAAAAACTATGGTTGTAAATCTGTAGGAAATAAAATCTGAAGTAAAGCTCAATATTGTAGATTCAGATAACACAGCTCTTGCTGGTCATTTACTCAAATTAAAATACAAAAGAAAAATCAGAGAACTCAATTTGCAAAGTGCAAAGCTGGTGTGAATTGTAAATATCACAAAGGCAAGTTAACCAGTATGCACGGCAGTAGAGGCAGTGATTTTATGTTCAATTCTGGTCTTTAGAGATCTGAATTTAGATTGTGTTTCATGACTGCTTACAGGAAATTAATTCTAGTTCCTAGAAATACTAGTTACAACCTACTATACATAAATATACCATCATAGTCTAAACTAGGCAAACAAGAAATCTTCAAGTCCTAGTTCTGGTTTATCTACTTCAAGAAATATTAAAAACAAAGCTATCTCTTCATTTGGATAACCCCAACATATGGAGAAAATTATAATTGGACTTGACTTAAAGCAGCATAACAAAATCTCGACAAAAGAAAACAAAGTCATTTGTGCTGAAGAAACTATAATATCTATACAGCTGCTGCCATAGCTACTGTTGAAAAATACATGGTCAAGAAAGAAACACCCCCAAATTGCTTAGTAGTATAATACTTTTAATCTGGGTGTAATTATGAACTAGTGTGGTGTATTAAGAATATAACAGGGCATCCTACAGTTCTATCCACTTTGGCCCTTCCCTTCTGCTCCTCCATAGAGCAGCTCTTTTTTAAAGATACCCTTTTGGACTGATAGGCTCCTACCATACCAAGCCTGAAGGCAACTAGTCTAAAATGAGTCAAATGTCACTAGGGTACACATCTGTCAACTGATGTTTGGAATGATGTACAAACCACAGTAATCAGTTACATTATACCATCTATACAGTCAAGGAGCCTTCATACTCAGAGGTGGAAAAGAAACAGGTATAAAGTTAGAATTTAGAAATGTGTGGTAAGTCACTTTAGTCATGTCCAACTCTTTGCAACCCTAGAGACTATAGCCTGCCAGGCTCCTCTGTCCATGGGATTTTCCAGGCAAGAATACTGGAATGGGTGGCCATTTCCTTCTCCAGAGAATCTTCTCAACCCAGGGATCGAACCTGCATCTCTGATGTCTCCTGCATTGGCAGGCAGGTTCTTTATCACGAGCACCACGTGGGACGCCCTATACATTATATCACCAATACAGTCAAGGGGCCTTCATGCTCAGAGGCATAAAAGAAACAGGTATAAAGTCAGTATTTAGAAATGTGGTTTCTCTTTTATACAGGGCCAAAGCTTATTTAATTATTTTTTTACAAACATGGCTAGACATACACCAAAAACCTGTGTGGCATATACTTGATTCTATGACTATATTTTCTCTAAGTATGTTAATCGCAGAAAGCTATTTCCACTCCATTAAATACATTTATCTTGACACAGAAAGGACTGTTGTGACATTAACTGTCTCTCATGGCCTAAATGTAAGCTCCATACAATTCTTAGTTTCAGATTCCACTAAAGGATTACAGGTTACCTTGGTGCATTAATCAGAATCCACTTATATTTTTGACAACGGGATGAGGGCCAACTGAATAAAGGGTAATTTCTCTGCTTCTGCCAATATTAACACTGTTTGTGAATAAGTGCATCATAAGAGAAGCAGACTGTGATCTGAGAGCACTGACTGGTGATGATTAATCAGGCGGTAGGGGAGTAAGTCATCCTTTCAGATGCTGACTTTATAAACTTGACCAGATTGCTAAGAAGTTTTCATAACAATTTTAAAGGAAGAAGTTCTTTGAGCTTGTGGATCACTGTCTAAAGAACAAAGGATTATCTTGCTTGCAAAGCACTTTGTTTACCACCACTTCCATGGGAACCATTTTAATAAATATTTAAAATTAACAAATGAAACACTGCTGCACCTGAAAGAGGGAAGATGTAAGAAAAAACAGAAGCAGATCTATCTGAAAAGGGAAGATGTGACGCTATGTTAAAAGACATATTTACACTTGTAATGGGCAGTGTTTAAGAAACACAAGATTTCACAATGGTGACCATTCTGGCCACACTAACACACCATTCCTATATTAATGATACAGGCCAAGTCCAAAGGCTGAAGAAGATTCCAACCAGGGATGTAAGGCCTAAGCACAAAATCCTTCTATGGTCAAGAGTCAAGATAATAACAATATGACACATCATGGTCCTTGATTTCAAAAAACAGTACTCTCCTGAAATCTAACATCACTTCCATAATGTAACACATTTCTATTTCCTGTACTATTGGGAGACACCCAATGTTCTTGTATTTTTTCTGAGGTTTTTCTTGTTAATAGTAGTATTCTTGTGTTTGCTAGATATATGCTAGTCGCTCAGTCATGTCTGACTCTTTGTAACCCCATGGACTGTAGCCAATCAGGCTCTTCTGTTCATGGAATTCTACAGGCAAGAATACTGGAGTGGGTAGCCATTTCCTTTTCTAAGGTATCTCTCCGACCCAGGGGTAGAACCTGGGTCTCCTGCATTGCAGGCAGATTCTTTACTGTCTTAGCCACCAGGGAAGCCCTGCTTGATATAGGACCAATGCCATTTTAGAAGTCATCCACCAAACAAATTCAAAAATACACACTGAGATGCAATGATATCAACCACTCATGAGTACTCAAGAATTTCCTATGTTAGCTGACTGTGTCCACATACCCTGGGACACACTGAATGCTTAACGTAATTTCTTCCTTAATTTAAAAATATGAGACTCTTTAAGTGGTACATTTTGATGTCTCAAATAGAGGATATTAAACTCTGATATGGAAATACAGTTTATGAAATGAAAAAAACCAAGAGCTAGCAAGAATAATTTAGAATGATGACTTCTATAATTATCCAAAGATTAATATATTATTTTTCTACCTTAGCTTCAAATATCTGATAGAGACGCCCAATTTATAACATCTAAATGGTGTCAGTCTTAAGAATTTAACACTTAAAGTAACTGCTAGCTTTTTTTCCCCTAAAGCCTTTTTCTTGTGGGACACACTCTATAAGATCTTACCAAGGCTGAAAGATCTGGGAATGCCACAAGTAACACCACCTACTCAGACCTGATTTGCTAAGAATACGGGCCCTATAAGTCTTGTCTGATTAGGGAAGGATATTTTTTTTTTTGTTTCTTTTACATTGGCTTTGGCAATGATTTTGGTTTTGAAATTTCATCAAACTAGGGAGTGATCTTTTTTACCTTCTGACAACCCATTATTGTCATTTCAACAAGGCACAATCTACACTTTTAAAAATGGGCTGTATCTTGCAGATAATCATTTTTCCAGCCCCGATCAACTACTACGTGATCCACATCACATTCTAGAAGACTGTGGGTAGAAAACAGCATATCATGTCATCATTGATAGGGAAGGGCATACCCTTTTAACATTCAGTAATGGAAATCAAAAAACTGAGCTCAAATAACTCCTAATAATTAGAAACTAAAAAATTTACCTGGGATTGGAGTTGAGAGGGGGATGAAAAGGATGGGAAGGGGGTAGAAGAGAGTAGAGGTGGTTTGTTTCGGGATGAGAGACAACTAGTGTCTTTGACTTACAAGCACTGAGTCAAGAAAAACCTGATAAGAGTCTCTGGCTTGCCTACCCATCGGACTAATGCCTCTGCTAAAAGATGGTTCCCTAGATGCTAAATTAAAATTTACCACAGAGCCAGATTTCTTTCCTTTGGCTAGTAATGGGCCTTGTGGCTTTACTTAATTGACTTTAAGGGCTTTCACACAAGAAGAAAGATCAGAATGTATGGAACCTACATTTAGATTTCTGAGAAAGACTGAAGCATCAGATAATCAATTTAAATTCTCAGTCTTGGTTATACCTTATAAAATCTCAACTTATGGAAAGGAGAGCACAAAATAGGCAACAATATCCTTTAGATATATGACGGGAGACGTCGAAAAATACTACCTCTCTTAATACTTAGGAGAGGATGATGCGCATGTTAAAAGTATCATGCAGCAAAACAGTTTCTTGCAATATTATCCTTCCTCAATCACTTGAAGTCATTCTCTAAGGCACTAGCTACGCAACTGCCTTTAAAACAATATTAAACAGAAGCTTCCAAATCCACAAAAGAAGAGAAATGAAAGACAAAGGAAGTGAAAGGCAAATAACCAATCCAAAGGGAGACAAAGTTAGGTGAAAAGAAATGTGATACTATACTTTGGTTTTGCATTTTTGTATTCTTCAGTGTCTGTGTCCTCGTCCTCTGAGTACCAATTATCTCCTCTTCCTCCAGCCAAGAGGCCCCTGGCCGCCAACAGTCCTGCAGCATTCCCATAGCCAGTGTACTTCAGGAGACTATCCACTGCAAAAACAGAACAGGTTTTTAGACAGGAATCCTTGAGTGCTCACTGTCATCACCAACGACTCACCAACACAGGGAAGCTGGACATACATGCCATGGTAGTAAATCTTAAAAGTTGAGAGGTTGTCAAAGTGTGGTAGTAGTAATCTTATATGCTCTGAGGACCAAAACCCTTTTTTAAGATATCAGAAATTCAAATGGAGCTGTTTTGAATACACTCTGTGGCAGGAGTGGGGCTTCTGTGACTGCCAGGCCATTGGTAAGGGTGATGTTTTAAGGTTTTGATCACAAAATTGTTCTCTTTATTCAGTTTCAGAGAAATGATGATTAGAGTTAAGGAAAGCCAGACTGGGGTTTTACCAATATAGCATATAATGTAAAATCTTTTTTATTGCTTTTATAGGAACTGGAAGGAAATAAGGAATTAAGATAATAAGGAATAACAAAACCTAAGTGGAAGTTGCTCAGTTGTGTCCGACTCTTTGCGACCCCATGGACTATACAGTCCATGGAATTCTCCAGGCCAGAATACAGGAGTGGGTAGCCTTTCCCTTCTTCAAGGGATCTTCCCAACCCATGTCTCCCACATTGCAGGTGGATTCTTTACCAGCTGAGCCACAAGGGAAGTCCAAGAAAACCTATAGATATTAGCAAATGTAAACAGGATAGGCTAAGTTATTGCTTTTTCAAAGAAATCAGAAAAAGTATGGAAGCACATTATACCCAGTGAGTATAAGGCCAGGAACTGTGGACCTTAGTGATGACTCTACCACTTATTAGCACATGGACCTTAGGTAAATTATTTTGCAGTTCTTTACTCCAGTTTTCAGATATACAAAACTGGAATAATACCTAACTCACAGATTAATACATGCAAGGTACTTAGAAAAGTATCCGGTATTAGGTTGGTACAAAAATAACTGCTGTTTTAGACAGCGAATTTTGAATGAATCATCATAACTAGGCTCAAATGCATCCTTATTAATCAAAATAGGAACCATTACCATCAACACATTTTGCCAACAAAAAGTAAGTTTGTTTTCTCCTATAGTCTAAAAATCCACGCTTCAGGATTCCACAAACTCTTGGAAAGCATTTTCTGCCTCCTGCTGGTTGTGGAAGCATTTTTCCTTGCAAAAAGTTGTCGAAATGATTGAAGTGATAGTTGGCTGGCGAGAGGTCAGGTGAATATGGCAGATGAGGCAAAACTTCACAGTCCAATTCGTCTAACTTTTGAAGCATTGGCCGTGCAACCATGCGATCTGGCATTGTCATGGATAAGAACTGGGCCCATTCTATTGACCAATGCTGGCTGCAGATGTTGCCGTTTTCAGTGCATCTCATTGATTTGCTGAGCATACTTTTCAGATGTAATGGTTTTGCAGGGATTTGGAAAGTTGTAGTAGATCAGACAGGCAGCAGACCACCAAACAGTGACCGTGACCATTTTTTGGTGCACGTCTGGCTTTGGGAAGTGGTTTGGAGCTTCTTCTCGTTTAACCACTGAGCTGGTGGTCATTAGTTGTCATATAAAATCCACTTTTCATCACATATTACAATCCGATTGAGAAATAGTTTGTTGCTGTGTAGAATAAAAGAGGACGACACTTCAAAATGATGGTTTGTTTGTTTTTTTAATTTTCAGTCAGCTCATAAGGCACCCACTTATCTTTTCCATCTTTCCAATTTGCTTCAAATGCTGAATGACTGTAGAATGGTCAATGTTGAGTTCTTGGCCTACTTCACTACTTCCAATGGCCAGTCACTACGCTCACCCTCAAGGCTCTTGTCTTCTTTGCACAACTTCTTGAAACACAATTGCACTGTACCATGAAGGGCACCAAGAGGATGTAGGATGAACAGTCCAGGATAGAACTGTTCATTAAATTTTCAAATACTTTAATAATAGAGTATCTCCCTTGACATTGAAAATAGGTAGTTTGAGAGCGAGTAAAGGGAAGTCTGCTTTCAAAGGACTCAGAAACTAGTGAAATTTATGCAAAAGGAAATATGGACTAATAATGTAAGTAGATTAAATAAAGTTTTACACTAGTCACTTTTAACTATTTTCACATTAAAACCTATTGGTAACTGTGGTCTCTTTGGTACTAATTCTCAATGGGTGCTGGGTAGAATCATCAGAATTTAATGAGGGATCATGGTGGTATAATTTGAAAGCCCTCTGAACAAATCTGATATGCTCTCTCTTTCCATCAGTTCTTCCACAAGATGGAGTGATTTAGATAAATTAATGGATTATTATATGTGCATACTCAGTCATGTCCAACTCTTTGTGACCCCATGGACTGTAGCCCGCTAGGCTCCTCTGTCCGTGGAATTTTCCAGCCAAGAATACTGGAGTGGGTTGTCATTTCCTGCTCCAGGGGATCTTCCTCATACAGGGATCGAACCCATATCTCTTGTGTCTCCTGCACTGGCAGACAGATTCTTTACCAATGTACCACCTGGGAAGCCCTAATGGTTATTAGGGGAAGTGAATAAACAGTGTATACAGATATTACTAATATTCATGACCCCAGACATGGTCAGACACAAAGTCACTGAGGCTGAAGGATCATATATCTGAACCCACATTAATAATGACACTCTCATTGCAAGTTTTTGGATAAGATATATTTTTAAACAAATACAGATATTTAGCAGTTCCAGAAAAAAAAAAACACTCACTGAAACTGTGAAAGTCTAAATTGAGATACTATGAATAAATGGTTTAAATAAATATACTAAAAAATAACTAAAAAAGACAGAATTTAAATAACCACCTACAGTGGCTAAACATTAAAATAGTTTAAGAATATAGTTTATGAAAGGCCAAAATAGGTTAAAAAGAAGTCAACAGAACACTAAATAACCTGCTTTCTTATGTAGAAAATCCTCCTGGAAGCTAGTGAATGGTAAAAATTCCTAGCACTTTTATGAAAATTGTGCTTACTGTTCATTCACTGGAACAAACCTTCTGTGTCAACTCTGTGATAGGTTGGGTTACAAAGACTGTTTCAGACACACTCTGCTTTCAGAACAGTAGATAAGGCTATAGCCGATAATTTAAAAATCAAATGAACATTTGCTAATAAGATAAACACTTAAAAACTGGTATTGGGAAGGAGAAACAAATGGACTACAAAAACCACACAGTGAGGAGGCATTTTCTTTGTGAAGTTCTGATTTATATTACTGATATCTAGTGGAGTGTTTCTAATTACTTTTTAGTCTATTTTTGAATATTCTCTATAACATCCTATTTAATATTGGGAAAGTAGTAAAAGGAAAATGCACTGAATTTGGATGTTAAGATGAGTTCTTAAGGCAAACAAAAGATCTTCTGAGTGGTCCTTAAAAGAAAAAAAAAAAAGAAACACAACAAATGGTTTTGTGTTTGTCACAGTACTCATCCATGCACTTAGATGAAACTGCTGAAGAAATGAAACAAATGACAAGAAAGATTTCCCCATGATTTTATCAAGATGCTAGAGGGCACTATGAACAGAAGAAAGCAACCACAGCAGCACATGGCAAAGTCAGAACTGCTCTGGTAGTAATGACATTACTGCTTATACAAAGCATGGGTTTTATCACACTTGACTAAGAAAAAAAAAAAAGGCTTTGCTCTTTTACTGAGGAGAAAGAAGGGCACAACCAGATTCTACCAGAAACCATTCCCCGCTCTCTGTTACATAGAGAGGGATTTACAGTACTTTTCCTTTCAGTTAAATGCTCTGACTTTTTCAAATACTGTACTAGAAGCTTCCTTTGACTAGTCTCTGTACTTCCAATCTCACACCCCCTCCTCTCCTGGTTACACACAACTCCCTTATATCCTTGTAAAGCAAAAGTATGACGTAAGCACCTTTCTGGATAAAACCTCCAAAACCTCCCCCAAAGGCTAAAGCTCAAATTCTAAAACAGGGCCTAGAGGGATCATTTTCTTGCCTCTGCCTTCTTTCCCAAACTCATCTCCTACTGCTCCTGTGCAATGCAGATTCCTCACACTTTGAACTAGTCTCTTTTCTGTATATAACAAGGCTTCTTCCCACTTCTCTTTTCTCTTGGATGAAGACTTTCTCTGACCTTTTCCACAGCAACCAATCATTTCCTCTTCCAGGATGCTGCTGTACCTGGCACATTCTTCTCTTATGGTACTTACCAAAGTATATTACAATTATACCTTTATATGGAAAAGTCCATAAGACAGTGTATTCACTACACTGAATTCATAGACAGCATTAATGTTTGGTCTTTCATGAAACATTTATTGGGTACCTACTACCTGTAAGGTACTCTGTTAAACAATGGGGAACCAAAGGTGAAGAAGACAAGATATCTAACCTAGAGAAACTCAATGTCCAGAATAAAAGTTTAACAAAGAGTTATAACAAATGTCAGAAGTATTTTAAAAAGAGAGAGGAATAAGTAAAAATGGTACAAAGCAGAGAATGATGAACTCTCCATTGGATGATCTTCACACAGATGACACAGATGAAGATTATGATCTTCAAGAATACATAGAGCTCACTATGCTAACAAGGATCGAAGAAGCATTCCATGCAAAAGGAACAGCATCTGCAAAGCCATGGAGATGAGCCAAGGAACAGTGCAGCATAATCAGGCAAGAATAAAGAAGTCTTTAGTATGATTAAGCAAAAAGTACAGGGTAGGGAGTAGATTTAGTATATTTACACTATAAAGGTAGGCCATGGAGGTGACAGAGAGTCATTGAAAGTTTTATAAGGGGGAATGCCAAGAGGATATGTTTACTCTAGAAAAGTCCCGCTCTCAGCCGTGTGTAAGAAAGAATGAAGAAAACCTGACCAGAAACAGAGGGATAGTATTATTTTAATAGTTTATTAAGAGGGATGCAGATTTAGAAATCCCCCTCAAATAGGCTGAAGCAGAAGCCAAGGGAGGGGATAATACTGCTCAGGAAGCAAGGTAAAGTGAGGATGGGGCCAGATGAGAACTTCAGAGAAAGATAGCAATTAGATGTGGACAAAGACAGGAGTGAACAAATCAGACTGAAAAGAATGAACAGAGAGGTGGGTCAGAGGAAATCTAGGAGTGAGTGTGTTATAGTAGAGACAGACAGTGGGCAACAGTATCAACTGTTACAAAAGAAAGATGCTATTAAGATAAAGACTAAAAACTATCCATTCCTTTTGAAAAGTAGTTGTGGCTTCCCTTGTGGCTCAGATGGTAAAGAATTTGCCTGCAATGCAGGAGACCAGGGTTTGATCCCTGGGTTAGGAAGATCCCTTGGAGAAGGAAATAGTAACCCACTGCAGTATCCTTGCCTGGACAATCCCATGGACAGAGGAGCCTGGAGGGCTACATACAGTCCACAGGGGTCTCAGGACTGAGCAACTAACACTTTCTAACACTTTCTTTCTTTGTGACTTTGTGACCTTACTGAAAGCATTTTCAGTGGAATCTGGGAAGTAGGGAATGGTGGAAATGCCTTACTTGCTGCAAGTTGAAGTCTGAGTGGGTAATAAGGATACTGAAAAGAAGAACAAATTAGGAAGAGTTAATAAAGGAACAAAGGGTTAACACCTGATGTAGCAAGGCTTTTGAGAAGACAAGAAGAGAAAAGACCATCAGGAGAGGGAGACTGCTTGGTTTCAAGCTGCTGCTGCTGCTGGTAAGTCACTTCAGTCGTGTCCGACTCTGTGCAACCCCACAGACAGCAGCCCACCAGGCTCCCCTGTCCCTGGGATTTTCCAGGCAAGAACACTGGAGAGGGGTGCCACTGACACTCCTATTACTGTGACTGAAATAAACGAGACAAAAGNCTTCAGTCGTGTCCGACTCTGTGCAACCCCACAGACAGCAGCCCACCAGGCTCCCCTGTCCCTGGGATTTTCCAGGCAAGAACACTGGAGAGGGGTGCCACTGACACTCCTATTACTGTGACTGAAATAAACGAGACAAAAGTAAGCGTATAAAGGTGTGGGGCTATGTGCTGAGAGAGTTTAAGCCTTATTTATCTCTGCAATTCAGCCTCTGCCCTACCACAGTGCTGAACACATGCTGAGAATTAATAAATGTGTTAAGAGGAAGAGTTTGGGGAGGGGGGAAATATCCACAAAGGCTTGTTTTACAAATTATTTTCTTTATTAAACTATGTGAGGCTTGTTTTAGGGCCCCTGTATAAAGTACATAATTGGCAGAACAGGTAATAAAAATTTAGGTTTGTCAGGGCTCAACAAAACAAAGAGGCAGCTGTTAGTTGTGAGATATGTTCAGCCTGGCACAGAGGGCACTTAGATAGCTGTTTCTGTACCAAATCTTCCATAGTTTTGAATTTGTATCTCACTCTGTTTCAGTTTTCATCCTTAATCTCATCTCTGTTCCTAACCCAGTTTGACTGCTTTGTGCTGTTTATACTTAGTGGTCTGACCTTTGTGCCTGGATCATGGTACCTTAACTTTCAAACTCAGCTTAAAGACATTCATCTTTAAGAGGCAAGTTTAATCACTCTGATAAATTAAATTTATTTTATTGTGATATAATCTGTCTCCAAACCCAACCCAAGCTCCAAAATCTTATGATGACTTATAAGTTGAATATGTACTACAAACTTTTTGGTGGTTTTAAATTAGAATTAGAATTTTAAATGAGAATTAGTTGACAGCATTTAAAAACTGAGGAATTTTATGTAAAAATCCAGAGTCCTGGCTTCTCTTGAAAAATCTGGATGATTTGGTAACACTGGCCACATGTCCCTTCATGGTAACAATTGGCTGGAGCTAAATAGCAGCAAAGTCCTCTTTCCAGTCCCCCACATTCCCCTTGCTCCTCCACTCCCAACACACTATCTCCCAAACAATTAGCTAAGTATCAGTTTTCATTGATCATCTTATGTTCTATCCATTTGACTTACTTTATTAATTTTGTAGGCATCTGAATTTGTAATCCTTGATAAAGTAAATAATATGAGGGCAGAGACCTTGTTTATCATATATACCTTTGTATTCCCAGGGTCTACCTCAAAAAGTATTCAAAATTTGAATAAGCAAATTTGTATTCCAAAAGAATACTTTAACTATTAAAGTCTAACTGGAAGGAAAAGCAGATCAATATAAATAACTGTTAAAGATCAAATGAAAAAGATAAAGTTTTGCAAACATGCATTTGGGGCTCAAAGTTAGGACTATGAAACCTCGAATATGGGGTCCTAGGGGAACAAAGTTAACCATTTCAAATAAAAAACAATTAAATTCATTTTAAATGTATATACCATATGTGTTATGACACTAACACATATGTGAAGTGATTGATTATATTTATATATACATTTATATATAAAAGATGCTTGCTCCTTGGGAGAAAAGTTCTGACCAACCTAGACAGCATATTAAAAAGCAGAGACATTACTCTGCCAACAAAGGTCCATCTAGTCAAAGCTATGGTTTTACCAGTAGTCATATATGGATGTGAGAAATGGACTATAAAGAAAGCTGAACACCAAAGAACTGATGCTTTTGAACTGTGATGTTGGAGGAGACTCTTGAGAGTCCCTTGGACAGCAAGGAGATCCAACCAGTCCATCCTAAAGATCGGGATGGACTGATGCTGAAACTGAAACTCCAATACTCTGGCCACCTGATGTGAAGAACTGACTCATTGGGAAAGACCCTGATGCTGGGAAAGATTGAAGGCAGGAGGAGAAGGGGACAAGAGAGGATAAGATGGTTGGATGGCATCACCGACTCTATGGACATGAGTTTGAATAAGCTCTGGGAGTTGGTGATGGAAAGGGAAGCCTGGCGTGCTGCAGTCCATGGGGTGGCAAAGAGTCAGACATGACTGAGCAACTGAGCTGAACTATATTTAGATTTATAAAATTATTTAGATATATATTTAGAAATGTAATTTATGTATTTAGGTAATAAATGTATTTAGATATGTAATATATATATTTAGATATTAATTACAGATGAAATAAACTTCATTTTTCCCCTCTTAAAAACTTCACAAGTACACAAGAAAAGCATGCTCATTGAAGAAAACTATAAAATACAGAGAACTAAAAGAAAATCTCCAGGCATTCTACTATTTAGAGGTAACAATGAGTAAGATTTTGATAAGCATTTGATAAACATTATATCTTGATAAACATTTTTTAATGAACACATATATGTGTGGTTTAGATTTATGTGTGTGTATGTATATATATACATATACATACACACACACACTTACACAAACAATTATACTTGAAAATCAGTTAATTTCTGATCTCAGAAAAGTTGATTGAATTCAGCAAGTTCTTACAGACTACTAAATGCAAGGCACTATTCCAATCACTTAATTACAAGATGTGGGATCTCTTTTCATATAAATAATTGAACTGCTTAAAGGAGTAGATGTTAAATGAGCTAGTCTGTGAGAACAGTTGAGGATAATTATTAGTGACACTTGAGCAACACACGTATTAGGGATGATGGCCCTCCAAGCAGTTGAAAGTCTTCCCATAACCTTACAGTTGGCCCTCCATTATTGCAGTTCCACATCTGTGAGTTAAACTGACTCTGGTTCGCATAGTACTGTAGTATATATTTATCTGCATATAAGTGGACCATGGACAGCAGTCCAAACCCATGTTGTTCATTTGTATTGCATTATGGGTCAACTGTATTATGAGAGGAAATATGGCAGAATGGAAAGACAGGACTTAAATTCAGGCTTAGCTTTAAGCAACTGCATGACTTTGGATAAAACCCTTGCCTCATTTATGACATTGAAATAATAATAATATTTACATTAGAATCCTTATGAGAATGAAATGAGATTATGGCTTAGAATGTTTGACACATGATACCTCAATAGTTGTGTTTATTATCACTATAGTGATATTGATTTTATTAGTATACTGTCTTAGCAGTAACTTAAGTGGTTGTATCAATTAGTCAGAAATGAAGGTTAAGAATTCAATGAATGCAACTGAATAACAAAAGTTCCCAAACAATTCAATTAAAAATTAGACAAAAGACCTGAATAGACACTTTTCCAAAGGCATACAGATGCCCAACAGGTACATGAAAAGGTGTTCAGTGTCACTAATCATCAGGGAAAATGCAAATCAAAACACAATGAAAGATCACCTCACATCTATTAAAATGGCTTTTATCAAAAACAAGAGATACAGAGATGTGGAGGGATGCGGCAAAGACAAAAACCCTTTTACACTGTTGGTGGGAATGGATAGTAGCTACCAGCTACTATTCCAAGAGTCATGCACAGATGTGAGAGTTGGACCACAAAGAAGGCCGAGAACCAAAGAATTGATGTTTATGAATTGTGGTGCTGGAGAAGACTCTTGAGAGTCCTTTGAAGTGCAAGGAGATCAAACAAGTCAATCTTAAAGGAAATCAATCCTGGGTATTCACTGGAAGGACTGATGCTGAAGCTGAAGCTCCAATACTTTGGCTACCTGATGTGAACAGCTGACTCACTGGGAAAGACCCTGATGCTGGGAAACACTGAAGGCAAAAGAAGAGGGTGACAGAGGACGAGATGGTTAGATAGCATCACTGACTCAATGGATTTGAATCTGAGCAAACTCTGGGAGATTATGAAGGACAGGGACGCCTGGCGTGCTGCAGTCTGTGGAGTCACAGAGAGTTGGACATTACTTAGTGACTGAAGAACGACTACAGAAAACAGTAATGGAGGTTACTAAAAAATTAAATATAGAACTGCAATATAATCCAGCATGCCACTTCTGGAAATAAACTCAAAGGAAATGAAGTCATTAACTAAGAGATATCTCAGCTCCCATGTTCATGGCAGCATTTTTCACAATAGCCAAGAAATGCAAACAAGCTAAGTGTTCACCAACAGAAGAGCAGATAAGACACACAGAGTTGGCCCTTAAAGAATCCTAAGGTTAGGGATGTCCACCCTTCATGCAGCTGAAAATATGGATATAATTTTATAGTCTGCTTTTTGTGTCTGCGGTTCCACATCCATAGACCCAATCAACTGTGGATCTAACCTATCGTGGGTCATGTAGCACTATAGTGTGTATTTATTTAAAAAACCATCCATATTTAAGTGAACCCAAGCAGTTCAAACTCGTGGTCAATAGTGAACTGTATATAAAATGGAATGTTATTCAGCCACGACAATGATGAAATCTTCCTATTTGCAACACATGGATGAATCTAGAAAATATTTATGCTAAGTGAATAAGCCAGACAGAGAAAGATAAATACTAGAGAACTCACTTATAAGTAGAACCTGAAAAAAAATTCAAACTCACAGAAACAGAGTAGAGTAGTGATTATCAGAGGGCAGAGAGTAGGGAAACAAGGAGATCAGGTCAAAGGGTACAATTTATAAGATGAGTAAGTTCAGTTATAAGATTAATAATTTCTGGGGATCTAATGTACAGCCTGATGACTATAGTTAACAATACCCTGCTGTACACTTTAAAGTTGCTAAGTTAGTAAATCTTAAGCATTCTTACCACACACACACACGTAACTATGTGAGGTAGTGAATGTGTTAATTAACATGACAGAGGTAATCATTTCACAGTGTATATGTATGTCAAATCATCATGTTGTATACTTTAAATATATACAATTTTATATGTCAAATATACCGCAGTACAGCTGGTAGGGGAGAAAAGAATTCAACTGACTGAAGGAGTGAGTGAAGTTTCTCACCTCTAAGTTATCTATCTCACAAAACTGGGGAACTTTAAAAAGTGGAATATAAAATCTGCTTAGTTGGGACTTTTACTAGTACTTTTATAAACTAGGAGATGAAGAAAGAAATAGGTAAAAATACCTGAATAACTTAGTTCAAGTTCTTGTTTGGAGAACTTTTACAGAGCAAAATAACCCAATAATTTAAATTGTTAGATGTATTTCAGAAGGCAATCACTTTATATGAACTTATAGAATAGTATTTATTATAGTACAGTTACTTTTAAATTTCTTTCTATTTTTGTCTTACCATTAACTCAAAGGTAAGGGATGTATCTTAAGCATCTATAGCTCACATTCAATAACTTTTTATTGATTAAAGAAGAAATGAAGAGATTAAAACTCCTGTAGTTTTAATTCCAAGAGAAATTTAAAAGGGGAACTAACCTAGGCCTTTGCCTGGTTATCAAAATAGTAACACCTTAATTACGTAAGTAGATTCTTCATAATGATTCCAGGTCCTGACTCATAAGGATTAAGAAGTCTGGGTTAAAGATACAGGAGGCAAAGTTTAAATGTGAGTGTGTTTAGTAGTATATCTGTCTGCATGCCTCATTAAATTCAGAAGTGTATAGAAAAGCTTTTAAATTATTAATTTTTATTATCTCCTCAAACCCCCTAATGGAACAGATAGAAAATAAGTTCTGAAAAGAGCAAAACAAGATGGCCACTAATAACAGAAACATTTCCCAAATACCCTCAGAAAGGTGAAAAAGTAGAGGACAAAGAGTTTAACCTACCTCTCTCTTTGCAAAGGACAAAAAGGAATTCAGCAGCAATTTGCTTGACTCCCAGGTCAACATGTGTCATGAGGCGCACCAGCTTATTTCTCACAGTTGAGCCAACTTCAGGTCGATTTGTCACATCCCTCAATGGTGGTAAAACCTAATGGCACAAATGCAAAACCATCATCAATCGTTTAAGTGCTAGATTAAGTAAGAATGGTACCATCCAACTAGTCTTTCTTATAATGTCTACCAAGCTTAGTTTTATAAGAGTAGAACAAACATTGAAAAAAAAAAAAGTTTTCCAAATAAAATAAAACTAAACAACAACACCAACTCAATGGACATGAGTGTGAGTAAACTCCAGGGGTTGGTGATAGACAGGGAGACTGGCGTGCTGCAGTCCATGGGGTCGCAAAGAGTCGGACACAACTGAGCGAGTGAACTGAAACAACAACAAAAAAAACCATATAATTTCATTTCATGTCTGCAATGAAATTTCATCTGAAGAGAAACAGCTCTTCACTGACCACCATGATATATTCAAATCCATTCTTGGGTGTTTACTCATCTCAGCACCTTGGAATGCCCCAAC
This sequence comes from Oreotragus oreotragus, assembly GCA_006410675.1. NCBI lineage: Eukaryota > Metazoa > Chordata > Mammalia > Artiodactyla > Bovidae > Oreotragus > Oreotragus oreotragus. The sequence continues at coordinate 20,157 of SJYX01009866.1, forward strand.
TGCCTCTACCAAAATCCACTTTAAAGTCTAGGTCAAATTTCTCTTTCTCCCTCAGAGACTTCTTTAATACCCTTATTCACTGATTTTTTTTCCTTTTTTTAATTCCTGCAACATTTTCATTAGTTACTAAATAAACAAACAAAACCAGAAAACTGCTGTACATATGTTTTCTAGTTGTTTTCTTTATAATAAAATGGTTATTAATTATTGAGTACTTCCTATGTGCTGCTGCTGCTAAGTCATTTCAGTCATGTCCAACTCTGTGCAACCCCACAGACAGCAACCCACCAGGCTCCTCCGTCCCTGGGATTCTCCAGGCAAGAACACTGTAGTGGGTTGCCATTTCCTTCTCCAATGCATGAAAGTGAAAAGTGAAAGTGAATTTGCTCAGTCGTGTCCGATCCTCAGTGACCCCATGGACTGCAGCTTACCAGGCTCCTCTGTCCATGGGATTTTCCAGGCAGGAGTACTGTAATAGATGACATACATACATTCTCTATAATCAACCCTCACAGTCACCACGCAAGGGCTGTGGTATCAACACTGTCATTCCTATTTTACAGACTGGTCCCCAGAGGAGTTACAAAACTCGCTTGCTTTGTCTGTTTGATACCTCACTCACTCGCCTAGACCTTTCCTCCTTTGGCTCTCCTATTATCTTACTGCTTGCTTCAGCTTAGCCTCTAGGCCAATTCTCTTTTATTCTCTTGTTCTTTGAAAAAATATTTTTGGCTGTGCTGGGTCTTAGTTGTGGCACATGGAATCTTTAGTTGTGGCATGCTGGATACTTAGTGGGAGCATGTGGGATCTAGTTCCCTGATCAGGGATCAAACCTGGGCTCCCTGTATTGGTAGCATGGAATCTTAGCCACTGGACTGCCATGGAACTCCCTTTCCTCTTGTATTTTAACTGTTGGAATATTCAAGGGTTGAGTTATTGGGCAACATTTCTTTACTATTTTCACTCTCTATTGGTGATCTCATACAGTTTTATGGATTTATATGGTCTCTATTTACTGCTAACTCCCTAAAGTATATCTCTATCTTGATTTCTTCGATGACCCCCAGACTTTAAAAGCTTCTCAAATTTAGCATGTCATGAACAGATACTGAAGCTCCCAACAAAGTTGTTTCTTCTACAGTTTCCATCTCATTAAGTGGCAAGTCTATTCTTCCAACCTGGGCTTCCCAGGTGGTGCTATTGGTAAAGAACCACCTGCCAATGCAGGAGACATAAGAGAATCAGGTTCAATCCCTGGGTCGGAAAGATTCCCTAGAGAAGTGCACAGCAACCCACTCCAGTATTCTTTCCTGGAGAATCCCATGGACAGAGAAGCCTGGCAGGCTGCAGTCCACAGGGTCGCAAAAACCTGGGCATGGCTGAAGCGACTCAGCACTCTTCCAACTGTTTACTGCAAACAGCCTTAATTCCTCTCTTTCACATCCCACATCCAGTCCATCAGCAAATTATTTTGGCTCTACCTTTGCATTATATCCACAACCTGACCACTTCTCACTACCTCCTCTAGTATTACTAAATTCAAGGTACCAATATTTTTCACCTGAACTGTCCCACAGTCTCCTAAGTCATCCCTGCTTCCATTCTGGTCCTTCTATGATCTATTCTCTACAGAGCAGTTAGGATGATCCTTTGAAAGTCAGATCATGTCATTCCTCTTCTCAAAGTCCTCCAGTTCCCATAGCCTCTCATCTCATGCATAATAAAAGTCGAGATCTTTCCAGATTCCTTGGGTTTCACATAATGTGTCTTCCTGCTACTTTTCTGACAATTTCTTGCTCACATTTCTATACTTTCACAGAAGGAACTCCTTAAACTAACTGACTACTTTCTTGCCTCATGGTCTTTGCATTTGCTGCTCTCTCTACCCAGAAACCTTTTTTCTAGAAACTGGCTTGGCTCATTCCCTTACTTTCTTCAGGTCTCTGTTCAAATATCACTTACAGGAAGACAATCCTTGATCACCCTAAGGAATTCACCTTCAGCATTATCTTTTCTCATCCCTTGCTCCTGGTTTAGTCTTCCTCACAGCACTTATCACCACCTGACACAGTATACATTTCTTAACTATCTTCTTCCATAAGAGTCTGGGGGCAGGGATTTCTTTCTGTTTTGTTTACCACTCTCAGTGCCTAGCACATTACAGGTTTCGATAAATATTTGCTATTTGAAGAAGAATGAATTAATTCAACTAACTTTTTAAAAGTGCCTTCTATAGGCAAGGCACTATGCTAGGAAATGAAGACAGACACAAAGTCAAGTTACAATTTACTATGCCAGACTCTATGTGCATATTATTTTTATTGAATCCATTCAGCTGATTTCCTTCCTTCCTTCTTTATCTCTTTCTATATTGAGTGCCTACCATGCTATCAGGAGGTGTAAAAAAAAAACAACAGAAAAGAAATCTCAGAAAATTGAATAATCTACCCAAGTGTTTATAGAATCCATATTTCAATATCTCTGGCAGGACAGAGCAGATTGCTATTTGTGCCCTGTAAGCATAAAATAATTACACAATAAATTCTTATTATTTGATTTAGCTAACCCTACTGAGTTTATCTCCCATTTCTAGAGAAATGAGACATGAAACAAGTGATTTCATGTGGTATGTACCTACAGTTCCAGAGCACAGTATCTATTAATAAAGATTATCACACAATTTCATTAGTTATGTTTTCGGTTCCTTAAAACAAGTTTTTAAAGTGAAATGTTGTAGTTTTTAAACTGCATAAGTCTGGATCACTTCTGGTGGTGGTAGTGGTTTAGCTGCTAAGTCGTGTCTGACTCTTGTGATTGCATGGACTGTAGCCCGCCAGGCTCCTCTGTCCATGGGATTCTCCAGGCAAGAATACTGGAGTGGGTTGCCATTTCCTTCTCCAATGGATCATTTTTCTCCAAAATTTTTATTTCCCCCCAAATACTACCTTTCATTAAATTTTTTCTTTTAAGAAATCTCATCCACTTCGTTTTCAAACCCATGGAATCTTCATCTCTTCTATATGCCTCTCCAGACTAATCCGACCTGAATCAGTAATTTCTACCATCCGTTCTCTTTTCACCTGCCCAAATACTGAATATTCAAGACCAATTTACTTTGGGTATACACAAGGTAGATTTAAGCAGGTATTAACCACTGGGCACAATAACTAATCAGCCATGTTTCCATTTACACTGTTACGAAAACTAATCATCTGTTACTTGAGGTTCTGCCCTTCTTGATCATTACAGTCTAGAGTGTATCTTCCTCAGAAGGAAAGCTGATTTTTGTATTGTGCCATTTATCCTTCTTTAGTCAACTTTTTACTTGTTATGTCTCCTTTGTACTGCAGTATTTCTTTGAGGACAAGGAGTAGGTCTCACAGTCTTTTGTACCTATACAATGTATAGACAGGCCTTCATATAAAGAATCTGTTTAACAAATAGGATATATTTGGGGTATCCTGCTTAGAGATAGCAAAATCTAAAGTTTAGTGGAATGTGGCTCTCCTATGTGAAAAGCTAAAATATAGGACACAAAGTATTTTCATATATTATTCTTCACAGAGTCTTTCTAGTCAGAATGCTGCTAAGTCACTTCAGTCGTGTCCGACTCTGTGTGACCCCATAGACGGCAGCCCATCAGGCTCCCCCACCCCTGGGATTCTCCAGGCAAGAATACTGGAGTGGGTTGCCATTTCCTTCTCCAATGCGTGAAAGTCAAAAGTGAAGGTGAAGTCGCTCAGTCATGTCTGACCCTCAGCGACCCCATGGACTGCAGCCCACCAGGCTCCTCCTTCCATGGGAGTTTCCAGGCAAGAGTACTGGAGTGGGTTGCCATTGCCTTCTCCCCCCTACTTCCTAATCTCTCCTTATCAGCAATATCTATTAATATTATCTACACAGAGCAAAGTGCTTATTAAATCTTGACCATAAACATACAGAGAAAAATGAACCTAGTTAATTTATTAAGAGAAATTCTTCCTGACATTAAACAATGGGGTGAATGGTGGCGCCATGTACTGAATGAGGAAAGAAGGAAGGATAGAGGACAGCAAGTCAGGAGTTTAGTTTGGGATATGTTAAACTTAAGTTACCTACTACCCATCTAAGGGGAGGAGATGAGTAGGCATACATTATGTAAGTCTGGAGAGCTTAGGGGACAAATAAGGCTAGAACTAGAAATTTGGGAGCCATTGGCGAATAGATGATTTTCAAAACCAAGATTGTTAAATAAGATCAGCAAGAGAGCAGACATAGAGACAAAGATAACATCATCTTGGGGAACTCAGAACACTGCAAAGAAGATGTTCCCTGTGTGTCCAAGAAACCAAGTGAAGAAATTACTTCAAAAAGGAGAGAATACTTAATTATATCAAAATGGTATTGGGGAATAAAAAAAAAGATTTGAGAACTATTAGATCTGGCAATATTGGGTTGATAACTTTTGATAAACACCTCTGTAGTGGAGTAGAAAGCATGAAAACTTAATTTCAGTGGGTTCACATGAGAATCAAAATGAGCGAAAAGGAGAGAAGGTGAGCACAGAAAACTCTTCTGAGGAACACTCCATGAAGAAGAGCAGAGAAATGGGGAGGCAGCTTGAGAAGTGGGATTAAGGGAAGGTTTTTCTGCCTTTAAGATGGGAGATGTGTTTGGGTGCAGACAAAAATGATCCAACNGTCCAAGGGACTCTCAAGGAAACTTCTCCAACACCACAGTTCAAAGGCACCAACTCTTTGATGCTCAGCTTTCTTTATAGTCCCAACTCTCACATCTATACATGACTACTGGAAAAACCGTAATTTTGATTAGATGGACCTTTGTTGGAAAAGTAATGTCTTTTCTTTTTAATATTCTTTCTAGGTCGGTCATGGCTTGTCTTCCAAGGAGCAAGCATCTTTTACCTTCATGGCTGTGGTGATTTTGGAGCCCCCAAAATTAAAGTCTCTCACTGTTTCCATTGTTTCATCATCTATTTGCCATGCAATAATGGGACTGGGGGCTCTTGAGAAACCTATATGCAGGTCAGGAAGTAACAGTTAGAACTGGACATGGAACAACAGACCGGTTCCAAATAGGAAAAGGAGTACATCAAGGCTGTATATTGTCACCCTGCTTATTTACCTTTATATGCAGAGTAATCATGAGAAATGCGGGGCTGGAAGAAGCACAGGCTGGAATCAAGATTGCTGGGAGAAATATCGATAATCTCAGGTATGCAGATGACACTACCCTTATGGCAGAAAGTGAAGAGGAACTAAAAAGGCTCTTGATGAAAGTGAAAGAGAGTGAAAAAGTTGGCTTAAAGCTTAACAAACTTCAGAAATCTAAGATCATGGCATCCGGTCCCATCACTTCATGGCAAATAGATGGGGAAACAGTGGAAACAGTGTCAGACTTTATTTTGGGGGCTCAAAAATCACTGCAGATGGTGATTGCAGTCAGGAAATTAAGAAACGCTTACTCCTTGGAAGGAAAGTTATGACCAACCTAGATAGCATATTGAAAAGCAGAGACATTACTTGACAACAAAGTCTGTCTAGTCAAGGCTATGGTTTTTCCAGTGGTCATGTATGGATGTGAGAGTTGGACTGTCAAGAAAGCTGAGCGCTGAAGAATTGATGCTTTTGAACTGTGGTGTTGGAGAAGACTCTTGAGAGTCCCTTGGACTGCAAGGAGATCCAACCAGTCCATTTTGAAGGAGATCAGTCCTGGGTGTTCATTGGAAGGATTGATCCTGAAGCTGAAATTCCAATACTTTGGCCACCTCATGTGAAGAGTTGACTCACTGGAAAAGACTCTGATGCTGGGATGGATTGGGGGCAGGAGGAGAAGGGGACGACAGAGGATGAGATGGCTGGATGGCATCACTGACTCGATGGACGCAAGTTTGAGTGAACTCTGGGAGTTGGTGATGGACAGGGAGGCCTGGCGTGCTGCGATTCATGGGGTTGCAGAGTCGGACACGACTGAGCAACTGAACTGAACTGAACTGAACTGAATGGGACCAGATGCCATGATCTTAGTTTTCTCAGTTTAGGGTTTTTCACTTTCCTCTTTCACTTTCATTAAGAGGCTCTTTAGTTCTTCTTTGCTTTCTGTCATAAGGATGGTGTCATCTGTGTATCTGAAGGTTATTGATTGGCAATCTTGATTCCAGCTTATTCTTCATCTAGTCTGGCCTTTTGCATGATGTACACTGCATGTAAGTTAAATAAGTAGGGTGACAATATACAACCATGATGTACTCCTGTCCTAATTTGGAACCAGTCTGTTGTTCCATGTCCAGTTCTAGCTGTTGCTTCCTGACCTGCATACAGATTTCTAGGAGGCAGGTCAGGTGATCTGGTATTCCTATCTCTTGAAGAATTTTCCAGTTTGTTGTGATCCACACAGTAAAGGTTTTGGCACAGTCAATAAAGCAGAAGTAAATGATTTTGTTTGGAACTCTCTTGCTTTCTCAATGATCCAATGGAAGTTGGCAATTTGATGCCTGGTTCCTCTGCCTTTTCTAAATCCAGCTTGAACATCTGGAAGTTCATAGTGCATGTACTATTAAAGACTGGCTTGGAGAATTTTGAGCATTACTTTGCTAGTGTATGAGATGAGTGCAATTGTGCAATAGTTTAAACATTCTTTGGCATTGCCTTTCTTTGGGATTGAAATGAAAACGGATCTTTTCCAGTCCTGTCACTACTGCCAAGTTTTCCAGATTAGCTGGCATATATAGTGCAGCATTTTCACAGCATAATCTTTTGGGATTTGAAACAACTCAACTGGAATTCCATCACCTCCACTAGCTTTGATCGTAGTGATACTTTCTAAGGCCCACTTGACTTCACATTTCAGGGTGTCTGGCTCTAGGTGGGTAATCCCCTCATCGTGGTTATCTGGGTCATGAACATCTTTTTTGTATAGTTCTTCTGTGTATTCTCGCCACCCTTTCTTAATATCTTCTGCTTCTATTAGGTTCATGCCATTTCTGTCCTTTATTGAGCCCATCTTTGCATGAAATGTTCCCTTGGTATCTCTAATTTTCTTAAATAGATCTCTACTCTTTCCCATCCTATTGTTTTTCTTTATTTCTTTGCATTGATCACTGAGGAAGGCTTTCTTATCTCTCCTTACTACTCTTTGGAACTCTGCATTCAAATGGGTACATCTTTCCTTGTCTCCTTTACCTTTTAGCCTCTCTTCTTTTCTCAGCTATTTGTAAGGCCTCCTCAGACAACCATTTTTCTTTTTTGCATTTCTTTTTCTTTAATATAACTCTCAATATTTGGTGTTTAAATGTGTTCTATTATTTACAAAACAGAAATAGATTGACAGACTTAGAGAAGAGCTTATAGTTACCAAGGGAAGATTGGGTAGGTGAGGGACAGATAGGGTGTTTGATATGGACATGTGAACATTGCTGTATATAAAATGGATGACCTACAATAACATATTGTATAGCACAAGGAACTCTGTTCAATACTCTGTAATAACCTAAATGGAGAAAGAAGAATGGATACATATATATGTATAAATGAGGGGAGACATTAGCCATACAGATCATGAGAAGCCCTGTGGGTTGTTGTATGGAACTTTAAAGAAATGGAGAATCATTGAGGGATTTGAGCAGAGAAGACAGATAAATTAACATACATGAAAAGTGAAAGTGAAAGTCATTCAGTCACGTCTGATTCTTTGCGACCCCATGGACCATACAGCCCATGGAATTCTCCAGTTCAGAATACTGGAGTGGGTTGCCTTTCCCTTCTCCAGGGAATTTTCCCCAACTCAGGATCAAATCCATGTCTCCTGCATTACAGGCAGATTCTTTTATCAGCTGAGCCACCAGGGAAGCCCCAAACATACTTGAAAAGGACTTCTCTAGATCCTGTGCTGAGATTAGCTCATGTGGGAAAATGTAGAAACTGGATGAGCAGTCAAGGGATGCCCCAATGATGTAACCAAAGACATCAGGGGCCTGGACCAAACCTAACAGGTGGAAATGGCAGAAGGTAACTATTGCTCACTATATATAAAATTAAAACCAAAAATAACTCATTACTGACTGGATGTGGTACGTAACAATAAAAGAAAGAGAAGAGACAAAGAAAACACCAAGGTTTATGACTAGACAAACAGAAGAATAAAACTGCCAATAATGAGAAATTCTAAGGTAGGAAATGCTAAGGAAAGAGCACATGTAGCTTCAGAATATTTAAAATCTTCTATAGCATACCCTTAAAAATAGCTTAGAAATAGCTGTGACACCAAAATCTAAACATATTTTATAAAACATAAGGAAAATTAAAAATAAACCATAAAATATATCAATTATTCAGTCTTATAAAAATTAATGCTAAAAGATTTCATTTTCTCTAGCTTTATTGAGATCTATTTGACATATAAAATTGTGTACGTTTACAGATTATAATGTGATGATTTAATATACACCGTATTTCCCTCTTGAAATGATTACAACGTTTAATTCTGAGGTTAATCCATTACCTCTCTTAGAAACAAAACAACTAGCCCAAAATGAAGCTACTTGTGTTAAGTCCAACATCTCCAGGGACTTAATTAATTTCAGCTCTCCTAGAATTAGACTCTTAAAGCAGTCAGTCAGGGTGGCCTGATCAGCACTAGTGAGGTCATCTGCCCAACAGACACCTACCAACCCTATAGAGAAGACAACCTTCCAACAACCAACCTGCTTTTTTGTCTACTATAATATAACATCACTGTTCTCATTCCTTTCTAAGTCTTTCATTTTGTACACATCTTGGAGCTTCTATCTGTTAGATTGGATTATGTCCAGTTAATAAATTATTAAATAAAATGAAAAAGATCTTAAATTTTATTCAGTTGAACTTTGTCTTTTAACATCTCATATAGTTCCACTTTTACGCCTGTGTAAGGTCTACTCTTCGGCAACTCTAAAGCATACAATGTAGTATTGTTAACTATATTAACTACACTTTAAATTAGATCCCCAGAAGTTAACAATCTTATAACTGCACATTAATACATTTTGACCAATGTCTTTCTATTTCCCTTGCATCCCAGAACCTGGTGATCACCAATCTACTCTGTGTATGATTTCAACATTTTGAGATTCCACATATAAGCATAAAATACTTGAGAGCATAAAATACTTGTGTTTCTCTGCCTTATTACACTTAGCATAATGCCCTCCAGATCCATCTATGTGGCTTCAAATGGCAGAAGTTCTTTCTCATGGCTGAGAAATCTTCCACTGCATATATAAACCAGATTTTCTTCATACAATCACTCATCAGTGGACATCTTAATTGTTTCTATGTCATGATTACAGCAACTAATGATTGAATGAACATGGTAATATAGCTATCTCTTTAAAATAAGTATTTCACTTCATTCAAGTAAATACCAAGAAGTGGTATTGCCGGATGATAAAGTAATTACACAGTTTGTTGTGATCCACAGTCAAAGCTTTGGCGTAGGCAATAATGCAGAAGTAGATTTTTTTTGGAACTCACTTGCTTTCTCAATGATCCAGTGGATGGTGGCAATTTGATCTCTTGTTCCTCTGTCTTCTCTAAAACTAGCTTGAACATCTGGAAGTACATAGTTCATGTACTGTTGAAGCCTGACTTGGAGAATTTTGAGTGTTACTTTGCTAGTGTGTGAGAGGAGTGCAATTGTGCAGTACTTTGAACATTTTTGGCATTGCCTTTCTTTGGGATTGGAATGAAAACTGACCTTTTCCAGTCCTGTGGCCACTGCTGAGTTTTCCAGACTTGCTGGCATATTGAGTGCAGCACTTTCACAGCGTCTGTCAGCACGTTTTCCCTGACTGTATAGAGCTTCTCCATCTTTGGCTGCAAAGAAATCAGAAAAATCTGATTCCAGGACTGACCATCTGGTGATGTCCACGTGGAGAGTCTTCTCTTGTGTTGTTGGGATAGGGTGTTTGCTATGATCAGTGCGTTCTCTTGACAAAACTCTGTTAGCCTTTGCCCTGCTTCGTTGTGTACTCCAAGGCCAAATTTGCCTGTACTCCAGGCATCTCTTGACCTCCTAATTTTTCATTCCAGTTCCCTATTTTCTTAAAGAGATGGAAATACCAGACCACCTTCTCTGCCTCCTGAGAAATCCATATGCAGGTCAAGGAGATACAGTTAGAACTGGACATGAAACAACAGACTGTCCAAATTGGGAAAGGCAGCTGTATATTTTCACCTTCTTTATTTAGCTTCTATACAGAGTACATCATGTGAAACACCAGGGTGAATGAAGCACAAGCTGGAATCAAGATTGCAGGGAGAAATATCAATAACCTCAGATATGTAGATGATACCAGTCTTATGGCAGAAAGGGAAGAATTAAAGAGTCTCTTGATAACATTGAAAGAGGAGAGTAAAAATGCTGGCTTAAAACTCACCATTCAAAAAACTAAGGTCATGGCATCTGGTCCCATCACTTCATGGTAAATAGATGGGGAAACAATGAATTTACAGACACTATTTTGGGGGGCTCCCAAATCACTGCAGATGGTGACTGCAGCCTTGAAATTAAAAGACACTTGCACCTTGGAAGAAAAGCTAGACAGCTTATTAAAAAGCAGAGACATTACTTTGCTGACAAAGGTCCGTCTAGTCAAAGCTGTGGTTTTTCCAGTAGTCATTTGTGGATGTGAGAGTTGGCCTATAAAGAAAGCTGAGCACCGAAGAACTGATGCTTTGGAACTGTGGTGTTGGACAAGACTCTTCCAAGTTCCTTGGACTGCAAGGAGATCAAACCAGTCCATCGTAAAGGAAATCAGTCATGAATATTCATTGGAAGGACTGACGTTGAAAGCTGAAACTCCAATACTTTGGCCACCTGATGCAAAGAACTGACTCATTGGAAAAGACTCTGATGCTGGGAAAGATTGAGGGCAGGAGGAGAAGGGGAGGACAGAGGATGAGATGGTTTGATGGCATCACCGACTTGAAGGACATGAGTCTGAGCAAGCTCCAGGAGTTGGTAAAGGATGGGGATGCCTGGCATGCTGCAGTCCACGGAGTCATAAAGAGTTGGGCATGACTGAGTGACTGAACTGACTGAACATACTCTCATGTTTATTTTCTTGAGGAGTATGCGTATTTTCTACAGTAGCTCTAACACTTCACATTTCCACCAACAGTGCACCAGGTTTCAGTTTTACCATATGCAAACACTTGTTCTCTCTCTCTCTCTCTTTTTTTTTTTTTTTTGAATGCTACCCATTCTGACAGCTGTGAGTGGTTTTGATTTTCTTTTTCCTAATAAGTTGAGCAGCTTCTTATATTCTGGTTGACCACCTACATATCACCTTTTTTAAAAAATTAACATCCTATTTGGGTACTCTGCCCATTTTAAAAAATTAGATTATTGCAGCATTTTTCCAATTGCGTAGTATAAATTTCTTTTATATTTTTGATAGTATACCCTCATAGGCTTCCCAAATGGCTCAATAGTAAAGAATCCACTTGCCAATGCAAGAGATGAAGGTGTAGTCCCTGGGTCAGAAACATCCCCTATAGGAGGAAATGGCAACCCACTCCTGTATTCCTGCCTGAAAATCCCATGGACAGAGGAGCCTCGTGGGCTACAGTCCATGGGATCAAAAAGAATTGGACACAGCTATGAACAATCACCCCAGCAACCATGCCATTTGTTGTTTGTTTCTCCCTCTTTGCAACCCCATAGCCTGTAGCCTGCCAGACTCCTCTGTCCATGGGATTTCTCAGGCAAGAATACTAAAATAGGTTGCCATTTCCTTCTCCAGGGGTCTCTTCCTGACCCAGGTATCAAACCTGTGTATCCTGCATTGGCAGATGCATTCTTTACCACTGAATCTCAGGGAAGACAAGTGGCGTGGACTCTCATATAATTGGATATTTCCCTTAAATGTGTAATGGCCTGTGCTTGAGACAGTTACTCAGGCAGAATGTCTCATGGGAGATTAGACAGGACCACATCCAGGCCAGAGCAGCTTAGTCATGTTAGTTCCTGACCAGTGTGGTCTCATATGGAGTGACACAGCTGTCTAAGATAGAGGATCTCCTCTTTTCTCCTTTCAGCTGAAAAAGAGGAGTTTGGGGACTTCCTGCCAGGTAAGAACTAAAAGTACAAGGGATTCCTGCAGGGTACTCTCCAGATTGTTGGGGAGCCTGGAATTCTGTGCTGATGATGGGAGGAGAGCTCAGGGAACCCCGGATGACAAAGCATTGTCTAAAGTGCGCCTCGTAAGCAAAGGGCAAGGAAAGGTAGGTCAGCGGGTGTTTCCTATTCACACCAGCAGCTCCCAGAACTTCCTATTGATGGGGTTCCTGGTCTTTGGAGTAGCTTACAACGTTCCCTGCCCACTTCAGAGAAACTAGCACAGACCACACGAGGCCAAGTTACTGTCGTGCACTTACCCTGGTACCACTTATCACTCAGGCAACCCCAGTGCCTTTCCCTGAACTTGGACTGGGCATCTTGTTCCATTTTAGCAGGTGGTCCCCATGCCTTTTGGATGCCTCCTATTTTGGTCTTTGAGGAGTCCATTAATAGTTTGGGGCTGGTTCCAAATTTTCTGAACCAGAAATCTTATTTGGGTCAAATCGTGTGGCATTTCTGGGCCAATGAGTCATTCCAACTAATCCCCTCAGTACTTGAACACAAACCCAAAGGATCTAGGGGAACCAAATGTCCACCATACTAAAGAATGCATTATATAGAACTGAAATCTTTTCAGGTATCACCCTGTGACCCCCAAAACATCCTATGTAGTATAGCCTGGTTCCAATAAATGCTGAGAGATGGTGAAAGCTGGCCCACCAGTGGGTCTCTAAATTACAATACCACTTTACAACTGAATCTGCCATGCAAGAAAAGGGGACGAATTTCCCTGTGTCTTTGTATGGCCTTATGTCAAAACAAAGCCTTTCAAAAGGGGCATGGACTCTTCTCCACTGAGGAAATACCAGTCCTTGACCCTTCTCCCGAGGACCTTCTTGATCTCCTCTCTTACCCTCCTCTTGCTGCTCTGTCCCTTCTACCTTCCTTTTGAGTCCCTCCATATCAGCCCCATCCTTGAGAACCCAGTCCAGCAAGGACAAAGGGCAGGACTAATTACCAATAAGGGTCCACCAGTTCAGTTCAATTCAGTTGCTCAGTCGTGTCCGACTATTTGCGACTCCATGAATCGCAGCACGCCAGGCCTCCCTGTCCAACACCATCTCCCGGAGTTCACTCAGACTCACGTCCATTGAGTCCGTGATGCCATCTAGCCATCTCATCCTCTGTCGTCCCCTTCTCCTCCTGCCCCCGATCCCTCCCAGCATCAGAGTCTTTTCCAATGAGTCAACTCTTCGCATGAGGTGGCCAAAGTACTGGAGTTTCAGCTTTAGCATCATTCCTTCCAAAGACATCCCAGGGTTGATCTCCTTCAGAATGGATTGGTTGGATCTCCTTGCAGTCCAAGGGACTCAAGAGTCTTCTACAACACCACAGTTCAAAAGCATCGATTCTTCGGTGCTCAACTTTCTTCACAGTCCAACTTTCACATCCATACATGATCACAGGAAAAACCATAGCCTTGACTAGGCGGACGTTAGTCGGCAAAGTAATGTCTCTGCTTTGGAATATACTGTCTTGCATACAGGGTCCTCATTACCATCTTTCTAAATTCCATATATATGTGTTAGTATACTGTAATACTCCTCTTTTTGAGGGGGGAGACATTTTATGTTACCAAAGCTGTAAAAACTATTTTAAAAATTATTTTCTTAAAAATATTCCTATTTCATGAGCTATTGTCATGCTTACTAATGCTCATTTGTATCCTTGATTTTTCCTACATTTTATAGGATTCTCACTGGCTCAGACAATGGGCTTAAAGGCAGCAAAGGTTTTCATGACCGACCCCAACTAACTTTCTGCCTTTTCATATAGTTACTTGACAAAGACAGTGATCAGAAAGGAGAAAATAAGCAGTTTACAGTGGCAATTTTCCTTTAAAGATGTCTTTTTGTGTGTTATGGAAAATATTTATCATCAATTTTTTGGGGGGGGGATAATTTTTACTTCTAGAACTTATAAAATATCTACACTAGAAAATTACTTTTTCCTTTGTTTTCAGGTACTTGTCACAATTTTGGTGTCACAACAACACAATTTTCAGCTTTAAACAAATAAATTCACTTGGTTTCAGCAATTTGTCATTTATGGTAAATAAAAAGCTTTCCAGAGTATAAATAATTATTCAAGATATCAGCTATAAAAAATTTAGATAAAAAAATCACATCCTGTGATGTTTGTATATGTGTACAATTACATTCTTTAGAAGCATCTTCTCCATTTTATCAGAATTACCTTGTCTATTCTCTTCTCCATAAAACTGAGTAACACATGAATGGCTTCCATATTCATGCCATTGTATACCATGGTATTGCTTTTCAAAACTGTTTCTTTCTCAGCTGTTTTATCACTGGGCAGTTCATCTAAAGTCGTTGCTTCTTGGGCTGTTTCTTCATGGGTTAATGGACAAATGAGAACATCCAAACAAGAGACTGGAACATTGCTTAAAAGGTTGACGGCATTGCTGAAAAGCAATTTAAAAAGACAATATTTTAATTTGATTGAATAGTCCTTTAAAATGCAAACATAGTAAGACTTTTAGGAGTCAATTAAAATTCTTCTTTTTCAAAATGAGCCTTTAATATTATTTAGCATTTACTAAGAGACAGAAAATAAAAAGAATTGTTTCAAATACACACATGGCAAATTAGAAAGAACAGATGTTAAATGGACATACACAATCACATGATGTCATGTCACTTTCTGAAATGCTAAAATAGGAATTAGTGAGCTTTAACACTAGCTCTTTAATTTTATTATGATACAATACTAGTCTTGCAGTTTTTCCTTGGCGTTTTAAATCCTTTTGTGGATCCACTGGTGTTTTATTATTCCTTAGATTACAACATAAAGCATTTGAGAAGCACTGTATATAAGCAGCTTATCATGGAGGCAACAGCATTAAAAGCCAAATATTGCAGGATTAAGTTTTGTCCTTTCTAGATATAGAAATACAATTTTTAGATCATCCCCTTTTTCATAAGACATTTCCAGAAAATGGTAAACGGTGCTTTTTCTCCCTCTCTCATGCCCAGATTTCTTTAAAAGAGGCCAATATAGCTATTTCAAGTCTTCATCCCCCTAGGCCTTTCTTGCTATGTATTAATGAAATCACAAGCCTAGTATATACACCAGTAGGGGGAACTCAAACCTTGTATTTTTTGGTATTCCCTAAAAATTTTGTTCTGCTTCTCAGTGTGTAAGAGATTAAAATGACATTAACAATTTAAAAATCAGACACGCTCTTATTTAATATATTTCCCTTCATGTATTACTTCATATTTTTTCATTTAAAAGGAGAGGTGGTGTTCTGTGCTAACTGGATCTTAAAAGCCTGTGCCTCAGAACTTCCTGATAAACAACAATGGAGAGACAGGCATTACATTTCCTAGTGACAGAGAAGCAGATCTAAAAATAACCACATCCTGACTAAAAATAAACTCTTGCAAATACAATTTAAAAGTCTAACCACTTGGAAACCAAATTCAGGGCTTAATCTAACTGAGGCAGTCTTAATTTAGGCCACAGTAGTTTCTTTTAATTTAGATTATAGTGACACCCTCAAAAATAAAAAATAAACAACAACAAAACAGAAATAAAATACAAAATATTTTCTCTCCTCTACCCTGAAGTGTGGCTGCATTTCCCTAAGAATGAGTATTTCTTTTCTTTTTTTTTACATTATGGGAAATATAAAAAAAATCAGAACCAAGAAGAAAAATAATTTAACAAGTCCTATGCATGAATGGTTCCTGGTAAAATATAAGCTATTTGGTTCTACCTACAAAGAACCTACTACAGCTGCTGCTGCTGCTATCACTGCTACTAGTATTAAACAAAGTCCCTTTTTGGTTATTTGTAAAAGATCACAATTGGCTGAAATACCATAGTTTTCCCTCAAACTTTCCTTTTAAAATTTTTGCAATTATCTGTAGATAATTATCTACAGATAAAAATATTGTGCTCCTAACTTAAGCACTTGGGAACTACTATTAGATAACATAGATTTACTGGGTGTAAAAGAAAAAAAAAATAGAACTCTTCTTAATCAATTCCTAAAACCGTAAAACCCATTTTGAAATGTTACCAGTATTTTTTCAACACAGAGGGCAATAGGCTGGAATCTAACACAGAGACCACACTGAAAAGTTTAAGATGATGCATTACATTCTAAAGGACTGCGTCCCTCTAAATTCATCTAAAATTAGCAGTTTCTAGGAATTTGGTAAATTTTTAAAATCAAATGTAGAGTTTGAGTTAACAAATATTTGGAGGTTTTAGACTTTTCAAGAAAAGGTTCCATTTTCTCATTTCTTATTGAACAACTGGGTTACCAAACAACTACAAAATTAATTTTCTGGCTCACTGTGTTTGAGCTATTCTTTTTAAGTAAGGAAAGCCAGCTTTTTGAGTTCTGTCACTTCTCTGACAGTTTTATTTGTGGTAGAAGAGTGTATGAAATTCTCCAGCTACCAGGAAGTCAGTGACTATGCACAAATCTGCACAATGGTGTTTGCATTCCTACTCCAGGGGGTAGAAATACTGTGTATATTACTCTCCCCTTTTCAGCCTTCTAGAGATCATTAATCACTGGGACATGACATCCTCCCACTCAAGCTCCCAGCCCCCTCCTGATATGCAGATTCAAAAGCAGGGCCTATTTAGAGCTCCTTAATGCTCTGATTAAAGTCTTGTTAGTTGTGGGAGAAGGAAGGCAATCTGAAATCCAGTCCTCTATCAATCACTGTAACTCCAGGTGTTTCTTGACTTCCTACTTTAGCATTCCAGTCCCCTATAATGAAAAGGACATCTCTTTTGATGAGCCACAGTCAGCTCCTGGTCTTGTTTTTGTTGACTGTATAGAGCTTCTCCATCTTTGGCTGCAAAGAATATAATCAATCTGATTTCGGTGTTGACCATCTGGTGATGTCCATGTGTAGAGTCTTCTCTTGTGTTGCTGGAAGAGGGTGTTTGCTATGACCAGTGCATTTTCTTGGCAAAACTCTATTAGTCTTTGCCCTGCTTCATTCTGCATTCCAAGGCCAAATTTGCCTGTTACTCCAGGTGTTTCTTGACTTCCTACTTTAGCATTCCAGTCCCCTATAATGAAAAGGACATCTTTTGGGGGTATTAGTTCTACAAGGTCTTGTAGGTCTTCATAAAACCGTTCAACTTCAGCTTCTTCAGCATTACTGGTTGGGGCATAGACTTGGATAACTGTGATATTGAATGGTTTGCCTTGGAAATGAACAGAGATCATTCTGTCATTTTGAGATTGCATCCAAGTACTGCATTTCGGACTCTTTTGTTGACCATGATGGCTACTCCATTTCTTCTGAGGGATTCCTGCCCGCAGTAGTAGACATAATGGTCATCTGAGTTAAATTCACCCATTCCAGTCCATTTTAGTTTGCTGATTCCTAGAATGTCGACGTTCACCCTTGCCATCTCTTGTTTGACCACTTCCAATTTGCCTTGATTCATGGGCCTGACATTCCAGGTTCCTATGCAATATTTTTCTTTACAGCATCGGATCTTGCTTCTATCACCAGTGACATGCACAACTGGGTATTGTTTTTGCTTTGGCTCCATCCCTTCATTCTTTCTGGAGTTATTTCTCCACTGATCTCCAGTAGCATATTGGGCACCTAACGACCTGGGGAGATTCTCTTTTGATATTCTATCATTTTGCCTTTTCATACTGATCATGGGGTTCTCAAGGCAACAGGAAAAGTATTTCCTTGGAGGCAATCCCCAGTGGAGAAGGAGGGCCCATCCAGGGATACATCTCATTTACCATTTCTGACCTGTGTAACAGGAAAATCCATAGTAAAGGGTTGAGAGAAGATCCAGAGGGGTTCCTGAATCTTCTTAGGGTACTCTTTCAGACCCATGTCTCCACAAAGGCTGACACACAGAGCCTCAAAAAGGTATTCCAAGTGGGGGAATAAAAACCAAGAGGTATTTTCAAAAGCTCAAGAGGAAGCAGACAAGGAGAAAGAAATAATGCAGGCCGTGCTCTTTTGAGCATGAGGAATCAAGGGGTTTCAGGGTAACGCACTCCACTGGGGCCACCAAGGCATTGGAGAAGGGACTGGAAGACAGAGGCTGACCCACTGTGAAAATATGAACCTAAACAGAATCCAGGCAGTAGCAGGAAAGTACCCTGGCAATCGGAATAAGACAAAGACAATCAATCAGGAGCCAACAGAAAACCCCTTGACTTTTTGCCAAGCAGAGGCTGCCTAGCTGGTGTTTCTTAACTGACAAATAGAAAGTGTAGGATAAACGGCCCAGAGCAAACCCCCTACTGGCTGTTGCCCCCCAGTTTCAACTGGTCAGCAGAGGGGACAATGAGCCAAAGAAATAGGACCCAATCCCTGTGCCACATATAAACAAGGGAGACAGGAAGAGAGAAGGCTCAGACCACCCCCCAAAGTGGGGTGGAAGTAGCAGATCCCCACCGTGAAGACAGATGGTCCAAAGAGATTAAAAATGATCGAGCTGAGGGCTGGCATGCCAACCGATCTCCAAGGAGCCCCAACTGACATTAGGCATAAAGGGAAAGCCTGTCAAATTCTTAGTCCACACCGACGCCACTTACTTGGCTCTGAACACCACATCAGACAAACTTTGTCACAAGAGTAGCACAGTTATGGAGGTATCAGGGAAAGCTCAAGAACAGGCATTCACAGAGCCAGCAGAATGTAAGCTGGGTAACCACATGCTCACCTATTCCATCCTTATGTCCCTGAATGACCTGTATCCCGCTAGGAAGAGATATCTTGCATAAATTGGGGACTACCTCCACTCAGTGGGAACGAACTGGAGACTGGCATTCCCTTATATAGAGGGCACATGATGATAAGGTTAACGGCTGAGGACAGACCTCCCTGGACAGGGCAAGCTGACCTCCACGGAGTCAATCCTGAGGTCTGGGCCCAGGGACAGATGTAATGAGCTTCAGGATTCAGTCCCATGATATTCCATCTAAAACCCAGATAAACATGGCCCAAGAGGAAACAGTACCCTTTCCACTGGGAGGCCTGGTTGGTTATTATCTAGGGCCCAATTTACAAGGGCCCTATTAGACCATCCGATCAGTCTGTAGTACTCCCATTCTCCTTAAACTCAATGAAGTCCTAAACCTGAAGCTATATGACTTCAGGGCAGCCAATGAAGCCACCAAGGACATACACCCTATTCCCTACATCCTGCTGGCCACTCCATGAGTGACCTGGGTCCCTATTCCCTACATCCTGCTGGCCACTCCATGAGTGACCTGGGCATAAAAAATGGAATGTGCCTTCACTCTGGAGACCCAATTGCCATTGGGGAAAGTAGGAAGATCCATTCAGAGTTTGAAATGGGCCTTGGCCAAGCTATGTCAGGAAACTCAAGAAAATTGGATTAGGTTGCTTCTCATGGCCCTGCTCACTATGTAGTTAGCCACAAAGGTAAGTTAAAGTTAAGTACATTTGAACTCACGTAGGATAGAACCATTCCCCGAGTCCAAGAGACAGGACACCCTGGCCCCCTTAAAATGAGGTAACTCAGCTATGTCCACCATAGCAGAAGCCACGAAAGCTCTCATGAGATGTGGCCACCAGGCGCTGCCTGCATCCACTGGCCTGGCCCTCCACCCCTTCTGGCCAGGAGTCTGAGTGTACCCTAAAACCTAGAAAACCAGCAGCCCCCCAAGTTCAGCTCTTTCTTAAATAGACAGACCCCACTCAATGACCCTAACCGCTCATGCTGCCCCAGAGTTGCAGGGGTCACTCTCTGGGAACCCTTCACTAAAGAGGGCCCCAACCTCTGGAGGGACAGCCTGGGGCAATGGGTCCCCTCGACTACACATGCAAAACACTTTCTGACTTGAAGCTTCTTTTCTGAAAAACACAAGTGTGAGCAGGGAGATTCAGGCCACAGCAGTGAGCCTGGACATCAGGACATACTTACCTACAGGCCCAAGACCAAGATAGCTGCATTCTTGGGAAAAAGTGGACAAGTGATCATTGTCCTCTTGCTAGTATTTAGGCATGTATCTTAAATTGTCTGGGGTCCTTTGTCTCCAAAAGGTTAGTGGGATAATGGTCACTCAGGGAGAAAAAGAGTCAGGCCTGAGCCCTGGTGAGAGAAAAACACACCTAAAGGCCATTAGGGAACATTCTGCTCCTCCACCTGAGTTGTGATGATGCCCACACTTAGCAGGAAACAGTTACAGAAGACAGACCTGCATCCTTTCAGCGCCCCTCAAGAATGAAAGCGAAAGTGAAGTCATGCAGTCATGTCCGATTTTTTGTGACCCCATGGACTGTAGCCCATCAGGCTCCTCCGTCCATGGGATTCCCCAGGCAAGGATATTGGAGTGGGGTGCCATTGCCTTCACCAGGAGATCTTCCTGACCCAGGAATTGAAGCCTGGTCTCCTGCATTGTAGGCAGATGCTTTACTGTCTGAGCCACCAGACAAGAATGAAGAGCAGGACAAAAGGCAGATGAGGGATCTGTCACCAGCAAGACCCAGTAACAATTTCAGGGAAATAGAAATAGAATCTGGATAATAAAATCTAAACTTTCTTTTTTTCCATCTTCCTTTGTGCTTGGTCTACTTTCACTGGCTCACAGGATCCTGTGTGCAGAGGTCTTAGACTCAGCCCTTCAGACTGGAGTTCCCAGTGCAAAACGCCTGCCTCAGCACCTCACTTCAGGGCCACATGCAGACGCTGCACAGGACAGGCCATCTAAGATGGCAGCAGTGGGCCATGTGCGGAGATGCTGCGTGCGGCACTGCGGTCTGGAGTGTGAGCGGCAGCGCTGCGCTGCCCCGCACCCGCCCCAAGCTGCGGGGACCCCACAAAGCAGCCCCACCGCAGCCTGTCACTGGGTGAGCCTGTGCCCTAGAGCCTGAGCTCACACCTCTGATCACAGTAAAGCTTTCGTTCACTTCGGAACTCAACTCAGCCTCCTCCTACTGGCTGCAGCAACACTAGGCAGGACACTTGCTGGAGTCCAACTCAGGCGGACAGCTAACAGTTTCACAATTTCCTGTCTACATCCCAAAGCTCGCACAAAGGGGCTTTTTCCCGTGCCCACTGAAGTGCCAAATTATTTTTGTTGAAGACAGCCCTAAGCAGGGGACTCCTTCCTGACATCACTCTCCACTTATTTAAATGAATATAAACTGCTTAACCTTCCTTTCTAAAAGACCAAAGTTCTCAAATAAGGTTAAAAATATATACTATTTATAAGAAAAAAAATTAATGATAAAAACTTACAGGAAGATCAAAAATGAGTAAAATATATCCAAAAAATAAGCACAAAGAAAGCAGGATATGAATCCAAAAAAGTAGGAT
This sequence comes from Oreotragus oreotragus, assembly GCA_006410675.1. Lineage (NCBI taxonomy): Eukaryota > Metazoa > Chordata > Mammalia > Artiodactyla > Bovidae > Oreotragus > Oreotragus oreotragus. Next base: position 41,631 of record SJYX01009866.1, read on the forward strand.
TCCAGGCTAAAAATATTAAAACTTTAAAATATTAAATTTGTTGAAGACTCATTTTACCTTGATACAAAGTTCAATCTACAGTGACTCTATACAATTAACACAGAAAAAAAATGTATAAAAATACATTAAAATTGTCTTTGATTTTTCAGATGTTGGGCTTTAATAAAACTCAAACTGTTTTCACACTGACAATCTAAGTCTCTTTCATATTTTCATCTTTCATCAGCTGTTCTCTAATGATAATTTCAAGCTACCCCAATGTGGCATTTCCTGCCAGCCAGTACTGGAGGAATTGCAGGCTTACCAAGATGGTGTGAGCATTGATAGGTGAGCATTTTTAATGGCACCAGTTTCTGGTAGAGATGAGACAGCCCCCTCTAGCACCAGTAGCATACTCTAATTACCCATCAATATCCCCTGTGTGTCTGGGGAGGCCTTACAAATATCTATGAAAAGAAGAGAAGCGAAAAGCAAAGACGAAAAGGAAAAATGTACCCATTTGAATGCAGAGTTCCAAAGAATAGCAAGGAGAGATAAGAAAGCCTTCCTCAGCTATCAATGCAAAGAAATAGAGAAAAACAACAGAACGGGAAAGACTAGAGATCGCTTCAAGAAAATAAGAGATACCAATGGAACATTTCATGCAAAGATGGGCTCGATAAAGGACAGAAAATGGACCTAACAAAAGCAGAAGATGTTAAGAAGAGGTGGCAAGAATACACACAACTGTACAAAAAAGATCTTCACAACCAAGAATAATCACGATGGTGTGATCACTCACCTAGAGGCAGACATCCTGGAATATGAAGTCAAGTGGGCCTTAGAAAGCATCACAATGAACAAAGCTAGTGGAGGTGATGGAATTCCAGTAGAGTTATTTCAAATCCTAAAAGATGATGCTGTGAAAGTGCTGCACTCAATATGTCAGCAAATCTGGAAAACTCAACAGTAGCCACAGGACTGGAAAAGGTCAGTTTTCATTCCAATCACAAAGAAAGGCAATGCTAAAGAATGTTCAACCTACCGCACAATTGCACTCATCTCACACGCTAGTAAACTAATGCTCAAAATTCTCCAAGCCAGGAGAATACGTGAATCGTGAACTTCCTGACATTCAAACTGGTTTTGGAAAAGGCAGAGGAACCAGAGATCAAATTGCCAACATCCGCTGGATCATGGAATAAGCAAGAGAGTTCCAGAAAAACATCTATTTCTACTTTATTGACTATGCCAAAGCCTTTGACTGTGTAGATCACAATAAACTGTGGAAAATTCTGAAAGAGATGGGAGTACCAGACCACCTGACCTGCCTCTTGAGAAACCCATATGCAGGTCAGGAAGCAACAGATAGAACTGGACATGGAACAACACACTGGTTCCAAACAGGAAAAGGAGTACGTCAGGGCTGTATATTGTCACCCTGCTTATTCAGCTTCTATGCAGAGTACATCATGAGAAATGCTGGACTGGAAGAAGCACACGCTGGAATCAAGATTGCCAGGAGAAATATCAATAACCTCAGATATGCAGATGACACCGCCCATATGGCAGAAAATAAAGAGAAACTAAAAAAGCTCTTGATGAAAGTGAAAGAGGAGAGTGAAAAAGCTGGCTTAAAGCTCAATATTCAGAAAACGAAGATTATGGCATCTGGTCCCATCACTTCGTGGGAAATCGATGGGGAAACAGTGGAAACAGTGTCAGACTTTATTTTTGGGGGGCTCCAAAATCACTGCAGATGGTGATTGCAGTCAGGAAACTAAAAGATGCTTGCTCCTTGGAAGGAAAGTTAGGATCAATCTAGATAGCATATTCAAAAGCATAGATATTAGTTTGCCAACAAAGGTCCATCTAGTCAAGGCTATGGTTTTTCCAGTGGTCACGTATGGATGTGAGAGTTGGATTGTGAAGAAAGCTGAGCACTGAAGAATTGATGCTTTTGAACTGTTGTGTTGGAGAAGACTCTTGAGAGTCCGTTGGACTGCAAGGAGATCCAACCAGTCCATTGTAAAAGAGATCAGTCCTGGGTGTTCATTGGAAGGACTGATGCTAAAGCTGAAACTCCAGTACTTTGGCCACCTCATGTGAAGAGTTGACTCACTGGAAAAGACTCTGATGCTGGGAGGGATTGGGGGCAGGAGGAGAAGGGGACGACCGAGGATGAGATGGCTGGATGGCATCACTGACTCAATGGACATGAGTCTGAGTGAACTCCAGGAGTTGCTGATGGACAGGGAGGCCTGGCGTGCTGCGATTCATGGGGTCGCAAAGAGTCGGAGACTACTGTGTGACTGAACTGAACTGATCCCCCGTCATCTATAACACAGCCAGAAAAAGAAGAGTTGCAGCACAAAAGTTATTTATGAACAAAACTATATTGTAGTTAGTCATAGGTTGTTACAAGGCTGCTTTGTGGTTTTTGCTTGTTTGTTTGTTTTAACATAGTATCTGAAAATGTTGCTGAGTCCTGAGTAATTTTAGGACATGGAGAAAACAGCATCATGGGCTTCCCTGGTGGCTCAAACAGTAAAGAATCCACCTGCAGTGTGGAAAACTGGTTCAATCCGTGGGTCAGCAAGATGCCCAGGAGAAGGGAACCACTAACCCACTCCAGTATTCTTGCCTGGAGGATTCCACGGACAGAGGAGTCTGGCAGGTTACATTCCATGGAGTCACAAAGAGTCAGACTGACTGAGCAACTAAACCTTTCTTTCTAAAACAGTATTCTATTTGCTGAAATACTCATGATACATGCGTGATAAATCTGCACTGTAAGCAGCCAAATGTGTTGAATGTGTCATGTTCCATGGCCCCCCTGCCTGCAGGAGGCTTCACCTTCTTGTGCCGCATGTTTCAGCCATGGCTGTGCTCATCGCCACGGGCAAAGAGAGAAGAGCAAAAAGACGGCGCAGTGTCTGCTTTGACAGTCGTGTTGTAAGACATAGTTATACCAGCTATAGTTACCACCACTGTTCACTGTAGTTGATACATTGTTCTGGATCCCAGAGCGAGAGCTTTAATGAGTAGAACTCCCAGGCCTGCTCATCTATGCATATGGCGTGGGCAGGAAGTAAACTGTGGTGGTTGTTTTAAATTTGTCAAGACAGCATAGGCTCTATTTCAAATTATAAACCAAACTTGAAAAATTGGCCTTCAGCTCAGACTACTGAAGATGACTGACCCTTTCAGGCATTTGACATTATTTGGAGTAACTGAACAAAAGCCAAAACGCACTTCAATTTGTAGACAGTTTTAATTGACATGGCACTGCTTAGAGTGGTTTTGATCTTTGACAGAGCTCCAAAAAGCATTCATGAGGCACGCGGGGAAATGCATACGTTCACATCTCAAACTTCACTTAGTCTGTAGTTAAAAAAAAAATACAATTTGCCAAGCCCAGAATGTAAATTCACTTCAAATGAAAACATTTTCTATTGAGCTTTCCTTAGATCTCTATTTTTAAAACAGAACCTGCTGTTTTTAAATCTTTACTTTTATTCTTAATTACTTGATTTGCCACAGTTAAAATTTAATATAATCTGAAAAGACAACGGTCTCGTTCTTTCAACCTTAGGTGTTACAAACCATTCCATCTGAAAGCTGTATTTTTATAAAAAGACATTTCACTTTGTTTATATGGTCAGTGTTTAAATGAACATATAATGCTCAGGTGCACATAATCTTACAGGATCAAAACAAAGTGGATATTCTAAATAGATCCTGGCAGTTAGGTGATGGTTGAGGCTGCATCACCAATAGGAGATAGCTGCAGACCTCTGATTTCCCGTGGGGCTCAGGTTTTACTTTACACAACTCTGTAACATATTCAAAGTATGTTCCCTTCCATTACAGTCTCAAAACGAAATTCTTAAATGGCTAGTTGATATACTATCATTGCAATTTTGCCTTTAAAAAGCTGTGTGACACAGAAAGGTATGATTTCTTGGCTAAGAATATAGAACTATATATTGGAGCATAAAGGCAACACTAAAGATTTCTAGTCTGGTTCTTATATCTTACAACATCCATATATTTTACATCTCTTATTTTATTACCTAATTTCATAACTTGCTTTTGAAAAGTTTCAGACTCACTGAATAACAGCCAAATTTGCACCTATTTTATTACATGCCTCCACTAAGCAACTGCGATAGAATTTCTTAAACAGTAAAAAGGGAGGTTTTCAAGGATTAGTAAGAAATATTTGGGAGTCCAAGCATCACTTGAAACCTGAGTCACAGACTCTTAGTTCTTTTTGGAAGTATTAGGTTGGCCAAAGCATTCACTTGGGTTTTTTCTATAAAATGATATGAAAAACCCAAACAAACTTTTTGGCCAACCCAATATATGTCTTCCAAAAATTTAATAGGCTTCATAACTATGTTATACCAACCTTTTCATATTCCTGTAACCATATTTAGAATTCTACTTCCTTAACAGAAATACCAAAACCAATACAAATACCAATATTGCTTTGCTTTCCCGCCTTCATGTCTCTCAGAAGTCAACAGTAGGCACTTTGAACATCTGGCCTTCAGGAAAAGAGCCACAACTTCTTGCTTTTGCCCCGAAGTCATTTTATCTGAATTTGAACTTTTACTTGGCCCCATTGTCTTAACTTGAATTTCACCTTACCCACAATAATCCATTGAGGATAATTAAGAATAAGTGCAGAACTGCTGCTGCTGTTGCTAAGTCACTTCAGTCGTGTCTGACTGTGCGACCCGAGAGACGGCAGCCCACCAGCCTCCCCGTCCCTGGGATTTTCCAGGCAAGAACATTGGAGTGGGTTGCCATTTCCTTCTCCAATGCATGAAAGTGAAAAGTGAAAGTGCAGTCGCTCAGTCGTGTCCGACTCTGTACGACCCCATAGACGGCAGCCCACTAGACTCCCCCGTCCCTGGGATTTTCCAGGCAAGAACATTGGAGTGGGTTGCCATTTCCTTCTCCAATGCATGAAAGTGAAAAGTGAAAGTGCAGTCGCTCAGTCGTGTCCGACTCTGTACGACCCCATAGACGGCAGCCCACTAGACTCCCCCGTCCCTGGGATTTTCCAGGCAAGAACATTGGAGGGGGTTGCCATTTCCTTCTCTAATGCAGGAAAGTGAAAAGTGAAAATGAAGTTGCTCAGTCATGTCCGACTCTTAGCGACCCCATGGACTGCAGCCTTCCAGGCTCCTCCGTCCATGGGATTTTCCAGGCAAGAGTACTGGAGTGGGGTGCCATTGCCTTCTCCAAAGCGCGGAGACCATATTCTTAATTCTGTCTTTGAAAAAAGGTTGATCTTTAATAAAGCAAAGGTCACTCATAATTTTCTCAAGTGTTTCTCATATTCTCTTGCTGTTTGGATTTAGAAAGCCATTGCCTTTTTCAAGTCCCATTTCTGAAAATTTTCTTTTTATTTTCATTCTTACTTGCAAATTGGCCAGCTCTTTCAAACTAGAGAGAGCCAGGAGGAAACAAGCCACGGTCTTTGACTGTAGCCACCACTCCAATCTCTGCTTCCATTTTGACATGGTCTTCTCTTCCTGTGTTTAAGCTCCTGCTGCCCTTCTTTTTTTCCAGTTTTGTTGAAATTTCCATAGAGATTGCATTCAATCTGCAGATAGCTTCGGGTAGTAGGAACATTTTAACATATTAATCCTTCTGATGCATGAAATATCTTCCCATTTATTTGTGTCTTTTAATTTTTTAAATCAATGTCTCATAGCTTTCCTTGTATAGACCACATCTTGGTAAAATTTACTCCCAAATATAGTATTCTCTTTGACACTATTATAAAAAGGGTTGTTCTCTTAATTTCTTTATTGGACATTTTGTCGTTAACATACAAAATCACAACAGATCTTGTATGTTGATTTACACCTTGCAACTTTACTTAATTCATTTACTGTAATAGCTTTTTATGGGGTTTAGGGTTTTCTTTGTGTAAGATCAATGTCATATGCAAACAGAGATGATTTTACTTCTCCCTTTCTGATTTGGATGACTTTTCTTTCTTTTCCTTGACAAATTGCTGTGGGCTAGGACTTCCAGGGCTAAGTTCAATATAAGTGGCAAGAGTGGGAACCCTTGTGTTGTTCCTGATCTTAGGGAAATAATCTTTTTTTTTTTTAACCATTGAATATGATGTAAGCTGTACATTTGTCATGTTATAGCCTTTATTATGTTGAGGTACATTTTTTCTATACCTAGTTGTTCTGAGTTCTCAAATGCTTCTTCAGCATCTCATAAGATGATCAAGTCATTTTTATTTCATTCTGTTAAGGTGTTGCTCACACTTATTGATTTGCATAAGCTGAATCATCCTTGTATCTCAGAGATAAATCCCACTTGATCATGGTGTATGATCCTTTTAAAATACTATTAAATTTGGTTTGCAAGTATTTTGTTGAGAATTTTTGTTTCTATGTTGGAAGGGATATTGTCTTACAATTTTCTTTTATTGTAATGTCCTTATCTGGCATTAATATCAGGGTAATGCTGGCCTTGTAAAATGAGTTTATAAGTGATCCCACCACTTCAGTGATTGGAAAGAATCTGACAAGAACTTGTGTGAATTCTTCTTTAAATGTTTAGAAGTACTTACCAGTGAAACAATCTGGTCTTGAACTTTTCTTTTGGGGATATGTTTAACTGATGATTCAATCTCCTTACTCAGGTTTGGTCTGTTCAGTTTTCTATTTCTTCATGATTCAGTCTTGATAGATTATGTTTTCTAATAATTTATCCATTTCTTCTAGGTTGTTGGCATACAATTGGCCCTAGGAGCTTCATGATGGCCTTTCCTGGTGGCACAGTGGTAAAGAATCTGCCTGCCAATGCAAGAGCCTCCAGAGACAAGGGTTGAATCCCTGGGTAGGGAAGGTTGCCTGAAGGAGGAAATGACAACCCCCTCCACTATTCTTGCCTTGAAAATTCCATGGACACAGCAGCCTGGTGGGCTACACTCCATGGGGTCACAGGGAGTCGGGCAGGACTGGGCACATGTGGAGTCTTATGATATGTTGTATTTCTGTCTATCCTTGTAATGTCTTCTCTTTCATTTATATTTACTGAGTACTCTTTTTTTCTTGGCTACTCAAGGATTTGTCTTTTATCTTTTTTAAAATATTGATTCTTTGTTTCATTATTCTTTTCTATTATTTTTTCAATCTCTATTTCACTTACTTTTGCTCTGAGCTTTTTTCTTTCAGTCAGCACTTGGGGTTAGTTTTGTTATTTTTCTAATTCCTTGAGGTATAAAGTTAAGTTGTTTGCGATCTTTCTCTTTGCTTATCGGAGGCATTAATTGCTATAAACTTTCTTCTCAGAACTGCTTTTCTGCACCCACTGAGTTTTGATATGATATGTTTTTATTTTCATTTGTGTGAGGATGTTTTTAGAGTTCCTGTTTGATTGCTTCTTTGATCTATTGGTTATTCAGGAATGTATTGTTTAATTTCCACATATATGTAAATTTTCTAGGATCCTTGCTATTTATTTCTAGTTTTATGCCATTATAGTCAGAAAAAGTAGTCTATTTTTCGCTTCATATTAGGCAAAATCGATTTCATGTAATTAAGTGATCTGATGTTGAGTAGATATATACTTAAAATTATTGTATCCTTTTGATGTGCTGACACTTTTCTCATTCTATAACGATCTTTATTTTTTGATATAGATTTTGTTAAAATTTATTTGTCCAATATAGATATACCTAACTCTGCTGTTTTGTTTCTTGCATGGAATGATCTTTTTACCCTTTCATTTACTTTCACCTTATGTGTGTCTTTAAGCCAAAGTGAGTCTTTAAGTAGAAGACAGTTGGTTTTGGTTTTTTATTGTTTATTTGTTTGTTTATATATTTAGCTACCCTATAGATACTGATTGAGAGTTTGATCTATTTACATGTAATTATTGATAGGTAGGGAGAAGGCCATGGCACCCCACTCCAGTACTCTTGCTTGGAAAATTCCATGGACAGAGGAGCCTGGTAGGCTGCAGTCCATGGGGTCGCTACTAGTTGGACACGACTGAGCGACTTCACTTTCACTTTTCACTTTCATGCATTGGAGAAGGAAATGGCAACCCACTCCAGTGTTCTTGCCTGGAGAATCCCAGGGACGGGGGAGCCTGGTGGGCCGCTGTCTATGGGGTCGCACAGAGTTGGACATGACTGAAGCGACTTAGCAGCAGCAGCAGCGGCAGGATTTCCCCAGTGGCTCAGTGGTTAAAAAATCTGCCTACAATGCAGGAAACACAGGGTTGATCCCAGGTTGGGAAGATCCCTTGGAGGAGGAAATGGCAACCCACTCCAGCATTCTTGCCTGGGAAGTCCCATGGACAGAGGATCCTGGCAGGTATGGGGTCACAAAGAGTCAGGCATGACTGAAGTAACTGAGTGTGCACTCACACGTTGATAGGTAAAGACTCTATGACCATCTTGTTCACTTCTGACTGTTTTATATTTCATTCTCCCTTTCTTCTCCACTTTCTGTTTTGCTTTGTGATTTGATGATTTTCTTAGTGGTATGCTCTTTTCTTTCTCTTTCTCTTGTGTATCCACTATAAGTTTTTGTTTCATCGTTTACCACTAGGCTTGCAAAATTCATCACATATTTATAAGTTAAAGTTGGTAACAACTTTGGTCACATACAAGACCCCTACCCTTTTACTTCCCTTATTTTATATTTTGATATAAAATATGTGATTTTTATATTGTATATTAACAAGTTATTATAAATATAGTTTATACTTTATAGTAATACTTTATTCTTTCAACCTTTATTCTACAGTTAGAGTGATTTACATGCCAAAACTACAGTAATAGAGTTCTGAGTTTGGCTGTATATGTACTTTTACCAGTCAGCTTTACACTTTCTTATGTTTTTATGTTGTCACATATATTAATTTGTTTCCTTTAGCTCCATAATTTGTCTTTTATTTTATAATTTCTATTTTTTTGTGGAACTTCTCATTTTGTTCATGTATTGTTTTCCCCATTCGGTTGAGGTGTCTACGTTCTCTCATAGCTCTTTAGCATCCTTAAAACAATTACTTTGACATCTCTGTCAGGCAATTCATAGATCTCCATTTCTTTGAAGGTGGTTACTGAAAACTATTGTTTTCTTGGCAGTATCGCGTTTCCTTGATTTTTAGTGTTCCTTGGACATTGCGCTGCTGTCTTCACGCTGGAAGAAGCAGTCACTTCCTCTAGTCCTTACTGACTGGCTTTAGGAAAAAATGCCTTTACATGTCAGCTCAGCTAAAGATTATGAAGTTCTCTCAGACCTTTTCTATGGATGTGCCATTTTCACATCTCTTGTTCCCTCTTGCAAGGGGGAATTCTTAAGAGTGTATGCCTCCTCTCAACCCAGCAAAGCCAGGTCAAGTGTCAAGAGCCTTCCACTGGGGTTCCCTAGGGCAGTTCCCTGAAATGCTCCAGCTTCTGTGTTTTCTCCCAGTCCTGCAGGGTTGGGCAGGCTTTCTGCATGTGTTCATAATTCAGCTACAAATGCTTGCTCTGGGAGTCAGCCACGAGGCAGGAAGGGATGAAGCACATGGAGCAGTGGGTTTGCCCATAGGCTAGCTGGGCTCTCCACAGCAGAGGTGTCTCAAACAGCTCATAGGCTGTCTTCTTGATGGGATCTGCAACACTTCTACAGTCCCCCAAGGAGTTCTGAGTCCTGATTGCTGTCTGCCCAGCCTCTCCCAACCTCTCAGCTGAGCCCATCTCTTTAGCGCTCTTGGTGGGATAAGGAAGAAGTGGGTGCCTTGGGCATGTCCTGCACATCTGGAGAGGCGAGGTGCTCACGCACTGCGTGCTCTTTTTTCTTTCTGGGAGATACTGGGGGCTGAGAGGTTTCCCTTATCACTGAACTAACTGAGTTGTCCTAGGAGAGGGGTGATGTAGACGAAGTGAAACCATTCCTACCCTCTTCAATTGCTTATATGTTTTTCGCTCCAGCAGTATGCTATAAGTTCGCCACTGGACTTCTGGACTCCCATAAAAGTACATTTGTCCATGAGTGGTAGTCAAAAATTGATGTTCTATGATGGGATAACAGTGGAAAGCACCTATGCTGCCAGCTTGCTGAATTCACTAAAAAATATCCCATTAAAAAATACAGAAGGCTCAAATTCACATATAGTATGGGTTGAAGAGCAATGGTTTTACAATTCAACACTATTATTAATATGACTATAACATACTTAAGTTATCATTTTTAATATTACATAAATATGCTGAATTGTTTCAAAATTAAATGAACTCTCTTCATCTGCCAGTTTCTTACTCCTTATTTCTTTAAACTGAATTAAATAGAAGTACTTCGAAAGCTGTGACAGACATCACGATCAATATTTAGACATGATCCAGTTTCTATTAGGCACTGTTATCGCATTAACAGGCAACTTCATTAGAAGCTTTGGAAATAAAATACCTGGGTTCNAGTTTCTTACTCCTTATTTCTTTAAACTGAATTAAATAGAAGTACTTCGAAAGCTGTGACAGACATCACGATCAATATTTAGACATGATCCAGTTTCTATTAGGCACTGTTATCGCATTAACAGGCAACTTCATTAGAAGCTTTGGAAATAAAATACCTGGGTTCAAACTTGCCAAGGAACCTTCTCTACAACTTAGAAATAGTAATTTAAGGGAAGGTATCATACAAATAAGTGGCTGGTGAATAATAAAAGCAGATGACATTTACCTGTATAAAATCTGACATCAGGTTGGGTAAGAGGGCAGAATTAAATAGTTTAGTTCATAGTAAATAAGTGACAGTCACGTAATCTTTCAAAAGCAACATCTTAGTTTCCCTGCCATAATATTCATCTTCTCCAACCTTGAGATTTTTTTTCCCAAATGTCCCATTAAATCTTCACTCAATACTTGAGGTAGTCTTTAAACCTATTTGATTTAATTTTAACAGAAATTACTCTAACATTTCTCTTTAACATTTTACTGGAATAACTTATTTTAAAAATTGCAGACACCTGTGGAAACCTTGTACAGTACAGAAGTACACTTCTTGAGAGTTTGTAAAATAATGAATCACTAGTACATTTAAAAGTTTAAATCTTAAAGAACCATCAGAAAGAAAAATATTTAGCACCAAAATAAGCATTCATTAGGAAAGTGTCCTAAAAAATAAAAAAGCAGCATGTATTCTACTTCTTGGAGAAGGCAATAGCAAGCCACTCCAGTACTTTTGCCTAGAGAATCCCATGGATGGAGGAGCCTGGTAGGCTGCAGTCCATGGGGTCGCTAAGAGTCGGACGTGACTGAGCGACTTCACTTTCCCTTTTCACTTTCACACAATGGAGAAGGAAATGGCAAACCACTCCAGTGTTCTTGCCTGGAGAATCTCAGGGACGGGGGAGCCTGTTGGGCTGCTGTCTATGGGGTCGCACAGAGTCGGACACGACTGAAGTGACTTAGCATTCTACTTCTATTAGAAGTTTTATATTAAGTAATTTGCATAAAGTTGGGAGAATAACTCCTCTTCTAATAATATTGGATTCTTATTTACATATTTTAAATGATTAGATGAATTGCTTTTTTTCTATTCTGTTTTAGTTATTGGAATTTGTATCTTACAATGGATAAATAACTAATTTTTATTTTAAACTTTATAGATTCAAAAATACTTGAAACTGTCAAATAAATTAAAAAGCAATATTGTGGCATAGCATTAAATGTTTAAAATATTTTAAAATATTAGATTTTATAGAAAAAAAACAAAGTAATACAAAGTAATCTATTGAGGCAGGAGAAAATTAGGAGGAAGGAGAGGAGAAAAGAGATAGAGTATAGAAGGGAGTATGAAGGACAGTAGGTGAGAAAGAAGAGAGGAGGAAAGGAAGAGCAAGTAAGTAGGATGGAAGGCAGGGAGGAAAAGACAAGAGAGAAAAGACTGTTAGTTCACTGGGCTGACCTACACGCTTACTCAAGATATTATTTTTTAATGTATTTATTTATTATTATTATTTTTTTTACTTTTTACAATATTGTATTGGTTTTGCCATACATCAACATGAATCTGCCACAGGTGTACACATGTTCCCCTTCCTTAACCCCCATCCCACCTCCCTTCCCATACCATCTCTCTGGGTCCTCTGGGTCATCCTAGTGCACCAGCCCCAAGCATCCTGAATCCTGCATCAAACCTGGACTGGCGATTTGTTTCTAATATGATATTATACATGTTTCAATGCCATTCTCCCAAATCATTCCACCCTCTCCCTCTCCCACAGAGTTCAAAAGACTGTTCTATACATCTGTGTCTCTTTTGCTGTCTCGCATACAGGGTTATCATTATCATGTTTCTAAATTCCTTATATATGTGTTAGTATACTGTATTGGTGTTTTTCTTTCTGGCTTACTTCAGGGACTTCTGTGGTGGTTCAGTGGCTAAGACTCCATGCTCCCAATGCAGGGGTCCTGGGTTCAATCTCTTGTCAGGGAACTAGATTCCACATGCCCCAACTAAGAGTTCACATACTCTCACCAACAGTTCATATGCCACAATTAAGACCAAGCACAAATAAATAAATAAATATTTTTTAAAAGAGATCATTACACTTTAAAAACGTGTCACTGACTCTGACATCTATCAAAGAAAATTGTAATCCTCTTAGTATAAAATTAAAAGTATTGTCTGACTCCTTCTTGCCCATTTTCTAGACTCAGCTCAGCACTGGCCAATATAAACCATCTTATCTAAGCAAATTAGTTTTAATTGATGACTACACCAGCCTTTCTCATACCACTGGGCACACACTCTTTGGTCTTACCCTTTTCTCCCTACCTCTTCGTTCTCCAGGCTCCCTTCTCTAGTCTTCACTAGTCCTACAAGCATTCCTTAGTGACATCTCCAATCTTGATTTTTCCCTTAGGTGTTCCCTGATAGATCCTACTCTTCAGAAAAGGCTACGTCCCAAGACTTCCAGTGGTTAAGATTCCACACTTCCACTGCAGGGGGTACAGGTTTGATACGTTAGGGAACTAAGATACTACAGGCAATGCAGCAAAAAACTTAAAAATAAAATTAAAATACTATATTTTTTAAAATGTCATGTACCCTCTATTCCAGCACCTAACATGAGTGTACTGTGCTGTACACAAATATGAACTTCATGAGTACTGGAACTAACCATCACTATATCTTCGGTGATGAGTTCACTACTAAATTCTTAGAAAGTAATAAATGTTTACTATCATGACAATTAGTAGATGTTAATTACTATGAGACTGAGTGACTGAAGAAATCTCATTGTGAATTAAATTACCTTTAAAGAAAGTCATATAAATTAATTATGTAATTCATTTATATTGGTCAAATTTGCTTGATAGTTTCCAACACTGTCTTATAGTTTGTTGATTATAGTCCTAGACTAACATTTAATTATTGCAAAGTGAACTTTTCATGAATTAGCCAGAATGCCATGCATAAGAAGTCTACAGAGGGTTCACAAAGTTCAAAAACATGCCAATTCTGTACAAAATAAGGTCTGTTGTGCTCAGGGTACTCTTACTGCTGAGTATGCAAGAGCATTTGGTAATTAATCTGAGCTTTGGGGAATTTTAAATGTTGGCAAACATGTTTTAAATTTTAAATCTGTTGTTTGAAGGAATGTTCCTGAGTAGAGGTTATACTGTAGGAAATAAAAGATGTTTGAGTTTAACTTGTGCATTTTATTTGGATAAATGAACAAAACAAAATTTGTGGAAATATAGTGTGATTTCAAATAAAGCTTACTGATAGTTCCAGTGAATATAATATAAAACATTTCTATACACTGATCTAATTATGCATGAGTTAGCTAATAGCTAGGAATTAGTTTTTAAATTTCTTATATATTATTGGGTTTTATCATATTAACCTGGGATTCACTGTGAGTAAAATAGCTATTTGCCATCATCTGTGTTAGAAATGCTTGTTTATCTGTGGATATTGATTGGGAAGCTAGGACCAAAGAGAGCCAAACTAAAACTCTACAAGACAGGAGGCAATATGCAAAATACACAGTAAATGTAAGTGAGATGTAATATATTCAACCAGGTATTTCAAACCCAGGAAGCTGGAAAAGACCTGTAGGAATTTCAGAGAACACAGCACAACTGACTTTGGAAGAATGAGCAATGTATAAATTAGACTAAGTCCTTAAATATGTATGGCTTGGGTGAAAGACATCTAAAATTGTGATCACTGATAATAAATATTTGAGAAGCATAAACATCAATTTAAAAAAAGAAAAAAACTGGCCATAAAATTAAGCTGAAAACATTTAGAAATAAAATAACCTTAACAAAACCTGGCCCAAACACAATTGTTCAATATAACTAAGAAAAATCTTGGAGAATATTACAAATCAAATACTAAAAAGATTAATATGTAATCAAAAAATTATAGGACTTCCCTGATGGCTCAGCGGTAAAGAATCCGCCTGCCAATGCAGGTTCGAGCCCTGGTTTGAGAAGATTCCACATGCCTGGGAGCAGCTAAGCGCATTCACCACAACTACAGAGCCCGCACTCTCAAGCCCTAGAGCGCAGCTACCAAGCCTGTGTGCCGCAGCTGCTGAGGCCGGATCGCCCCAGAGCCCATATGCCGCAGCAAGAGAAACCACCGCAACAAGATGCCCACACTGCACTGAAGAACAGCACCCCTGGCTCGCGGCAACTAGAGAAAGCCCACGAGAGCAAGGAAAACCCAGCACAGTCTAAATAAATAAATAAGAAAAAGTATAGGTGCTTATTTTGGGATGGGACTCTGAAGGTAGCTAATGCTTATTATGTTTGCACACATAGCTTGAAGGCCTCCAAAGATAAAAAGATAACCTACAAACTGAACTGAAATGGGCGGGGAACAGTCTCTGATTACTACTGCCACTAATTTACTGCTAGCGGTAACGGATTACAATAGACACATAAATAAATGGCTACAATGTAAAGAGATCTCCTCCAGCACGTCAGGACACAAGACTTCGCCAGCACCAGGGCACTAGATCACTCTGTATCTGCCAGAAACACATGCCAGGAAAATTGAGTGTCCTTTGTCTCCACAAAAATAGCCCTGTTTTTATTTCTGTCATAGCATTTTCACACTATTTTCTAATTTTTTATTGCCTTCTTAGTCCCCTCGGAACTTAAGCTGTTTGAACATTTCCGTTTCATCATTTCATTTGTAGTATCTACTACAAAGCTTGGCAAATCATTAATTATTCAACAAATGTTTTTAAACACAAATATGGGAATTTGGGAAGCTGAGCTCATTGGAAATCATAATATTCAGGGAAAGTATTAAGGAAATGTTAGGGCTTGCAGAGATTCACAGGCATAGTAAGACTTGGAACACTTAGAAGTAGATGAGGAAGACAGTCCACATGAAGAAATCATAATAAAAAAGTGATCAAATGTCTCTGGATTTTGTACGGCATTCTCTATCTTTAGCTACCATTAGCATGGATATCTAAACTTTAGATGTTCTATTAATCTTTTCTTAAAAATGGCTGGGACTGCTGCTAAGTCACTTCAGTCATGTCCGACTCTGTGTGACCCCAAAGACGGCAGCCCACCAGGCTCCTCTGTCCCTAGGATTCTCCAGGCAAGAATACTGGAGTGGGTTGCCATTTCTTCCCCATTCTTAAAAACTACTTATGTATTTATATTGAAGCATACTCGATTTACGGGCTTCCTCAGTGGCTCATGCAGAGTACATCATAAGAAACACTGAACTGGAAGAAACACAAGCTGGAATCAAGATTGCCAAGAGAAATATCAATAATCTCAGATATGCAGTTGACACCACCCTTATGGCAGAAAGTGAAGAGGAACTAAAAAGCCTCTTGATGAAAGTGAAAGAGGAGAGTGAAAAAGTTGGCTTAAAGCTCAACATTCAGAAAATGAAGATCATGGCATCTGGTCCCATCACTTCATGGCAAACAGATGGAGAAACAGTGGAAACAGTGTCAGACTATTTTGGGGGGCTCCAAAATCACTGCAGATGGTGACTTCAGCCATGAAATTAAAAGGCGCTTACTTCTTGGAAGAAAAGTTATGACCAACATAGATAGCATATTCAAAAGCAGAGACATTACTTTGCCAGCAAAGGTCCGTCTAGTCTAGTCAAGGATATGGTTTTTCCAGTGGTCATGTATGGATGTGAGAGTTGGACTGTGAAGAAAGCTGAGCACTGAAGAACTGATGCTTTTGAACTGTGGTATTGGAGAAGACTCTTGAGAGTCCCTTGGACTGCAAGGAGATCCAACCAGTCCATTCTGAAGGAGATCAGCCCTGGGATTTCTTTGGAAGGAATAATGCTAAAGCCGAAACTCCAATACTTTGGCCATCTCATGTGAAGAGTTGACTCATTGGAAAAGACTTTGATGATGGGAGGGATTGGAGACAGGAGGAGAAGGGGACAACAGAGGATGAGATGGCTGGATGGCATCACTGACTCAATGGACGTGAATCTGAGTGAACTCTGGGAGTTGGTGATGGACAGGGAGGCCTGGCATGCTGTGATTCATGGGGTCGTAAAGAGTCAGACATGACTGAGCGACTGAACTGAACTGAACTGAACTCAGTGGCTTAGGAGTAAAGAATCCAACTACAAAGCAGGAGCCTCAAAAGCTGTGTGTTCAATCCCTGGGGTGGAAAGAGCCCCTGGAGCAGGGCATGGCAACTCACTCCAGTATTCTTGCTTGGAAAATCCCATGGACAGAGGACTCTTGTGGGCTACAGTCCATAGGGTTGCAAAGAGTCAGATAAACTGAAATGACTTAGTACACATGCACAGTTGATTTATAATGTTGTGTTAGTTTCAGCAGTACAGCAGTGATTCAATTATGTGTATATATATATATTTTTTTTTCAGATCAGGTCTTTTTTGCCTTAGAGATTATAATGAAATATTGAGTACAGTTCTTTGTTCTCTTCAATAGGTCCTTATTGACTATTTTATATATTTGTTTTGCTGTTAAGTTGCTAAGTCATGTTCAACTCTTTTGTGACCCCACGGACTGTAGCCCACCAGGCTCGTATATCCATAGGATTTCCCAGGCAAGAACACTGGAGTGGGTTGCCATTTTCTTCTCCAATTTTATATATATAAGTGTATATACATATATTAATCCCAGACTCCAAACTTATCCCTCCCTACTCCTTCCCCTTCAGCATCCATAAGTTTTCCACTTCTGTGGGTCTCCTTCTGTTCTGCATATAAGTTAATTTGCATCTTTTGAAGATTTGTATCTCATATGTGATATCAGATGGCAGTTGTCTTTCTCTGGCTAACTTCACTTAGGATGATAATCTCTAGGTCCAATCATTCTGCTGCAAGTGGCATTATTTCATTTTCTATGTTTGAGTAATATCCCACTGTATAAGTGTGCCACGTCTTCTTTATCTATTCATCTGTTGGACATTTAGGTTGCTTCCATATCTTGGCTATTGTAAACAGTGCTGCAGTGAATATTGGGGTACATGTATCCTTTTGGAACATTTTTCTCTGGATATATGCCCAGAAGGTGGATTTCAGGATCATATGGAATCTCTCTTTTTAGTTTTTTAAGGACTCACTGTACTGTTCTTCATAGTGGCTGTGCTAATTTACATTCCCACAGTGCAGGAGGGTTCCCTTTTTTCCACACCCTCTCCAGTATTTATTGTTTGTAGACTTTTTGATTCTAGCCACTCTGACTAATGTAAGGTGATATCTCGCTGTAGTCCTCTTTACAAAGTTGAGCATCTTTTCATATGTCTTTTGGCTATCTATATGTCTTCACTAATCATTAAATTGTAACATAAGCAAAGTTTTATTCTGAGGATTTAGAAAGCTTTGCTTTTATAAAACTGTGTACAACAGAATAAGCAGAATTATAAATGAAAATCTGACATTTTTCATGTCCTTCCCTACAGTCCTCTCTATTAAAATATGAATAGGAATGATTAATATCTGTAGCTAATAATTTATGCTAATACTATTTAGCTAATAACTTACTATGTAACTATTGCATATAATAGCCTCCTCACCCTTACAGACATATAAGGGAAAAGGAGAGGAGGAGAGGGAGGTAGGGGAAAAGAAAAGTCAGAAGATCAATCTAAAAGGAAGTCCACTCAGAGGACCTGAGGTAGGAACCTCTTACGGGTCCTGGGTATCAGACTTATTCCTGAGCTTCCAAGAAACATTCCTATGGGATGGCTTTCTGAGTAGTCTACCTGCACACTGCTCCCTCATGTACATTTGTTGAAGTCAATGCATTCTCCACAATTTCCCACTAAGAATAAAGACATAAATGTTATGACAGTAGAATGTACATTGAGGAATGTGAGTATATTAAAAATATATATATAAATCAGAACAGGTGAGGGGGAGATGAAAGAAATCAAGTCAATAATTTTTAATAACTACTGGCAATCACCCTGATGCATGTTTGGGATCAGTAAAGAAAGAAATTTGTAGTATTCAGAGCTAGTCAAGATGAAATAGTTTCAGAAAGTAATGAACTCTGATGGCGGGAAATATTCAAGCAGAAGCTAAGTGACCATCTGTCAGGGATGTTGTAGAAGGGAGACTTCCATTGAGTGGGAGGTTATGCTAAATTATCTAGAGCTATTTCCAACCCTTGAGATTCTGTAATTCAATGAAGTAGAGCTTGAAGAAAACCCCAAAGAACTATTAAATAACTCTGTGTACTCAAACATATATATCAGCAGTTAATTTCAAACCAACCGTTAACTTCATTTAAGTATTTAATTTGTCTCAGAAATTTGAAGAAAATGATCATAAAAAAGGAAACAGAAAAATCTCTTACTTGCATGGATGATCTATTTAATGGGTTTAAAATTATGCTCTTTAGATATCTTGGGAACAGAGAGAAACCTTGAAGCTTTTTCGGAGGTGACCTCAAGATAGGAAGTGTTGGAGGGCAGAAAAGGGAAGCTACACAGGTGAGGTTTCAGATCCACTCTAACCAGGGCAGTTCAACCGTCATTTTTATCTTATATACTGAAATTCTGAAAAAATATATTATTTGAATAAGACAATTCATGGCTTAGGAATTTTGATCATAACTAACCTAGTTCAGGAGAAGGCAATGGTACCCCACTCCAGTACTCTTGCCTGAAAAATTCCATGGATGGAGGAGCCTGCTAGGCTGCACTCCATGGGGTCGCAAAGAGTCGGACACGACTGAGTGACTTCACTTTCACTTTTCACTTTCATGCGTTGGAGAAGGAAATGGCAACCCACTCCAGTGTTCTTGCCTGTAGAATCCCAGGGATGGGGGAGCCTGGTGGGCTGTCGTCTGTGGGGTTGCACAGAGTCGGACACGACTGAAGCGACTTAGCAGCAGTAACAGCAGCAACCTAGTTCATGCAAGAATAATGCAATCTCTGGTTCAGTTCAGTTCAGTTCAGTTCAGTGGCTCAGTCGTGTCCGACTCTTTGCGACCCCATGAATCGCAA
>SJYX01009866.1:61563-92824 GCA_006410675.1 Oreotragus oreotragus
TCCAACTCTCACATCCATACATGACCACAGGAAAAACCATAGCCTTGACTAGACGGACCTTAGTTGGCAAAGTAATGTCTTTGCTTTTCAATATGCTGTCTAGGTTGGTCATAACTTTTCTTTACCATTAAAAACTATATCAGGTAATAGAATACTGCAGATCCATTATGAAAGTTTTTCCTTGGGGGAGAGAATGTAAATATGCTATTATTAATAATTGACTATTTCAAATAATCACATTTTTGTTCACTAGAACATATGGTTCATGGGTATTAGAGAATATTAACAATTATGTACTTTGATATATTCCATGAATCTAGAAAAATACGGTAGGGAGTCAGAGATACTTAAAGTTTATTGAACTAAATAATAGAAATATCAAAGTTCAGTTTAGGCTAATTTTAAAAGTATTACATTGACAGTTCTGCTTTTATCTGGGATGAAGAAGTTTACACACACACACACACAAATCACTTCTGTCTTAATTCTGAGAACACTTTAGATAAAATCAAATACTATATATTTCTTTAAAGCACAGAAGAACAGAGGGTACAAAAAACTCCAGAGATGGATAAATTCTTTCTTAAAAGTAGCCACTTTTTTTGTTGTTGTTCAGTTGCTATGTGGCGTCTGACTCTTTGAGACCCCAGGCAGCATACCAGGCTTCCCTGTCCTTCACCATCTCCCAGAGTTTGCTTAAACTCATGTCCGTTGAGTGGTTGATGCCATCTAACCATCTCATCCTCTGTCATCCCCTTCTCCTCCTGCCTTCAATCTTTCCCAGAAACAGGGTCTTTTCCAATGAGTTGGCTCTTTGCAACCAGTGGCCAAAGTATTGGAGCTTCAGGTTCACCATCCGTCCTTCCAACGAATATGCAGAGCTGATTTCCTTTAGGAGAGACTGATTTGATCTCCCTGCTATCCAATGGACTCTTAAGACTCTTCTCCAACACCACAGTTAGAAAGCATCAATTCTTCAGCATTCAGCCTTTTTTAAGGTACAACTCTCACAACCATACATGACTACTGGAAGAAATCATAGCTTTGATTATACAGACCTTTGTTGGCAAATTGATATCTCTTCTTTCTAATATGCTGTCTATGTTTGTCATAGCTCTCCCTCCTGTGCTCCCCCCCACAACCCTGCTAAGGAGCAAGTGTTATTTAATTTCATAACTGCAGTCACTATCCACAGTGATTTTGGAGCCCAAGAAAGTCTGTCACTCTTTCCATGTTTTCCCCATTTATTTGCCATGAAGTGATGGGACTGGATGTCATGATCTTCACTTTTTTGAGTGTTGAGTTTTAAGCCAGCTTTTTCACTCTCCTCTTTCACCTTCATCTCTTGAGTTCTTCTTCATTTTCAGGCATTAAATTGGTATCATCTGCATATCTGAGGTTGCTGATATTTCTCCTGGAAATTTTGAATCCAGCTTGTGAGTCATGCAGTCTGGTATTTTGCATGCTGTAAGGAGCCTGGCAATCTACAGTCCATGGGGTTGCAAAGAGTCAGACATGACTGAGCAACTAAGCATACACACATACTCTGCATATAAGTTAAATAAATAGGGTGAGAATATACAGTCTTGACCTACTCCTTTCCCAATCTGGAACCAGTCCATTGTTGAATGTCTGGTTCTAACTGTTGCTTCTTGACCTGCATACAGATTTCTAAGGAGGCAGGTACGGTGGTCTGGTATTCTCATCTCTAAGAATTTTCCACAGTTTGTTGTCATCTACACAGTCAAAGGCTTCAGCATAGGCAAAGAAACAGAAGTAGATTTTTTTGGAACTCTCTTGCTTTCTCAATGATCCAACGGATATTGGCAATTTGATCTCTGGTTCCTCTGTCTTTTCTAAATCCAGTTTGAACATCTGGAAGTTCTTGGTTCACATACTGCCAAAGCCCAGCTTGAAGAATTTTGATCATAATCTACCATGTGAAATGAATGAAACTGTACAGTAGTTTGAACATTCTTTGGCATTGCCTTTCTTTGGGGTTGGAATGAAAACTGACCTTTTCAAGTCCTGGGGCCACTACTGAGTTTTTCAAATTTGCTGGCATATTGCACATAGCACTTTAACAGCCTCATCTTTTAGGATCTGATATAGCTCAGCTGGAATTCCACAATATACACTAGCTGTGGTTGTAGTGATGCTTCCTAAGGCCCACTTGACTTCACGTTTCAGGATGTCTAGCTCTAGGTGAGTGACCACACCACTGTGGTTATCTGGGTCATGAAGATCTTTATTGTACAGTTCTGTGTATTCTTGCCATCTCTTCTAGTAATTCTAGTAAAAAGTATGCTTTTACTAGAATTTATATAATAGTAAATATACTTTTTATCTTGTTTCACCTAAAATATTTTTTATCTTCAGTTTCTCATGAGCATAGGTTAGTCAAAGAAGAATCTGTTCTCCAGCTATTTCCTAGTTGCCAAATTTTGCTAAGGTATCATTTCCCCACCATTCCTCAACATGTAAAAGAAGCTCTGGTTTTTTCATCAAATTAATTTCATCTCACAAACTTGTAATGAGAAACTCTCTCTGCAGTTAATTTACTAGGACTAAAAGAAAACCAAATTAAATACATCACCTCTACCCCCAAGGAAACTCTGAACCTAATAGCAAATACAGTGTGTAAACATAATTAGGCTACAGTGCCATACATTAAATAATGAAAACATTGTTACTGAGTAAAACAGTGACACAAAAATGGAGTTATCAATGGCACATTGGTGAAATAGGCAAGAAATCACAAAGGAAAAGCTCAAATTGAGACATTAAACATGAGTAAAATTTTGCCAAGTGAGAGAAGAGGAAAATTATATTCCAGGAAAAGCTATAGGATGAGAGAAAGGATGAATGTCAAGTAACTTGAAAACATAATACATTTTACAGAGTAGTGAACAATGAGACAAGGAAAAAACAAGAAGGTCAACAAGGGTTATATCTGACAAGGTATTAACCATACAAAACAACTTTAAATGTCAATGTATGCCAAAACCAATACAGTACTGTAAAGTAAAATAAAGTAAAAATTAAAATAAAAAAAAGAAGTTTTTCCAGTAGTGGTTCCCAAACCTGACTGCTCCTCAAAATTGTTACATATATATAGATTGGTGAGTTTAATCTCCAAACTTACTGAATCAGAATCACCTTGGTATAAATAGTTTGGATAAGTTTTCAGGTAACTATGCTATAATTATATCAGGCTTCAGGAAGAACCTTAAATAGATGTAGCATCTTACATAATAAGTAGTCTCAAGATGGGACAGTTCCATTGTTGAATAATTTAGTAGCCCAATGATGGCAACAAGGAGTCAGATTCTGTTTTTCTGCATTACGCACTGCAGTGTGTCAGCTACTCCACCTCTTGGTTCTGAGGTGGCTTCAGTAGCCTTGGGGTTTATATCTTCATACAACAATATCCAGTGAAAGAAATTCTCTTCTCTTCTATCTCTCTTTATGTGGGCAAAGAAAACTATCAGAGATGCCTCTGCCAACAGATCAGTTCAGTCGCACAGTTGTTTCTGACTCTTTGTGACCACATGACTGCAGCATGCCAGGCCTCCCTGCCAATCACCAACTCCCAGAGCTTGCTCAAACTCATGTCCATTGATTCAGTGATGCCATCCAACCATCTCATCCTCTGTCGTCCTCTTCTCCTCTCACCTTCAATCTTCCAGCATCAGGGTCTTTTCCAATAAGTCAGTTCTTCACATCAGGTGGCCAAAGTATTAGCATTTCAGCTTCAACATCAGTCCTTCCAATGAATACCTAGGACTGAGCTCCTTTAGGATGAATTGGTTGGATCTCCTTGCAGTCCAAGGGACTCTCAAGAGTCTTCAACACCACAGTTCAAAAGCATCGATTCTTCAGCACTCACCTTTCTTTATAGTCCAACTCTCACAACCATACATGACCACTGGAAAACCATAGCTTTGACTAGACGGACCTTTGTTGGCAAAATAATGTCTCTACTCTTTAATATGCTGTCTTGGTTGGACACAGCTTTTCTTCCAAGAAGCAAATGTCTTTTAATTTCATGGCTGCAATCACCATCTGCAGTGATTTTGGAGCCCCAAAATCAAAGTCTGTCAGTGTTTTCATTGTTTCCCCATCTATTTGCCATGAAGTGATGGGACCGGATGCCATAATCTTAGTTTTTTGAATACTGAGTTTTAAGCCAACTTTTTCACTCTCCTCTTTCAATTTCATCAGGAGGCTGTTTAGTTCTTCTTCACTTTCTGCCATAAGGGTGGTGTCATTTGCGTATCTGAGGTTATTGATGTTTTTCATGGCAATCTTGATTCTGACTTGTGCTTCAGCCAGCCCAGCATTTTGCATTATATATTCTGCATGTAAGTTAAATAAGCAGGGTGATGATACACAGCCTTAGACAGTACACAGCCTTAATTTAATCCTTTCCCAATCTGGAACCAGTCTGCTGTTCCATGTCCAGTTCTGACTGTTTCTTCTTGACCTGCATACAGATTTCTCAGGAGGCAGGTCAGGTGGTCTGGTATTCTGTCTCTTTAAGAATTTTCCACAGTTTCTTGTG
Organism: Oreotragus oreotragus; assembly: GCA_006410675.1. Classification (NCBI taxonomy): domain Eukaryota; kingdom Metazoa; phylum Chordata; class Mammalia; order Artiodactyla; family Bovidae; genus Oreotragus; species Oreotragus oreotragus. Next base: position 66,128 of record SJYX01009866.1, read on the forward strand.
ATCCACACAGTCAAAGTTTTGGTGTAGGCAATAAAGCAGAAGTAGATGTTTTTCCGGAACTCTCTTGCTTTCTCGATGATTCTAACAGACGTTGGCAATTTGATCTCTAGTTCCTCTGCCTTTTCTAAATCCAGCTTGAATATCTGGAAGTTCTCGGTCCATGTACTGTTGAAGTCTGCCTCGGAAAATTTTGATCATTACTTTACTAGCATGTGAGATGGGTGCAGTTTTCCAGTAGTTTGAACATTCTTTGGCATTGCCTTTCTTTGGGATTGAAGTGAAAACTGACCTTTTCCAGTCCTGTTGCCCCTGCTGAGTTTTCCAGATTTGCTGGCATATTGAGTGCAGCACTTTCATATCATCATCTTTCAGGATTTGAAATAGCTCAGCTGGAATTTCATCACTTCCACTAGCTTTGTTCATATTGATGCTTTCTAAGGCCCACTTGACTTTGCATTCCAGGACATCTGCTCTAGGATGCCCCTGCTGAGTTTTCCAGATTTGCTGGCATATTGAGTGCAGCACTTTCATATCATCATCTTTCAGGATTTGAAATAGCTCAGCTGGAATTTCATCACTTCCACTAGCTTTGTTCATATTGATGCTTTCTAAGGCCCACTTGACTTTGCATTCCAGGACATCTGCTCTAGGTGAGTGATCACTCCATCATAATTATCTGGGTCATGAAGATCATTTTTGCATAGGTCTTCTTGTGTATTCTTGACACTTCTTCTAAATATCTTCTGCTTCTGTTAGGTCCATACCATTTCTGTCCTTTATTGTGCCCATCTTTTCATAAAATGTTCCTCTGGTATCTCTAATTTACTTCCTCACATTTCATTATCCAGGATGTCCTTGTATAGCTACTTGAAACCAGCTACTGTCAAGGGCTGTGGATCTACCATGACAGCTAACCAGTATTCATCTCTTGTTTCTGAGAACAGGCATGGACTTCCATGAAATACCTAAACACACAATATCTGATAAAATAAATGAATAAAATCAGGATTCTGATATAATAAAAATAGGCCATATTCCTTTTCGGGAATCAACAGTATATATATATATATACCACAAAGAAGGTCATTGAACTAATACTTTGGAACAATGGCTTAAGCAACATTATTGGTGTAAATTAGATAAACATGACTAGACTGGCATTTTGAAAAAAAAAATTAGTGGGAATTTGGAGAATGATTCAAAGAGAAGTCAGATCCTTTCTAAATTTTTAAATGAAGATTACTTACAATAACATTTTAGTAGGCTAATAAAAAAGTTGGTAATGTTTTTACCTTCAAAAGTAATATTGGTGAGGAGCAAGAGCTGCATAAGAAAATCATTATTTCAGAGTACAACCAGCAGTACTTATGATCCCTGTGAACTTTTGTGGTAATAGGGGGAAAAAATTGAGCATTTTTACCAGGTTCCTCACTGGTTATATAGTACAAGTATTAACCAAATGATTACAAATATGTTGTAAAGTGAAANTGCATAAGAAAATCATTATTTCAGAGTACAACCAGCAGTACTTATGATCCCTGTGAACTTTTGTGGTAATAGGGGGAAAAAATTGAGCATTTTTACCAGGTTCCTCACTGGTTATATAGTACAAGTATTAACCAAATGATTACAAATATGTTGTAAAGTGAAATTCATTTTAATAAGGGTATAATCGTAAGGCCAAATGCTGTGAGGAGGTCAAGTAACATAAGGATCAAGAAGTGGCTATGAGCAAATCACTACTGACACTGCAAGAGCCATTTTAATGCGGTAATAAAATCAGAAATTACAGTCATTGAAATGGACGCTGAAGAGTGCAGATGATGAGATAGATACTCTTTTCAAGTACTTGATCGTGGCGAAAAAGGGAGCAATAGGTTGATCATTTAAGCTGGTCAGCTCTAAGGAGGGCTGAGTGCGGATGGTAGCTACTTGAAAAGTCAACAAGTAGAGAAAGCTTTAAAATGGAGAGACTAAATAATTCATGGAATAAAAATCTGAGAATACAGATGGGCATATGAATTAAAATGCAAGCAGAGATTTTTCTTTTACAACAAAAGTGCTCTTTTTCACAAAAGTTTAATAGAGGAGTTATAGATGGCACACTTATATTGATAGATATATTTGGTGGCTGAAGGACATTAGGGTGATTAGAGAAGGTCTTTATGGGGTCCAAGAACACATACTGCTAAAGAGAACAGTTTGAATAGGGACCACGAGAAAAAAGATTAAAGTTGAAAAAATAAAATTCTCCATGGACAATAGGAGAGCATCCTGGCCACAAAATTATGAAGGCTGCTGAGTGGGCCTGTATCTAGATGAGACTGGAAACCACAGTTTATTAATAGTATAGATAGGCAGATAGATAGGCAGAAAGGAAGGTAGATCTCCACCAATTTTATGGACGTTCTCAAAGATTTTAGGGAAATTTAAATAATGTAGCAGAGGGTAGTTACTAGATTGAAAATGTCCAATTTGGATAAAATGGGAAAGCCAGGAATTGAGAGTATTTTTGAGGGCTTGGGGGGGGGAGGCGGGGAATTCATAGTGGAATAAGAAAGAAAATGGTATATAGAAGGAACTGGAGGCCTAGTTTTTAAAGAACCTGGAAAACTAGAAGTGGCTGAAGAATAAGTTCAGATAAGCAGGAAAGTGAATAATCAAGAGTAACACGAAGCTTACATTTATAAATTACCCCTCTCCCTTTAAAACATACTTCTCCTCATTCATGTATGAAGGGCTTTGCTAGTCACTGGGGCTGATCTGACAAAATTTCATTGGCCCAGAGAAGCTTTATTTTTTTAAAAAAAATTGTATTAAAGTATAGTAGCTTGACAATGTTGTGTTAGTTTTAAGTGTACAGCAAAGTGAATCTGCTAAAAATACACATATAGGCACACTTTGTAAGATTCTCTTCCCATAGGCCACGACGGAGCATTGAGTAGACCTCCCTATGCTATACAGCAGGTCCTTATTAGTTTTGCTTTTATGTAGAGTAGTGTTTGTATCAAATGCTACTCTTGGACTGTAATGCTTTTTACAGTTGAACATGGCCTTTCAAAGCTATAATTCCAGGCAGTAACTGATGTGGAGATTTCAAGCCTAGTGTAGCAGAGACAATCTGGGCAGCAGGCCAGAATACTAGCCCACACTGAGGACCATCTGCTAAGGCATAACTCGCCTCTGTATCCCCTTCCTCCTTAGGAAGGAGAGGAACAGACAGTCTTTGTTCAACAGGCTACTTAATTGAAAGGAACAGTGCTACATGAGAAGAAAATGAAGATTAAGCTTTGACTTTTTAACAAAAGTTAGGAATTTCTAAAAACAACCAAGAAGTCCATATGGTACCATACAGCAGAAAATCTTACCTATAGGTTTGGGAAAATCATAATGAGGTTAAATTTTGTCACCGTCAGCAGAGTTATTCCATTTCCAATCTGGGGTCCAGACACCATAAATGGGATGTTATCTGCATATTATCCAAACTTCTAATGGATTTTACTTGCCTTGGGAGATAACGGTTTTCAAGGAGTCACCCAAGTGGATGCTATTCTGATTAGAGCTTATTCCTGCACATCCAGATTCATTCATATTTCCCAGGTACACACATTTCTTTGGAATCAATGTGTTTTCGTAGTCATCATGCTCTGGTACCTGAAGAAAGATGAATATTTTTATAAATGATCTAAGTGAACTCTGAACAAGTTGAAACATAAAGAGCGAACAAAAACAAAAATGCCATCTAATCTCTACTTTGAAATAATAAAACTGGGCTTAGTGACATGAGCAGTTAGTGTCCTTCTGATCATCAGAGGATGATCAGGGGATGATTTTCCTGCAATTGGAAAAGCAGAAGCACCTTAAAGGTATATTGGACATTTGTTATGAAATTGTAGGCATCTCTGACTATAGTTTAAAATTTGATATTTCATGATCAAAATCCTGTTGTGAGAGTAGTAGGAATTTTTAAATATCCTTTCTTGCTTTCATGCTGGAATTTACCCTGGCTTCATAGATCATAAAAATCATCCAGTTACATAAGAAAGGATGTATAAAATCAGAATATCTTCTGTGATGGTGGGTTAAAATGAAAGTGGTTAAATTGTGACATTACAAATCTTTGTCTAAATCAGAAATCCAACAGCAAACTTGAATATTTTTAGCATTACTTTGATTTACAAAATTTCCAGGGAGCTTTTGGTCCATAAATCAAAAGAGATTACATTGGAGCATTTTCAACTGTGACAAATATAACTTTGTTCCATTCCCTTGAACCTAATTTAAAATATAATGGCACTCATTTTGCTATACTCAGCAGTCTTAAAGGTCAAAAGATGTTTTTAATTTCTCACTAGGAATATACTGCAAAATTAATGCAAAAAATTAATATAAAATATCAAATATATTTGAAAAAAATTCATTGACAAATTTATTCAGGATACACTTATAGTGAAAACATCTCTACATACTTCAGGGGAAGGTACATGCAACTCAAACACAAATATTTAGAGTAAGTTATAAGTAATTGCAGGAGAAAACTCTCATGTACATGGGACAAATATGATTTTGGCATATGTTCATATGTGAAAACTTTTTCAGGTATTTTAATGCTGATCAAACCTCAAGCAATCTCTTAAACTAGAGTCCTTTTTATGAGTAGATTTCTTTGATTGATTTGCCTAAAGGAAATGTTTTCTTGTAACCAGATTTGATTACTATTTATTTTTTCCATTTGATCAATAAGGTCAGTTAAAATAATCAATGTAATTTAGTCAAGTAAAGGCAGTTATAATTTCAGTTCATTTTCTGATTTAAAAAATTAATAATAATAATTCATTCCTACTTAACAGTGGAAAAATGCTTTTATAAATGCTTGATATAAAAATAAAACATGTACTGCAGTTGAAGATAAGAAAAGAAATAAGTAAAAATGCATTTCATGAATTAGGAAAAAGATTTTGAAGTCAGAGTTTAGTTTGAGTTCTCACTCTGATACTTAGATGTGTAATCTTAGGCACAATACTGAATTGTCCAGCCTCAATTCCTCATTCCTCCACTTATAAAATGAGGACAATGGTAACTACTGTGTAGGATGGTCACAAGGAATTTGGATATGTATCATGTGTATAAACTCATCATATCATATCTTACAGTTAGTAAGCAAATGAAAGTTTTCATTTGAGGATAAACAAGGTAATCATGGATGACACTGAAGACCCACATCTAACAAATTTTTGCACCCAAATGTTATCAGAGTCTAATGATTTAGCCTTTGGGCTAAATGATGATGATGATGTTTGCCCTTGAAGGGAAACTTGTCTATTGACTATCAATCACCCTTTGTAGTAATTAATCTTGATCATACAAGGAAAGGCAGAGGACTGAAGGGAGGAAGGGATCTATGGTGTGGAGGCTCAGGACAAGAATCCATATACTGGAAAAGACAGATGTGCTTGTGGTGGAGATGAGGAGGCTAAAGACTAGCCTGGTGAAGACGAGTGAGGACAAGGAGGAACAAGGGCAGGTCTAGGCTTCGGCAGTCCACGGAAGATGCTGTGCTTATGCCTGCTTTGGGAAAGCAACATCATCCCAACAAGATGGGTGGGGGCCAGAGGGGACCCAGGTGAGAATAAGACAAGCATGAAACTTCATGTGGTACAGACAAAGCCAGTTTTTCATGCTGTCAGGATCCTGAAGTTCTTCCTTGCCCTGGGTATGTGCTTAGTCATGTCCCACTCTTTGCGACCCCGTGGACTGTAGCCCACCAGGCTCCTCTGTCCATGGGGATTCTCCAGACAAGAATACTGGAGAGGGGTGCCATGCCCTCCTCCAGGGGGTCTTCCTGACCCAGGGAGCAAACCCACATCTATGTCTTCTGCATTGGTAGGCAGATTCTTTACCATTAGCGCCACCTGGAGGATTCTATGGTGGCTCAGAAGGGTATCACCGACTTCATGGACATGAATTTGGGCAAGGTCTGGGATTTGGTGATGGATGGGGAGGCCTGGCCTGCTGCAGTCCATGGGGTCGCAAAGAGTAGGACACCACTGAGCAACTTTCACTTTCAGTGCCACCTGGGAAGCCCCTCGGATCCTCCATTCTCCATAAAAACACACCGGAATTATGTTTCCCTCAGAGAACAGCAAAAGAAAAGAGGAAAAGGTTGAATTTTTGAATTGATTTTTATTTGTTACAGGAGAATGGCAGAACGTTTAGTAAGCTGGAATCCACATTTTCAGGTACTGTCAAAACTTTCGGAAACACGTGGCTGGTAAGAGAGGGAAGCTAGACTTTAACTCAAAGCCCGTCTCCAAACCCTTTGTTCTTAGTCATCACGCAATCCCTCAAGTCAAATTAAAATAACATCACGCTTCCTACCATGACCAAACTAGTTAGATATCCAGAACTTCTGCGGAAATCCTTAACAATAATCCATGAAAACCTCCCTTCCTAAGTAGCCTGCTGACTTTGCCATAACTTCTCACACTCAGATGGAGAGCTTTCAGCAAACAATTTCATCCATGCCCAAGAAACCATGTGATCACATTACACTGAGTGTCACTGTTTTTTACCTTTGGCGTTACAACACCAGGTGTTCACTGCCATTCCAGACCCCTGTGATAAAAGAGAGGAATGTAGACTAAGGAGTGCGTCCGACCTGGCCCGGGGCTGGATTGCAGCTGCTGGTCCTGGGAAGATGGCCGCTGACGCTTCATCCGGGTCCTTCCCTTAGCACCTCCCTGCCTAAGAGAGATGGCTGGGCCTCCAGGTGTTTCAGCTCTGGGCACTGCCATCTTACCAGCTCACATTTGTGTGATGCTTTCTCCAGAAAAATCAGAGCATCAGAGTCTGAATCAGGAATCACACACTATATGAAACTGAATTCGAAATATGACAAGATAATCTGCCTCCTTGGATTGAATCCTAGGAACCAGTTCAACCTTTTTTTTTTTTTTAATACGCTAAACTCGATGATACCTTTTGGAAAACTTTGTTTTGATGTAAGACATACTTTGGTGTGTAGAATTAAATAGAAATTGGACCTCTATAATTGTAATCCAATCAAATTTCCCAGTACCGGTTATTGAATAATTTCTCCTTTCCTTGTTAGTATAAAATATACTAAATCACTTTACATGCCTTTATCATTATAAGTATGAATAAACAGATATATATGTATATATATAAAATGAGTTGCAGCCATGAAATCAAAAGATGCTTACTCCTTGGAAGAAAAGTTATGACCAAACTAGACAGCATATTCAAAAGCAGAGACGTGACTTTGCCGACTAAGGTCCGTCTAGTCAGGGCTATGGTTTTTCCAGTGGTCATGTATGGATGTGAGAGTTTGACTGTGAAGAAAGCTGAGCGCCAAAGAATTGATGCTTTTGAACAGTGGTGTTGGAGAAGACTCTTGAGAGTCCCTTGGACTGCAAGGAGATCCAACCAGTCCATTCTGAAGGAGATCAGCCCTGGGATTTCTTTGGAAGGAATGATGCTATAGCTGAAACTCCAGTACTTTGGCCACCTCATGCGAAGAGCTGACTCATTGGAAAAGACTCTGATGCTGGGAGGGATTGGGAACAGGAGGAGAAGGGGACGACAGAGGATGAGACAGCTGGATGGCATTACTGACTCGATGGACGTTGAGTCTGAGTGAACTCCGGTAGTTGGTGATGGACAGGGAGGCCTGGCGTGCTGCGATTCATGGGGTCGCAAAGAGTCGGACACAACTGAGCGACTGAACTGAACTGAAATGTAATTGTTTAGATTGAATTCCACAATTCCACATGCCTTTAATTATTAAATCTGTATATTCAGTTCAGCTCAGTTCAGTCGCTCAGTCATGTCTGACTCTTTGCGACCCCATGAATTGCAGCACGCCAGGCCTCCCTGTCCATCACCAGCTACCGGAGTTCACTCAGACTCACNGGGAGTTGGTGACGGACAGGGAGGCCTGGTGTGCCATGATTCATGGGGTCGCAAAGAATCGGACACGACTGAGCGACTGAACTGAACTGATGCTAGGAAAGATTGAAGGCAGGTGGAGAAGGGACCGACAGAGAATGAGATGGCTGGATGGCATCAGTGACTCAATGGACATGAGTTTGGGTCAACTCCGGGAGTTGGTGATGGACAAGGAGGCCTGGCGTGCTGTGATCCACGGGGTCACAATGAGTTGGACACGACTGAGCGACTGAACTGAAAACTGACAGTACACGCCTTCACAATTAATAAGTCAGCATGCAGTCAGCAACCAATGTATCATTTGTTTAATTGTCATTCTGTCTAGGAATTAAAGACTGAATAGTTAAGATTTCAAACTGAGGTTAAAGAATTCCTGGGTTGTACTTCATATCTCAGAATTTCAACCCCTATGCAGGGGTGTATAGGACTTTTACAGAATAGATCCAACACAAATCAGTCTTCTCACAGTCCCTCTCAATAGTCCCTGAGAAAGAAAGTTTTACCCCTGTAGAAATTTTCTTATAACTTGACTAATGATAGCATGAAGGAAATCAGAAACAAATCAATAAACCTTAAGGATGTTTAGAGGTAGGAGTCTACCGTGGATAGTCATTTTTAAGTGCTTCCTTTTTCTGTGATGTTTGGGGGGATAAGGAAGAAGGAGGGACAAATTTCTATAGGCTAAAAAGAAAAGACAAAATATATAGAATTTTGAGATGGCTGGGTTTTGAGATACCACAAACAGCTTTTAACTTAAAGATTAATCAACAGTCATTCAGATGTTTAGTTAGAGGGAAAACTCTTTAGCTGTGGGTATAAGAAGCTAATCATTTTCATCTAAATTAATGATTTAAAGTTAATAAACTTTTAAAGAGTTCAAACTATGATTAACAGTGAAAATAATGCAAATTTAAATCCAATTTTCCATAGTTTCAATCCTAAATCAAGGAAAGCTTCAAGACTTTTGGACAAATCGTAGCTTAAAATGAACTGTTGTAGACTAACCATTTAAAAGAACAGTAATCAAATAGAAAACTGTTTCCAAGGATATTTTCCCCACCAATTGCATGCAGTAAAATTTCCTAAAGTACCTTGTAGAACTAACACCCAAAAAAGATGTCCTTTTCATTATAGGGGACTGGAATGCTAAAGTAGGAAGTCAAGAAACACCTGGAGTAACAGGCAAATATGGCCTTGGAATGCGGAATGAAGCAGGGCAAAGACTAAGAGAGTTTTGCCAAGAAAATGCACTGGTCATAGCAAACACCCTCTTCCAGCAACACAAGAGAAGACTCTACACATGGACATCACCAGATGGTCTACACCGAAATCAGATTGATTATATTCTTTGCAGCCAAAGATGGAGAAGCTCTATACAGTCAACAAAAACAAGACCAGGAGCTGACTGTGGCTCAGATCATGAACTCCTTATTTCCAAATTCAGGCTTAAATTGAAGAAAGTAGGGAAAACCGCTAGACCATTCAGGTATGATCTAAATCAAATCCCTTATGGTTATACAGTGGAAGNTTACTGACTCGATGGACGTTGAGTCTGAGTGAACTCCGGTAGTTGGTGATGGACAGGGAGGCCTGGCGTGCTGCGATTCATGGGGTCGCAAAGAGTCGGACACAACTGAGCGACTGAACTGAACTGAAATGTAATTGTTTAGATTGAATTCCACAATTCCACATGCCTTTAATTATTAAATCTGTATATTCAGTTCAGCTCAGTTCAGTCGCTCAGTCATGTCTGACTCTTTGCGACCCCATGAATTGCAGCACGCCAGGCCTCCCTGTCCATCACCAGCTACCGGAGTTCACTCAGACTCACGTCCATGTAATTGTCTGTTTAGGTTAAATGCCACTATTTAGAATCCTTTATAACGAATCTGGGAAAAATATTAATTCCAGGTGGGATCCTCCCAAGCCTTTTGGGATATTATAAGGTCACAGACTCCACCACTTGGTATATGATCTAGAAATATACCATATTAAAACATAATGAGGAAAGCAATTAAAACACAGCCTTTAAAATATGCTGCTTAATTTTTTTAATTTTAACGTATCATTAATTTCTTATTTAAAAAATCCAATGTGTACATGTTTGTCTTCACCACAATTAATGAAAACTCCACACTACAGTTGGAGTTTGAGATTTGATTGTATATAATGAGTTTCTCTGCCGTGCATAATCACCACGGGAGAGGATACTGACAGTTTTATCACTCTCAATTCTCTTCTAAATTATGCAAATGCTATTGGTTCTTTTAAATAGTCCTCTGCATCATCCCTTACAAATTGCTTAGAAACCCAAGACTGATTAACCACCAGGATGAGTGAATATACTGGGAATGGCATTAGTTAACCATTATGCTCAGCTGCTTCTCAATTAGCCCAAGATAGACTCCAGCCCACTCAGCTGTGCAGCCCTGGATACATTCCTTAATTGCTCTATGCTTCATTTTCCTCATCTGTAACATGGGAATGGTAATAATAGTATCCAATATATGGGATTGTTATGAGGATTAAGGATGTTAATATTTGTAGAACACTTAGTAAAAAGCTTTGCACACACTAGTTGTAGACTGTTGTCTAATTCAGGTAGCTTCAATATTCTGCCTTTTATTTTCTGTACCCATATGACTCCCACCCTATCCCCATGTTCCTCAGAATCCTCAGTATCATATTCTACCTCAAAGTAAGATTTAATGATGTCATTAAAATGCGAATGTCGTTAGGCTACACCTATGGGTTCTTTCATGGCGAATGTGGATTTAAGAAAAGAATTGAAAAATTATTCTCTAATGTATAATTAACTGTTTCAAGAGAGGTAGCAGAGGAGCTGGGTTCACAGGTGCAACTTTTTAGTATGTCTTAAACTATATCATAAAGCAACTATTTAATACCAATTACAAGGTCCCTAAGGTCCGTCTAGTCAAGGCTATGGTTTTTCCTGTGGTCATGTATGGATGTGAGAGTTCGACTCTGAAGAAGGCTGAGCGCCGAAGAATTGATGTTTTTGAACTGTGGTGCTGGAGAAGACTCTTGAGAGTCTCTTGGACTGCAAGGAGATCCAACCAGTCCATTCTGAAGGAGATCAGTTCTGGTATTTCTTTGGAAGGAATGATGCTAGAACTGAAACTCCAGTACTTTGGCCACCTCATGCGAAGAGCTGACTCATTGGAAAAGACTCTGATGCTGGGAGGGATTGGGGGCAGGAGGAGAAGGGGACGACAGAGGATGAGGTGGCTGGATGGCATCACGGACTCGATGGACGTGAGTCTGAGTAAACTCCGAGAGATGGTAATGGACAGGGAGGCCTGGCATGCTGCGATTCATGGGGTCACAAAGAGTCGGACACGACTGAGTGACTGAACTGAACTGAATTGAACAAGGTCCCTAAAAGTGCAAAGGTTGGAGGCAGGAAGGTCTATATCTACCACCCATATAAATCAATAGTATTTTTTAGTAGGATCAAAATATACAGGAAAAACTTCCTGTGAAGTAAATCTGCCATTTCTAACACACGAAATCCAAAAGACCCAACACAAACACAGCCTTTCTTGGGACCAGTGCCCTAACAAACAGACCAGGATGATTCTTCCCAAAAGACATATCTGTATTACAAAAGACCAGTCTGTTTCTAACACACGCAGGGAAAAAAAAAAAAAAGACAAGCAAATAATCCCATGCTCACCTGCTTACCTGCTCACCTGAGCTGGAATTTCTCAAAACCTCAATCTCACTGGAAAACAGCTGACCCACAAGAAAGCAAAATCTTTCCTCCTTTCCTCACACTTTCTTTGTCCTGCATTCTCTTAAGGAGCAGAGGGGCAGTGAAGATTATCTGGGAACCCCCATGTCAAATGCTCTTCCTGCATACAGATGGCTAAGAGGCACATTAAAAGATGCTCATCATTGCTAATTATCAGAGAAATGCAAATAAAAACTACAGAAGTATCACCTCAAACTAGTCAGAACGCACATCATTAAAAAGTCTACAAATAACAGACGGTGGAGAAGCTGTGGAGAAAAGGGAACCTTTCTACACTGTTGGTGGGAAGGTAAATGGGTACAGCCACTGTGGAGAACAGTATGGAGGTGTAGGGAAAGAGCAAATTAACCAAGATGGCAGTGATCAGGCTCTCTCATCCCATGGCCTGTTGCTTTTGCCCACATTTTGTAAATACACGGTTATGTAACAGCTAAGATCACTTATAGCATTGCACATGCATGTCACGATGTACCTGCTTGGCCAGACAACTTTTGTTCTGTAAATGTATATAAGCTCCACCTGAAAAGCCCTTGAGGCTGCATTATGACTGTATCCACTGGGTCAGCTTCAAGAGAATACAGCATAGCTGCTATTCTGCTATGGCTGAATACAGCATATTCTGCTATGGCTGTTGTGCCAGCCTGGAGACAATAAACATGTCTGCAGTTCCTACGATTCCTCAAGTTTTCTTCCAGCTTCCCCACATGCGCCTTATCTAGCCTGGGTACAGTGAACAGTGTGAACAGAAAGACAGGAGGTTCCTCAAAAAACTAAAAATAAAATTGCCATATGATCCAGCAATCCCACTTCTGGACATATGTCTGGGAGAAACCATGATCCAAAAAGATACATGCACCCTTATATTTATGGCAGCACTACTCACAATAGCCAAGACATAGAAACAACCTAAATGAATGAACTGATAAAAAATTAATTGATAAAGATGTAGTATCCATATGCAGTGGAATACTACTTGGTCATTAAAAAGAACAAAATAATGCCATTGCAGCAACATGGATGAACCTGGAGACTATCATACTACGTCAAGTAAGTCAGAAAGAGAAAGACAAATGGCATATGATATCACTTACATGTGGAATATAAAATATGACACAAATGAACACATCTGCAAAACAAAAACAGACTCACAGACATAGGGAGCAGACGTGTGGCTGCCAGTGGGGTGGGGGTGCAGGAGGGATGGACTGGGAGTTTGTAATTAGAAGATGCAAACTATTATATTTAGGATGGCTAAACAACAAAGGTGCTACTATATAGCACAGGGAATTATATTCAATACCTTGTGATAAACCATAGTGGAAAAGAAAATTTTAAAAATGTGTATGTGTGTGTATATATATATATATATAACAATCATTTTGCTTACAGTAGAAATTAACATCATTATAAATCAACTATTCTTCAAAAACATAAATTTTACAAAAAGAAAAAAGTGCTGTTCTTGGTCACTTAAATTCGTTCACGTCTCAGTTAAAATAAATAAGCTAACCCTGAAAATTACACATCCCTTAAAATATCTGCCCTATCTGTCTTTAGCCATCATGGCTATATTACAAAAAATTCCTTTCCTCATGGTTTCTACTTGTTAAAATCTAGCTCACTGAACTCTGGATTCCTTTCCCAGTGCTATAGTCACACTGTGTCCACCAAGAGCCTAAGCTTATTGCTCAGACTATAGGAATCTGTTTCTGGTCTTACCTCATGGACCTCTGCAGTATTGATACACTGTGGCCATTCATTTGATTGCTGAAAACCCTTCATTTCTTTACCTTCTGCAAGTTCACATTTTCCTCCTTTTCCCTCCTTTGGTATCTTTTCCTAAGACTGCCTTATGTACTTCTCTTTCTCAAACCATGCTTTAAAAGTCAGTGTGCCCCAGGTACCTTGCTGTGCTCTTTTCCCCTCATGTTACATTCTCTTGGGCTTCATCCCTGCCTGTGGCTTCCATCACCCTCTCTGTGTGAACGAGGTTCACATGCCAGTCTTCACTGCAAGGACCAGACAAGGAAGGATCACCTCTACACTTTAGAGCTCACCAAATGACTCAGACTAGCATATCTGACACTGTTTACCTTGCCCCACCTTGACCTTCTCATGGAAACTCCAGCAAAGACCATGGCCCCAGCCCCACCCCCAGGCCCCTGGCCCTTATGCTTCCTGACCAACACTGTGTCTGAGCCACCTCATGACAAGCAGGGACCTTCCTTCTATGGGACCTGTGAGTGCCTTACACTTATTATTTCAATGCTTCATTCCCGTTTCCTCCTATGGCCACATCTGACTTTATCATACCAAATGAACATTTATGTTCTTACAACACTGAGCAAGGTAAAAACATGGCATGACATGTTTAAAAAAAATTTTCATTGGAATATAGTGGCTTTATAATGTTATTCGTTTGTGCTATAGAGCAAAGTGAATAAACTATATGTATACATATATCCCCTCTTTTTTGGATTTACGTCCCATTTAGGTCACCACAGAGCACTGACTAGACTTCCCTATGCTAAACAGTAGGTCCTTGTTGGTTATCTCAAACTCTCAGTTTATCCCTCCTCACCATCCTTCCCCTTTAGTAGCATAAATTTGTCCCCATTTGTTATATTTCACACATAGTATCAATTGTGTATAAATGTCAATTCCAATCTCTGAATTCATCCCATCTGCCTTTTCCACATTCATTGCAGCACTATTCGCAATATCCAGGACATGGAAGTAACCTAAATATTCATCAACAGAGAAGTGGATAAAGATGTGAAGCATATATACCAAGGAATATTACCCAGCCATAAAAAGGAACAAAAATGTGCCATTTATAGAATATTCATTGGAAGGACTGATGCTGAAGCTGAAACTCCAATACTTTGGCCACCTGATGTAGAAAGCCGATTCATTGGAAAAGACCCTGATGCTGGGAGACTGAAGGCAGGAGGAGAACGGGACGACAGAGGATGAGATGGTTAGATGTCATCAGCGACTCAATGGACATGACTTTGAGCAAGCTCCAGGAGTTGGTGATGGACAGGGAAGCCTGGCATGATGCATTCCTTGGGGTCGCAAAGAGTTGGACATGACTGAGCAACTGAACTGAACTGAACAGAAATGTGGGTGGACCCAGAGACTGTCACAAAGAGTGAAGCCAGAAAGAGAAAAACAAATATCATGTATTAGTGCATATATGTGGAATCTAGAATAATGGAACAAATAATCTGATTTGCAAAGTAGAGATAGAGACACAGATGAAGAGAACAAACATAGGCATGACATGTTTTAAAAATACCACCTGGGCTGCTATCTACAGAGTACGGAAGACCATGGAGGGAACAGGGAGCAGACAACTAAAAGGCTCCCACAGGGATCAGGTTAAGAAGGAGGAAAGGATCAACTGTTCAAGATAGATGCAGAAAGACTGAGTTGCAAGGGGCTGAGAATTGACCAGACTCGGCAACATGCAGGTTATTAGAGAATTAGTAAAGAGTAAGCTCAAGAAGTGACAGCCTGATATGAGACATTAAGAAAAAGAAGAAGAAGAAGATACAAATGAACTCATTTACCAAACAGAAACAGGTTCACATACATAGAAAACAAACATACTATTAAAGGGGAAAGGTGGTGAGGAGGGATAAACTGGGAATTTGAGATTAACATACACACGCTACTATGTATCAAACAGATAACCAACAAGGACCTGTATAGCACAGGGAACTCTAGTCAGTATTCTGTAATAACCTAAATGGGAAAAGAATTTGGAAAAGCATAGGTATATGTCTATGTGCAACTGAATCACTTTGCTATGCACCTGAAATTATCACAACATTGTAAATCAACTATAGTTCAAAATAAAATTTAAAAAAATTTTTAAAGTGACAGCAGAACTCTGATTATAGTAGTTTCAATAAAAACTGCAAGTAGAAAAACTATAGACAGTGGTTCAGCCAACTCTTCCATTTTGCTCTATGTGAGAGAGAGAGAAGTTAGCTGTAGAGAGTTTTGGCTAAGGAGTGTTGTTTTTCAATGGGAGATGCTGATGAGAACAATCCTGTGAAGAGGAAAGCCACAGCGATGCGTGGCTGTGGAGGGAACGTTGCAGGAGCAAAGTAACCGAGAAGACGAGGCTGGATGGAAACTAGAGCATGAACGGAGAGCTTAGCTTTGGCCACAAGGCAGGACAGACCCACCCCAGCAACAAGAGGGGTGCTGGGGCTGGGGATAGGCGCAGGGGAGGTAGTATAAAGGAGGATATGGACGCTTTCTTCAAATTGCTTCTAATATTTCAGTGAAGAAAGAAGACAGGTCATCACCTGAATGTGAAGAAAGGGGAGACCATTCCAGACTTGAAGAGAAAGGAAAGCAGAACCAGGTATACTCTGAGTGTGGAGGTGCTGCCTCCTCAGAGTCCCAGAGAGCTGAGTGTTCCCAACACCACTTTCAGCAATGTCCAACTGGGAACCGGAAACCCGCCTATGTGCACAATGCTACAAGTCAAGGTGGCTCCCCCTCCACCCTCTGGCAAGCTAGAGTTTAATTATGTCTCAGTGCATCATCACTGGAATGAATCATCCAGACAGTAACATGAAGTCATTAGGGGAATATGGTCTAACAGGATTGCAAGGAAGCACAGAGGGCTCACTTGAGGTTCACAGTCATGAATTCAAGGTGACAAAGTCAGCACAGGGTGTGTGGGTGTGTGTGTGTGTTTATGCATGTGTGCACACCTTTCTCCATTCAGGTGACTGAAGAACTCTGGAAGGACTAATAATTGAGCCAGAGCAGGGGCTTTGTTAGTATAAGAGAGGAAAAGGGAGCTGAGGAACTGACTGGGGGTTATCATGGTGGACCACAGGGCAGAGGTGGGAAGGAAGAAAAGAGATGAGAGAGACACAAGGCAGGATGCAGAGATGACAGCCTGCATCGGGCGGCAGTCCTGGTGCCGTCAGGGAGCAAGTAAGGGAGGAGGACTTGGGTGCTAGAGCTGCCAGAATCCTAAGTCCTGGGACCCCATCCACTTTCTCTGTGTTAAGAAATCTTAGCCTGGCATATACAGAGCTCTCAATATATGTTTATTAAATGAAGGAGTGAATAAGTATCATGAAGACCAGGGTGCCACAGACTTTGCTGTAAATTATATAAATGTTCCCTGCAGCAAACACGGTGTCCATGACCCAGAACTTCTAAAGGATGGCTTGTTCCAACTACTGAGGACTGGGAGAAACCTCAGGGATGTCCTCAGTGACAGGGAGCCACCTCGCCCAGGGCCACACCCCGTCTGGGGCAGCGCACATCCAGTAAGTATTT
Source organism: Oreotragus oreotragus (assembly GCA_006410675.1). Classification (NCBI taxonomy): domain Eukaryota; kingdom Metazoa; phylum Chordata; class Mammalia; order Artiodactyla; family Bovidae; genus Oreotragus; species Oreotragus oreotragus. The sequence goes on from SJYX01009866.1 coordinate 83,187, forward strand.
GGCACAGTATATAAAAGTCTGGGGCTTCCCTGGTTGCTCAGTGGTAAAGAATCCACCTGCCAAGCAGGAGACGTGGGTTTGATTCCTGGGTCAGGAAGATACCCTGGAGAAGGAAATGACACCCCACTCTAGTACTCTTGTCTGGGAAATCCCATGGCCAGAGGAACCTGATGGATTTACAGTTCATGGTCACAAAAGAGCCAGACATGGCTAGCAAACAACCACATAAAAGTCTGAGCACTTCACCCTTGGACAGAGTCCCTTGAACAACACAGAGATCAAATCATTCAATCCTAAAGGAAATCAACCCTGAATATTCATTGGAAGGCCTGATGCTGAAGCTGAAACTCCAATGCTTTGGCTACCTGATGCAAAGAACTGACTCACTGGAAAAGATCCTGATGCTGGGAAGGATTGAGGGCAGGATGAGAGGGGATGACAGAGGATGAGATGGTTGGATGGCATCATCGGCTCAATGGACATGAGTCTGAGAAAACTCTGGGAGATAGAGACGGACAGGGAAGCCTGGTGTGCTGCAGACCATGGGGTCACAAAGAATGAGCAACTGAACCACTTCAGCCTTGATTTCAAGGAGTCACCTGAGAATCTTTTCTGGACTGCACGGCACCTCAGATCCCCCTCTCGCACACAGGGCATCCTTCTCCTCTCCTCCCCAGTGATGTGTCCCCAGGGAAGTCCCTAATGCATATATGAACCCGGAACTGTCTCAGGGTCTGCTTCCTCTTACAGTATCTAATCTCATACCTTGCAACATAATAGAGAAAGTTATTTTCTTAAAATGAGAGCATGCATACACTGTAGCAATTTTAAACCCCAAATTAGACCGTGGTTGATCCATTTGATTCCTGTTTACATGTGCTGACATCCTGCATGATCAATTGATGCCTGTGGGATTACATTCATTCATTTTTTACTAAAACGTGAAAGAATAGGAAATAAGTTTAAAAAGTAGGGTTAGAAGGGATCTTAATGACAACATTTTTCTTCCAAATACTTTAGTTCATCTAATTGTTTCAATTTATCTTCTTGACTTTTTTGCTTCGAATAATGACATTGAGTAAGCAGTGGAATTCACATTATGCAGTCATGTGCTGAGCCCATGCAATATTCTTTTTATTATTATCCACTTAAGAAATCTATTAGCTGTCTTTGAAATTCATCGCCAAAGGGCAATATAATCTGTTGATGGGCTTTCCCCCAATGCACAATCACTAAACATTCAGTGAATTTCTTAACCCCAGATCTTTATAAACTAGATTCTTGCTGTTGTTCACACAGTCATGTCCAACTCTTTGCGACCCCATGGATTGCCGCATGCCAGTGATGTGTCACTTTACTCTTTCCAGAGTTTGCTCAAACTCCTGTCCATTGAATCAGTGATGCCATCCACCCATTTCATCCTCGGTCATTCCCTTCTCCTCCTGCCCTCAATCTTTCCCAGAATCAGGGTCTTTTCCAATCAGTCAGCTCTTTGCATCAGGGGGCCAAAGTATTGGAACTTTGGCATCAGATCAGTACTTCCAATGAATATTCAGGGTTGATCTCCTTTTTAGGAATTTAAAGAAGACCTCATATGACAATTACATCACAGGATAATTTTACTATGACCTTCAAAGAAACTAATATTATTAATGAGTCAAATATCAAATACAAAGCCAGGTTTAATAAAATGATTTTTGGTAATATTTGACTGTTGTTACAAGTGGTACCTGAAATTAATCCTATGTTGAGATTAAGATTAATTTAGAGATTTTACCTTTGCCATGGTACAACAATCCCAAAGTGCAGAAATAATACTAATAGCTTTTTATTAAACTATACAAGTGGTTTTACACACAAGAAAGATATTCTCTTAAAATGCATCAGTTTGGAAAATATTTTTACCAAAATGTTCTCCATATGGGCAAGCTACTGCAGAACGAAGAACACAGAGAAGTTGAGTAAAACATGGGTTACGCAAGGACTGGACTTCTTTAAGTTTGAAGTGTGTGAAGCCAGACTTATAACTGGACCATGGAACATTCAGGAAGCAAAAGGACCTTGGAAATCAACTAGACCTGACATTTAGGATGCTGAGGCCACGACAAAGAGCTTTTTGGTGGCAAACACAACAACTACATTCTAAACCATCACTGTCCAATAGAAACATCATGCCAGACACAGAAGTGATTTAAAATGTCCTAATACCTACAATAAAAAAGAAAAAAAATTGGTGATATTCACTTTAATAATATTTTAATTTAATTCAATATATTTGAATTCTTATTTCATCATATAATCATAAAACATTATGAATTAGATAGTTTTCATTATTTTTATAAAGCCAATCCAGTGTTTTTCACAGTCATAGCACCTCTCACTGTTTATTAGCATACTCCAAAGTTTTTAACAGTCACGTGTGGCTAGTGGCCGTCAATACAAGTGAACCAATACAGACAGTTCAGCTCCAGATGACTGGACTGGCCTCTCGGGCATCTTTCACCAAATACCCACAGCCCGTTGTGAAGGAGTACTTTATTTGCAAATAATTTTCTCCCATCTATCAACAGGCACATATAATCTGTTGTTTTTCCCAAGAAAAGAAAAATTCATCTATCTTGTAAGTGCTATTTCAAGTGTATTTTTTAATCCTGATTTATGGATTCAGATTAAGTGGCAAAGCCTTAATAAACAGTGTTCATGGATATAACTATTTGACTTTTCCACCTTTTGAAAATGTGAATGTTGTATCTTTGCAATTTATTTGGAGTTCAATTGAAGACATGCATGACATAGGGGCACTAGATGCTTTGCTTCATTTTATAAGCTGGTTTCCCAGCTTATTCATATCATTTTCAAAGACCACTGTCAGAGTGTTTGAGTCCAAATCTCTTACACTGATTTCAGATGGCTTCAAATGGAATAGTTCTCCAAAGATATGGTCTAGGAGTGAGGTGATATGGTACAGGTGAGCATGTTAAAACACCTGGGTACTTCGGTTAAAACAATGCTCTTCATCATTATCACTCTAAAACTTCACATAGCCCTTTGCACTCAACTGTGGCAACAGAAAGGAACAGGCAAATCCCAAAGCCACTTCAAATGGTAGGCAGAGAGACTGCATAAACGGGAAGAGTTTATGATACTGTCATAAGACATGGCATTCAACATCATCAGTGTCATCATCAGAAAATGGAAATCACAAACCACTATGTGTTGGTCATTGCTATCATTGTTCTACATATATTATTTTACTTATTCTTTATGATCAGCATTGTAATAATTGTACTGTATACATTATTTTGTGTATTTTTGTATAATAAACCTTAATGAAACTTACAGAGATGAACATCAATATTTTGAAGATGAGAATCTCTACTTGAGAAGTTAGAAAATGTGTCCAAACCACATTAAGAAGGAGGAATTCAGAAGCATGTCTTCAGAAGCAAAATAAGAAATTAAGAGAATTCAAAGAGTTCTGTTTCTCTTTTAAATCCTTGTATTAAAAAAGGATGATGCATAATACAAGCCTGTGGAGATTAGCAGAAACTAGTGGCTTAGCAAAATAAGTACAACGTCTGAATGTTTACCTTCTTTACACATTTGTTCTAGGGATTAAATGATATAACAGATTATATGTTAACTTGAAACACTGTACAAAGGTACCTTGAACACAGCAGGCATTCACTATGCATATGTTAAAATAAAAGGAACTAAATAACTATGTGCTCAAAAACTATTGGATACTCTACTTCCCTAATAATTCTCAAAATTTTAAGTAGCCCTCAAAGGAAACATCAGTGCAATAAACATCACTCTGATTATGGTGATATAAACAGTTATATCTGCCTAGTGGTATTATCATTATACAGGCTTAATTACACCAGCGTGGAGAGAAGTTTTATCATAAAATTACTCATTGAGAAATACTGAGTAGACATATTCTCAACAATCCCATCATAACTACCATAATCTTTTTCTCATTTTTTAAAATAACTCTGTTGTGACACAGGGACTGAGTAACAAACATAGTAGAAACTAGAAATCATGATATATAACGCTGGCCCAGTGCTATACTCAGACATGCATGATATGAAAAAATGAATGATTATGGGAAAATCTATTTCCAATGGATATTCTTCTCGAAATTCAAGGTTTAACCTTCTTTATACTGTCATTACATTTAAATAAAGCATTTTTCTGGATGTATTTTTTAAAACCCTGCCTTTTTCCCCTTTGAGAATGAGCTTCTTTAGGCAGTCATGCTGTAACAAACTGAAACTCAATAAAAGTACACTTTAGAATGGCTTAGTGAGATTATAGGCAATTGAACTTTACAAGCTTCATTTTATTTTAATGCAAATTACTCTTCATCTTAAAATGCATATTTTTCACCTTATTAAGCATATTATTCATTTGAAAAAAAAAAAAGTGTGTTCATACCAAGGAAAGTTAGATATATAATGAAATGTAATTTCTACTTCTGAATAAAAACATAAATATATGTTTGCATGGGCATTTCCTGATCTAACATAATAAACCATAAGATGTGAGGCAGAGGGAGCTCACTCTCAGCCTTCAGGTCTTGGCTTATTGCTAAATGACCATCTTATCAGATTAAGCTCTTCATTAAACTCATCATACTTATTTTATTGAAAGCATTTATGTAATCTGTAATTACACCATCTCTAGACACTAGAATGCAGGCTTGCAAGAAGTAGGGAATTTCTAGGGCCCTTCACCATTCATTTCTTGAGACCAAGACCCTTCTTGGCCCTGGAGATGTTTCTGAATGAACAAATCCTGAGCTAGAAATTCTATTTTATTTTTATTATATTATTTTCAAGGAAATATTACCAAAACTATTAAATATTATTTGATCTTATCACTTTTGTTTTCCATGACAACAAAAGTCGCAAAACAATGTTTTTAATACAATTTTATACTCTTATCTGTTAGCCATTAGACATTAATGTCTAAATGTACTTATTTCCCAAACAAAAGAGTCTGTTTTTAAAGTTTTCAAATTCATTTTATGGGGTAAATTTTAGATTTTTAAATAATTTTAAAATTGATTTTAAAGTCTTAGATTGATTTGGCCTGTGATAACAGTGATTATTCTTAGTGTCTTTCTAAGTTCCTTACCATTTTTTTTAATTGAGCTTTTTTTTTTGTAAATTCCAAGTGAAATTTTCTTTCATTTTTATATAAATATAAAGTATCTTTATCAATATACTTAGTTTTCTAGGAAACTAAAACAGTCTGGAGATAACATATATAGTAACATCAGTGCAAGCGGAAAACATACCTGCTTTTTAAGAATAATAACGTAGGGCACATCTTAATGAATTAAGATGATAAAATATCTTTGCATATAATATTCATCCTGAAAAATGTCTTTATATCTTTGGCACATACATAAACTCACTGGTCTCATTCCTGGTCGCCCTCTGTATTTAAGACTACAAACTCTGGGTTGATCCTATTGACTGCATTCGCTCCTAGATTCCCCTCAGTGTGGAACAAAGCAGCGGATACCAAGTGGACATTCAGTAAATGATTTAAAGTGCATGGATACAGCCTTGAGTTAAAAAAATGCAGCTTTTCACTAAGATATTATTTAGAAAGCTTTATGTAGTTAGGGCTTCTCAGATGATGCCAGTGATAAAGAATTTGCCTGCCAATGCAGGAGACATAAGAGATGAGGGTTGATCCCTGGGTCAGGAAAATTCCTTGAAGTATGGCACAGCAACCCGCTCCAGTATTCCTGCCTGGAGAATCCCATGGACAGGGGAGCCTGGTGGGCTATAGTCCATGGGGACACAAAGAGTCGAACACAACTGAGCATGCAAGCACAGCATAGCTCATTGTTTAGAAAACAGTACAATAAGCAATGTATTGATAATAATAAACAAGGCCAATCTTTGGAGACCATATGCTAGTAATAAGCTAAATCTCTTGGTAACATCATTACAACACTAAGTCACAAATTAAATTCTTGTATAAGCTAATTTGTTTCACTCTGTTTACAGGCTCTTGGTTTACACTATTTAACATGGCCAGCTATAAGACCAAGAAATTCCTGGCAAAAGAGATGATATGATTTGCTTTTAATCTATCTTCTTTACTAGAAAAACAAGCAAGCATAACAATTTTTCTTTTCAGTAGGTTTATCTTCCCATATGAATAGTAAAACATAAATATAGCAGCAAGCTGTCACCAATCCAAGCTTAAAAACATTTCTCAAGTGTCTACTCTGTGCAAGGTACTAGATTCAAGAGAGAACCAAACCTTTAACTGGGACCAATTCCTTCACTGACAAGATCTTACAGTCTGGCTGCATGACAGACAGGTAGACTATACCTAACTCTTAACAGAGGTAAAGATGAAATCAGCTAAATATAAAGGAACCTTGTAGAAACACAAAAATGGAGCAACTAATTTTAAAACTGCCTTTCTGAGATAAGGACACATGAAGAGATCTTCTTGGTCAGACTGTCAATAAAGAACGGAAGGCAAGAAAATTCCAAATTAAAAAAATAAAGAGCAAGGGAACAGAGGTATGGATTTTGATAGGAAATTTTATGCACCAGCAATAACTATATGGCTGCATTATAGGCTAACACTCAAACAGAAAATCTGAAGATATAACTTGCACTGGGATCACCGAAGGCCATATCATGGATTTGAAACTTAGAAGTCACCGTAGCAGATGGAGACCTCAGTACATTCATCACAAACCTCAGTTCTAATAGACGTTGTCAGTCTACTCATATACTCGATTCCAGCCCTTTTAAGGCATATGTTAACCGTGTTGAAATTACTGATACATGATTCTCAGACTTAACTGATGAACCTACTTCACATGTGGACATACACACCCACAGTGTATTTAGAAATCGCAACAAAACATCCCACCAACACACCTATTCCCATGGGCATTCATCTTTTCTTTTTCCATCTACATAATGGAAGCTGTAGTGAGTTGAATAGTGTCCCCCAAAATTCAGATACAGATGAAACCTCTGGGAACCAAATGAAATATTTTTACTTTCCACCAAAAATATAAATACATTTCCTTACTGGGAAATGGAATTTTTCCACTTATAATTAATTAGGTATCTCGAGAGACCTCCTTGTGGATGTAAGGTGAGCCTAACCCCAATGGCTGGTGTCCTTATGACAAGAAAAGATACAGAGAAACACACAGAGAAACAGAGAAGAAGGTGATTGAAGAGGGAAGGAGCAATTCGAATGATTCATCCACAAGCCAAGGAACACCAAGGACTGCCAGCAACCCCATAAACTGAGAAGCTCAGGACAGTCTCTTTCTCTGAGCTTCCAAAAGAACCAACCCTGCCAACTCCTTAGTTTCAGACTACTGGCCTTCAGATTACTTCTCTCCTGGGAGAGAATAGATTTCTGTTGCTTTAAGCCATCTAGGTTGAAGTAATTTGTAATGACAGCCTAGGATCCTAACACAGATTGTGATACCATGAGGTACAATACTGGTGTAATAAATACTGAGAAATGTAGAAATGGATGTAGAGTCGGATAATAGAGACTAGATCAGTTTTGAGAAGCATGTGATGCAGCTACATGATAAGGAATGCCAAGGATTTCCAGGGGTCAAGAGAAGCTCAGAGAGACACATGGAGTCTCCACAGAGCCTACAGAAGAACCAACTTGGCTGACACCTTGATTTCAAAATTCACATTCTGACCAACAGTACAAGGATTTCCTTTTCTCCATATTCTCCAACATGTGTGTGTGTGTGTGTGTGTGTGTGTGTGTCTTTTTTATAACAGTCATTTCATCAGGTGTCAGGTGATATCTCACTGTGGTTTTGTTTGCATTATCCTGATAATTAGTGATGTTGAGTATCATTTCCTGTGTTTGTTGGACATCTGTATGTCTTCCTTAAGGGTTCCCAGGTGGCTCAGTGGTAAAGAATCTGTCTGACAATGTAGGAGACACAGGAAATGCAGGTTCAGTCTCTGGGTTGGGAAGATCCTGGAGTAGGAAATGGCAATCCAGTATTCTTGCCTGGAGAATCTAATAGATAGAGGAGCCTGGAAGGCTACAGTCCATGGGGTTGCAAAGGGTCACACAAAACTGAGCACACATGCAAATGTCTTCCTTGGAAAAATGTCTATTTTGGCACCCTGCCCAATTTTAAATCAGATAATTTGGTTTTTAGATACTCAGTTGTGTGAGGTCGTTATATATTTCAGATATTAACCCTTATCAGGAACATCACTGGCAAATATCTTCTCCCATTCAGTAGGTTGCCATTCCATTTTATTGACTGTTTCCTTTGCTGTGCAAAAGCTTTTTAGTTCAATGTAGTCCCATTAGTTTCTTTTGGTTCTGTTGCCCTCACATGAGGAGACAGATACAGAAAACATTGCTAAAATTTATGTCAAAGAGTATACTTCCTATGTTTTCTTTTAAGGAGTTTTATGGCTTAAGGTCTGACATTTAAGCCTTTAAATGATCCACTATAAGTTTATTTTTGTGTATGGTGTAAGAAAGTGGTCCAATTTCACTTTTTGCATACGGTTGTCCAGAGTTTCCATTCAGTTCACTCACTCAGTCATGTCCAACTCTTTGCGACCCCATGGACTGTAGCACACCAGGCTTCCATGTCCATCAACAACCCCCAGAGCCTGCTCAAACTCATGTGCATCGAGTCAGTGATGCCATCCAACCACCAACAGCATCTTTCACAGAACTGGAACAAATAATCCTAAAATTTGTATAGAACTATAAAAGACCCAGATAGCCAAAGAAATCTTAAGAAGGGAAGACAAAGCTGAAGGTATCACACTTCCTGATTTCAAACTAAATTACAAAGCTATTATGACGAGAACTGTAGTGGCACAAAAACAAATACATAGATTAACAGAACAGAATAGAGAGCCCAGAAATAAATCCACCATTATACACCAACGAATGTAGGACAAAGGAGTCGATGACATATGACAGGGAAAAGTCTCTTCAATAAATGGTATTGGGTCCATCTGTTAATCCATGTGTCTGTTTTTGGAACAAGACCATCCCCATGGAAAAGAAATGCAAAAAAGCAAAATGGCTGTCTGGAGAAGCCTTACAAATAGCACTGAAAAGAAGAGAGGCGAAAAGCAAAGGAGAAAAGAAAAGATATAAGCATCTGAATGCAGAGTTCCAAAGAAGAGCAAGAAGAGATAAGAAAGCCTTCTTCAGCAATCAATGCAAAGAGATAGAAGAAAACAATAGAATGGGAAAGACTAGAGATCTCTTCAAGAGAATTGGAGATACCAAGGGAACATTTCATGCAAAGATGGGCTCGATAAAGGATAGAAATGGTATGGACCTAACAGAAGCAGAAGATATTAAGAAAAGGTGGCAAGAATACACAGAAGAACTGAACAGAAAAGATTGTCCCGACCCAGAAATCATGAGGATGTGATCACTCATCTAGAGCCAGACATCTTGGAATGTGAAGTCAAGTGGGCCTTAGAAAGCATCACTAAGAACAAAGCTAGTGGAGGTGATGGAATTCCAGTTGAGCTGTTTCAAATCCTGGAAGATGATGCTGTGAAAGTGCTGCACTCAATATGCCAGCAAATTTGGAAAACTCAGCAGTGGCCACAGGA
>SJYX01009866.1:93041-135412 GCA_006410675.1 Oreotragus oreotragus
TTTCTATCCTTTATCGAGCCCATCTTTGCATGAAATGTTCCCTTGGTATCTCCAATTCTCTTGAAGAGATCTCTAGTCTTTCCCATTCTATTGTTTTCTTCTATCTCTTTGCATTGATTGCTGAAGAAGGCTTTCTTATCTCTTCTTGCTCTTCTTTGGAACTCTGCATTCAGATGCTTATATCTTTTCTTTTCTCCTTTGCTTTTCGCCTCTCTTCTTTTCAGTGCTATTTGTAAGGCTTCTCCAGACAGCCATTTTGCTTTTTTGCATTTCTTTTCCATGGGGATGGTCTTGTTCCAAAAACAGACACATGGATTAACAGATGGACCCAATACCATTTATTGAAGAGACTTTTCCCTGTCATATGTCATCGACTCCTTTGTCCTACATTCGTTGGTGTATAATGGTGGATTTATTTCTGGGCTCTCTATTCTGTTCTGTTAATCTATGTATTTGTTTTTGTGCCACTACAGTTCTCGTCATAATAGCTTTGTAATTTAGTTTGAAATCAGGAAGTGTGATACCTTCAGCTTTGTCTTCCCTTCTTAAGATTTCTTTGGCTATCTGGGTCTTTTATAGTTCTATACAAATTTTAGGATTATTTGTTCCAGTTCTGTGAAAGATGCTGTTGGTGGTTGGATGGCATCACTGACTCGATGCACATGAGTTTGAGCAGGCTCTGGGGGTTGTTGATGGACATGGAAGCCTGGTGTGCTACAGTCCATGGGGTCGCAAAGAGTTGGACATGACTGAGTGAGTGAACTGAATGGAAACTCTGGACAACCGTATGCAAAAAGTGAAATTGGACCACTTTCTTACACCATACACAAAAATAAACTTATAGTGGATCATTTAAAGGCTTAAATGTCAGACCTTAAGCCATAAAACTCCTTAAAAGAAAACATAGGAAGTATACTCTTTGACATAAATTTTAGCAATGTTTTCTGTATCTGTCTCCTCATGTGAGGGCAACAGAACCAAAAGAAACTAATGGGACTACATTGAACTAAAAAGCTTTTGCACAGCAAAGGAAACAGTCAATAAAATGGAATGGCAACCTACTGAATGGGAGAAGATATTTGCCAGTGATGTTCCTGATAAGGGTTAATATCTGAAATATATAACGACCTCACACAACTGAGTATCTAAAAACCAAATTATCTGATTTAAAATTGGGCAGGGTGCCAAAATAGACATTTTTCCAAGGAAGACATTTGCATGTGTGCTCAGTTTTGTGTGACCCTTTGCAACCCCATGGACTGTAGCCTTCCAGGCTCCTCTATCTATTAGATTCTCCAGGCAAGAATACTGGATTGCCATTTCCTACTCCAGGATCTTCCCAACCCAGAGACTGAACCTGCATTTCCTGTGTCTCCTACATTGTCAGACAGATTCTTTACCACTGAGCCACCTGGGAACCCTTAAGGAAGACATACAGACTGTCTCTTATACACATCTAGATGTGTATAAGAGACAGCTACAGAGGATGAGATGGTTGAATGGCATCACTGACTTGATGGACATGAGTTTGAGTGAACTCTGGGAGTTGGTGATGGACAGGGAGGCCTGGCGTGCTGTGATTCATGGTGTTGCAAAGAGCCAGACACGATTGAGTGACTGAACTGAACTGAAGTTACAGGCCAGTAGAATGTGTTATGTATATTCAAAGCACTGAAAGGAAAAATTTCAACCAAAAATACTCTGTGTGGTAAGGTTATAATTCACAATTGAAAGAGAAATAAAGAGTTTCTAGAGAAGGAAATACTAAAGCATATTATTACTAATACTAAAGCGTTAGTCACCACTAAAATGGCCTTACAAGAAATATTAAATGGACTTTAAAATGTTTATATTAACAAAAGCTCTACACAAATTCAGTGAAATCCCTATCAGAATACCAACAGCATTTTTCATAGAACTGGAACAGATAACCCTGAGATTTGTATGGAACCATAAAAGACCCAGATATACAAAGAAATCTTAAGAAGAGAGGACAAAGCTGAAGGTAGCACACTTCCTGATTTCAAACTATATTCAGTTCAGTTCAGTCGCTCAGTCGTGTCCAACTCTGCGACCCCATGAATCGCAGCACGCCAGGCCTCCCTGTCCATCACCATCTCCCGGAGTTCATTCAGACTCACGTCCATCAAGTCCGTGATGCCATCCAGCCATCTCATCCTCGGTCGTCCCCTTCTCCTCCTGCCCCCAATCCCTCCCAGCATCAGAGTCTTTTCCAATGAGTCAACTCTTCGCATGAGGTGGCCAAAGTACTGGAGTTTCAGCTTTAGCATCATTCCTTCCAAAGAAATCCCAGGGTTGATCTCCTTCAGAATGGACTGGTTGGATCTCCTTGCAGTCCAAGGGACTCTCAAGAGTCTTCTCCAACACCACAGTTCAAAAGCATCNTGCCTTTCTTTGGGACTGGAATGAAAACTGACATTTTTCAGTCCTGTGGCCACTGCTGAGTTTTCCAAATTTGCTGGCATATTGAGTGCAGCACTTTCACAGCATCATCTTTCAGAATTTGAAATAGCTCCACTAGAATTCTATAACCTCCACTAGCTTTGTTTGTAATGATGCTTTTTAAGGCCCATTTGACTTCACATTCCAGGGTACTGGCCTGCAGAGCTTCTGCTAAAAAATTAGCTGATACATAACTAGTTGTTTTTCTCCTGTAGCCTTTAAGATTCTATTTAACTTTTGGCATTTTTATTATAATGTGTCATGTTGTAGGTCTCTTTGGTTCATCTTGTTTGAGACTCTCTGTGCTTCCTGGATTTGGGTGTCTATTTCCTTCCTCAGAGTAGGGAAGATTTCTGCCTCTTTCTCTCACTTTTCTCATGCTGCGATCTTTATATCACAAATGATAGTACAACTGACTGTTGTCCGAGAGGTTCCTTAAACTATCTTCATTTTTTAAAATTCTTTTTTGCTGTTGTGATTGGGTACTTTCCACTACCCTGTCTTCCAGATTGCAGATGCATTTTTCTACATCATCTAAGGTACTGTTGATTCCACCTGCTGTTGCTGCTGCTGCTGCTAAGTCACTTCAGTCGTGTCCAACTCTATAGACCACCAGGCTCCCCCATCCCTGGGATTCTCAAGGCAAGAACACTGGAGTGGGTTGCCATTTCCTTCTCCAGTGCATGAAAGTAAAAAGTGAAAGTGAAATCACTCAGTCGTGTCAGACTTTTAGTGACCCCAAGGACTGTATCCCACCAGGCTCCTCCATCCATGAGATTTTCCAGGCAAGAGTACTGGAGTAGGGTGCCATTGCCTTCTCCGTGATTCTACCTAGTGTGCTTTTATTTTAGTTATTGTATCCTTCAGCGTTGCTTGACTCTTTAATGTTTTCTTGCTTTTTAAAGATTTCACTGTGCTCATCCATTTTCTATCTCAGGTCAGGAAGCAACAGTTAGAACTGGACATGGAACAACAGACTGGTTCCAAATAGGAAAAAGAGTACATCAAGGCTATATATTGTCACCCTGATTATTTAACTTATATACAGAGTACATCATGAGAAATGCTGAGCTGGAGGAAGCACAAGCTAGAATCAAGATTGCCAGAAGAAATATCAATAACCTGATATGCAGATGACACCACCTTTATGGCAGAAAGTGAAGAAGAGCTAAAGAGCCGCTTGATGAAAGTGAAAGAGGAGAGTGAAAAAGCTGGCTTAAAGCTCAACAAACTTCAGAAAACTAAAGCTAGAATCAAGATTGCCAGAAGAAATATCAATAACCTGATATGCAGATGACACCACCTTTATGGCAGAAAGTGAAGAAGAGCTAAAGAGCCGCTTGATGAAAGTGAAAGAGGAGAGTGAAAAAGCTGGCTTAAAGCTCAACAAACTTCAGAAAACTAAGATCATGGCATCCAGTCCCATCACTCCATGGCAAATAGATGGAGAAACAGTGGAAACAGTGTCAGACTTTATATTTTGGGGCTCCAAAATCACTGCAGATGGTGATTGCAGCCATGAAATTAAAAGACGCTTACTCATTGGAAGGAAAGTTATGACCAACCTAGACAGCATATTGAAAAGCAGAGACATTACTTTGCCAACAAAGGTCCACCTAGTCAAGGCTATGGTTTTTCTGGTGGTCATGTATGGATTGAGTTTTGAACTATAAAGAAAGCTGAGTGCCGAAGAATTGATGCTTTTGAACTGTGGTGTTGGGGAAGACTCTTGGGAGTCCCTCGGACTGCAAGGAGATTCAACCAGTCCATCCTAAAGTAGATCAGTCTTGGGCGTTCATTGGAAGGACTGATGTTGAAGCTGAAACTCCAATACTTTGGCCACCTGATGTGAAGAATTGAGTCACTGGAAAAGACCCTGACACTGGGAAAGATTGAGGGCAGGAGGAGAAGGGGACAACAAAGGATGAAATTGTTGGATGGCATCACCGACTCAGTGGACATGAGTTTGGGTGGACTCCAGGAGTTGGTGATGGACAGGGAGGCCTGGCATGCTAGGTGCAGTTCATGAGGTCACAAAGAGTCAGACACGACTGAGCGACTGAAGTGAAGTGAGTGAGCGAGCATCTTTAGGACGTTTACTTTGAACTCTAGAAGACTTATTTCTGTTTTGTTTAGGAATTTTGCTGAGGTTTTGTTTTTGTCTTTTCTTTGGAACTTTTCTTTTGTTTCCTCATTTTCTTAACTCTGTGTGTGTGTGTGTGTTCCTGTGTGTTGGGTAGTCATCTACATCTTCTGGTCTTGAGGAAGAGGGCTTCTGCAGAAGACTTCCTCTGGTGCTCAGAAAAACAGTCCTCCCTGTTACTGGAGCCAGGAGCACCAGAGGTGTCCCCTGTGTGGGCTGTGTGTGCCCTTCAGTCGTGGCACTGCTGTGGTTGCTGTGCGCCTACTGGTGGGTGGGACTGGCTCCAGGGCTAGTCGTCTGTGATGTCCAGCCATGACTGTTGCTCGCAACCTGGTGGGCATGGAGATCCCCGGTGCAGAAACCACTTTGTGGAGGCCCCAGTCCACGCTGAGACCACTCACTGGGTGCAGTGGGACAGGGACTGCTTTGGAGGATGGCCAGTCAAGGCAAGTGTCCTGGGTTGGGCAGGTCTGCAGGGAAAGCCAGGACAGGATGAACAGTGCTAGCAAGAAGACAGAAAATGTTAAAAAATGGCCTCTGCCAGCTCCTGGACAACTCAGTAGAGGAAATTGTTTTAAATGATGCCTGCTAGTGCTTTAGTCCCTGAAGAAAGTTCCAACAGACCCCTGTCCATTTGGTATTCTCCCTAAACTTATCAATGAATCCCTTTCAGATGTATCTTTTCAAGCGGCTGCCTGTACATGCTGGGACACCAGGCAAGTGAGTTTGTGCAAGGGCTCTTTAAGAGCAGGATTTCAATTTCCTATTGCCCTCCAGCTCTCCCAGATACAAGTCCCCCTTGTTAACAAAGGCAGATGTTATGGGGGATCATCTCCCCAGAGTAGGTTCCCTGGGCTGGGGTACTGGATCTAGGACTGGAACCTCCCTCATTCTTAGGGAAGACCTTCTACACTTGAGACAGCCCCTCTTGCTTGGGTGTCTCTGTGCCAGGAGTATGGGTCCTGAAGAGACTGTCTCTGCCCCTCCTACCTATTTTGGTGTGTTTTTTATATATCTTTAGTTGTAGAAGAGCCATTCTGTTAGTCTTCAGGTCATTCTGGAAGGTAACTATTCTCTGTGTAGCTGTAGTTTTGGTGTGTTCATGAGAGTGGGTGAGTTGGCATCTTCCTATTTGGCCATCTTGACTCCATCCCCAACACTCATTTGATCTCGAACTTTCCCTTGACTAAGCATAGCCTACAGTGACATTTTTGTCCTTCTCTTTTTAAATTTTATTTATTTATCTTTGGCTGCACTGGGTCCTCGTTGCCACAAAGGCTTTTCTCTAGTTGCAATGCTCGCGCTTCTCACTCTCGTGGCTTCTCTAGCTGCACAGCACAAGCTCTGGGGCGCACAGGCTTCAGTAGTTGCAGCACGTGGGCTGGGTGGTTCTGGCTCTCAGGCTCCAGAGCACAGGCCCAGTAGCTGCGGTGCATGTGCTTAGTTGCTCCACTGCATGTGCGATCTTCCTGGACCAGGAATCAAACTCACCCCCCTCCACTGGCAGGTGGATTCTCCACCACTGAGCCACGACCAGAGAAGACTCTTGTCTTTCTTTACCTTCATGCTTGGTGTTGGTATACGTGTGGCTAGACAGGGAAATAGTGAAATATCCTCCAAGAACACTGACATAAAAACAAAAACTTTATCAACTGAAGTGAAATCAAAATATCAACAAAAATCTTTTTCTTCAAAATAAACTGAAATAAAACAGTGTCTCACAGAACAAAATAACTGTGGCCACTTTAGTAATAATAATAATTAATATTAGTTCTTCATATGTGCCAGGCATGATTCAAAGCTCATTTAGACATATTCACTCACTAAATCATTGCACCAATACTGAGAGATAGCACTATTATTATGTTTTTTTATGGATGTGGCAACAGCTATGGAGATGTTAAGCAAGTTGCCCAAGAAACCTCAGTGGTGTTAGAACTAAATTAGAACTCACACAGCCTGTATTCTTAACCACTAAAGAAAGTTAACGGCTCATTCCAGGAAGCCTAGGAAAAAATATAACTGAAAGTGAAAATATAACTGAAAGTGAAGCACAGACATTTCCAGTAAATGCAAACCAAAGGAGAGGGTAATAATACAAGAAGACCTGCTATTCTGGGTGGCAGGGTACACCCCCACCACAGAGAAGATGCATCAGGCTCTGGTGGCTTCATATCATCCAACATTAAATTCCTAGAGTTGTTCCAGGTTGTTCTGATCCCATGCTCGTCAAACAACAGTCTGATTTTAATTTGGCTTTCAACATAGGGTGTCTATAAAGAGATGTGTTAGCCAGAGGAACTGAATATATACTCCATTAGAGATTTATTTCTCATTGGAAATGAATAAATCAGCATTCTGGTTTCATACATCAGCCTTGGGAGAACTTCTTTAGAGTTGCAAGCATTCCTGAGTCTGATCCACACTGGCAGAATGATAAAATAATGTTTGTGCTATGCAGAGCTGAGGCACAGACTGGAGTGGATGCCAAAGATCATATCAGACTGTGAGGCCTCTGTCTGGGATATTTCAGGTAACTTCGGTTAGCAATGCCCTCTCTCTTTTATGTGATATACCCACCTTTCCACAGCGCTCTAGACTGTATCACATTATCTAAATCACAGAATTAAAAGATTAAAGAGTCAAGGTTGGAAGAAATTTTAGAAATATCCTAGTTGCTATCTGGTACTTGAATGTCCTCTAAAATATCACTTACAAACATTTGCTCAATCACTGCTTAAAAGCCTCTGGAGGTTTTTCACCATCTCCCAAGGATACCTTTCTCATTTGACAGAAAACGATAAACTGGAGAAGATCTGCTTCCTTGAAACTTGCAAACAGAGTCAAGAGCTGCTCACGCCAGGCCCATTTTTCTACCGTGTGATGAATGTTCAGGAGCAGAAGAAAATGTTCAAATCCCCGAGTCTGTCCTTCTCAAAGCCAAGCATCTCGAACTTTATAAATGTTTCAATGGCCAAAGATTTTATCTTATCATTATCCAAGTCATTTTCTTTTAAACCAGTTTTAGTTTAACTAACCATCTCTTGAGTTTCTCGCTAAAGAGTTTAACAAAATAGTTCTGTGAACTTCCTGGCACAAAAACCATTTTCTAGATAATCTACATACTATTGGGCTACAACTACATTAGCATGGCTCAGAGAACACTCCTGAGACAAACTGAAACGTCCACTTTTTTTTTCTCAACTCCATGCTTCTCACAGAGTGCCCTTGTTCACTTTCACATAAAAGAGTTGCCAGGTGGGCCCTGACAAAGCATCTCGATACTCGCGTTTCAAGGAATCAATAAAAGACACCCTTTCTCTTGTCAAGAATTTGGAACCAATTAAGAAACACATAGAAAAAGAAGTTAGAGATCAGAACATCATCTTTGTTCCCACTGAAAGCTGAAGGGGAAGATGTGGCCGACTCACGTATCAACAACAGGCTAGAATTAGCATTCTGAGAAACAAACTCAGTCCTCCTCACTTAAGGCGCAGAGAAGTAAACAAAATTGTGTGCATCCTATAAGTAGCTGTTTCACAAAATGAAGAGAGGCACAAGGGGTGAACTGTGTAAATCTAGCCCTCCTCCTTCCCCCAGCGTTTCCAGTTCCAGTGTGAGGTTAAGAAAACGTCAGTGGTTTAAGGAAAATCTTGCCTCAGAAGAATGAGAACAGAAACACCACCATGTCCTTGCAGTTTATGTTCTGGATACATAACTTCAAGTGGATACGTAAGCACATTGAGTGCCAGCAGATCTGGTACACGATGAGGGCCCTCCTCCTGATGTGCAGACAACTAACTGCCTTCTGACTGTATCCTTACATGGTGAAAAGAAAGATCATCTTTGCTATGTGGCTTTTCGTTCAGTTGCTCAGTTGTGTCTGACTCTTTGTGACCCCAGGCACCGCAGCATAACAGGCTTCCTTGTCCTTCACTGTCAACCAGAGTTTGTTCAAACTCATGGCCATTGAGTCAATGATGCCATCAAACCTTCTCCTCCTCTGTTGCCCTCTTCTCCTCCCACCTTCAATCTTTCCCAGCATCAGGGTCTTTTCCAATGAGTCTTCACTCTTCGCATCAGGTAGCCAAAATATTGGAGCTTCAGCTTCAGCATCAGTCTTTCCAACGAATATTCAGGATTGATTTCCTTTAGGATGGACTGGTTGGATCTCCTTGCAAGAGTCTTCTCTAATACAATATTTCAAAAGCATTACTTCCGCAGCACTTAGCTTTCTTTATGGTCCAACTCTTACATCCATACATGACCACTAGAAAAACCATCACCTTGACTAGACCATAACTTTTGTCAGCAAAGTAATGTCTCTGCTTTTTGATATGCTGTCTAGGTTTGTCAGAGCTTTCCTTCCTCATGGCCTAATTGCCTCTCAAAGGCCTCACTTCCTGGTATCATCACACTGGAGATTACAGCTTCAGTGCATGAGTTTGGGGAAGATGCATGTGTTCGGTCCATGGCAGCCTCCCTCCAGAGCCCTCTTCATGCACTACCTTTCATGGCTGCAGCACAGGTTGGGTGAAGACAGTGGGAAGGCAGCACTCAGCACAGCTCTTCCTCTCCATGGTCTCTCTAGCAGGACCACGTGACTTATTACATGGTTGCTCAGGGCCCCAAGAGGAAGAAACAGAAACCTCTAGGCCTTTTAAAGTCTGGCCTGGAACTGACAGAGTATTGCTTCCATCCTAGATTACTGTGAACATCAGCCCAGCCCAGATCAGAGCAGAGGGACAGAGACATCATATTTTAGTGAGAGGAATACCAGACAAGGTCCACTTATCTTCCAGCTGCCATAGTCTGCCCTTTGGCCATGAACTGCATTTTCCCACTTGTGCAACCGAGCAGGACCCTTCAAGGCCTTCCCAGAACAGACCGCCACCCACAATTTCTATCCGCCTTTTGTCTCTAGAAAAACTTCAATCAAAGAATAAATTTAATCAGAGAAGTGAGAAAAATGCAGAAAGCAAACAGCCAAGTCAAGCAAGACAAAATAACAATAATTTAGCCATGAAACATGGAGAAGGAAACGACATTCCACTTCAGTATTCTTGCCTAGAGAATCCCATGAACAGAGGAGCCTGGCAGGCTCTAGCCCATGGAGGTTGCAAGAGTCGGATACGACTTAGCAACTAAACACCACCACCAGCCATGAAACAAAGTCAAAGACATTTCATTCCTTCTCAGGAGATATAGACAATATTCTGAGCCATGTCCTTTGAACCGTTTTGCAGTGACTGAAACCCCCATCAGGTGGAAGAAGTTAATTATATGTTTAACTATATGCTTGGGAGCACATAGACCCCAGGTCAGTTGGAACCAGAGGTTGATGTTGACTCCTGATTACCTCACCACCAGCCAATTAGAAGCATGTCCACCAGATGATCACATACCCCACACCCCCCTCCCTCACCCTGCTTTTATAAACCTTTCCCTGAAAACCTTCAGGGAGTTTCAGTCTTTTAAGCACTAGTCACTCCTGACTCCTTGCTCAGCACCTACAACAGATGCTACACTTTCATTCAGCACAACCTTGATTTCCCAAATCAGGACCAGGCAGAGATGAGGTTTATTCTGCCTTGTATCCTGGAATTTGGTTCCTCCCAAATCAAAGAGCTATGAATTCAACAACAAGCTCCCTTCTGCCCATATACCTGACACGCAATGATGATACAGGAATGGGATAAATGAAACTTAGAGTCCCAAACTTATGCTCCCCAACAGTTTCTTTCTTCCTGCTCTTGGTGGGGCTCCAGATGTCAGGCAGGTAGAAATGGGAATTTTCACTGCTGCATCCCAAGCTGCCTCTCACCAGGCTGGGTATGGTTCTTTAAGGTCTCTGTAACTGAATAGTTCAGTGTGACCCTAGGGGTCACAGCACTGGCCCAGCAAACCAAAAGTCTACGGAACATGCCACCTTGATAGTAGTTATCTCTGTAAAACGGTGTTTCCAGTACAAGAACTTAGCTTCACTAAAGACCAAGCCAGACCCTAGCTAGCACCAAGTAAAGAACAAAACCAGCTTGAGTTTTGACCACTCCTGCTTTCCAGTCCACTTGGGAGTGCTCCAGAATTTTAATTTGCTTACCACAGTTGAAAGAGGAAAAATATACTGCCCACGGTCTACAATTAAATCTGTTACGGCTTCCTCTTCACTCTCACAAAGAGCAAATTTATTTCTTAAAATTTCCCCAACTGTTGGGCTGATCAACATTTTTGTACACTCAGCATTTTAATTTTATTCATGCATTTATTTTGGCTGTGCTGGGTCTTTGCTTCTGCTCACAGGCTTTCTCTAGTTTGTGGAGTCTGGGCTTCTGGTCGTGGCGGCTTCTGTTGTCGCAGAGCACAGTTTCTGGATTGTGCAGGCTTCAGGGGCTGCAGCGTGTGGGCTGCGCAGCCCCACCAGCAGCATGTCCAGTCTCCCCAGACTGGTGATGGAACCTGTGAGCCCTGCACCGGCAGGCGGATTCTTTACCACTAGACCACCAGGTAAGCCCCAGCATTTTTTTTTTTTTTAGCTAGACAGGGAAATAGTGAAATATCCTCCAAGAACACTGACATAAAAACAAAAACTTTATCAACTGAAGTGAAATCAAAATATCAACAAAAATCTTTTTCTTCAAAATAAACTGAAATAAAACAGTGTCTCACAGAACAAAATAACTGTGGCCACTTTAGTAATAATAATAATTAATATTAGTTCTTCATATGTGCCAGGCATGATTCAAAGCTCATTTAGACATATTCACTCACTAAATCATTGCACCAATACTGAGAGATAGCACTATTATTATGTTTTTTTATGGATGTGGCAACAGCTATGGAGATGTTAAGCAAGTTGCCCAAGAAACCTCAGTGGTGTTAGAACTAAATTAGAACTCACACAGCCTGTATTCTTAACCACTAAAGAAAGTTAACGGCTCATTCCAGGAAGCCTAGGAAAAAATATAACTGAAAGTGAAAATATAACTGAAAGTGAAGCACAGACATTTCCAGTAAATGCAAACCAAAGGAGAGGGTAATAATACAAGAAGACCTGCTATTCTGGGTGGCAGGGTACACCCCCACCACAGAGAAGATGCATCAGGCTCTGGTGGCTTCATATCATCCAACATTAAATTCCTAGAGTTGTTCCAGGTTGTTCTGATCCCATGCTCGTCAAACAACAGTCTGATTTTAATTTGGCTTTCAACATAGGGTGTCTATAAAGAGATGTGTTAGCCAGAGGAACTGAATATATACTCCATTAGAGATTTATTTCTCATTGGAAATGAATAAATCAGCATTCTGGTTTCATACATCAGCCTTGGGAGAACTTCTTTAGAGTTGCAAGCATTCCTGAGTCTGATCCACACTGGCAGAATGATAAAATAATGTTTGTGCTATGCAGAGCTGAGGCACAGACTGGAGTGGATGCCAAAGATCATATCAGACTGTGAGGCCTCTGTCTGGGATATTTCAGGTAACTTCGGTTAGCAATGCCCTCTCTCTTTTATGTGATATACCCACCTTTCCACAGCGCTCTAGACTGTATCACATTATCTAAATCACAGAATTAAAAGATTAAAGAGTCAAGGTTGGAAGAAATTTTAGAAATATCCTAGTTGCTATCTGGTACTTGAATGTCCTCTAAAATATCACTTACAAACATTTGCTCAATCACTGCTTAAAAGCCTCTGGAGGTTTTTCACCATCTCCCAAGGATACCTTTCTCATTTGACAGAAAACGATAAACTGGAGAAGATCTGCTTCCTTGAAACTTGCAAACAGAGTCAAGAGCTGCTCACGCCAGGCCCATTTTTCTACCGTGTGATGAATGTTCAGGAGCAGAAGAAAATGTTCAAATCCCCGAGTCTGTCCTTCTCAAAGCCAAGCATCTCGAACTTTATAAATGTTTCAATGGCCAAAGATTTTATCTTATCATTATCCAAGTCATTTTCTTTTAAACCAGTTTTAGTTTAACTAACCATCTCTTGAGTTTCTCGCTAAAGAGTTTAACAAAATAGTTCTGTGAACTTCCTGGCACAAAAACCATTTTCTAGATAATCTACATACTATTGGGCTACAACTACATTAGCATGGCTCAGAGAACACTCCTGAGACAAACTGAAACGTCCACTTTTTTTTTCTCAACTCCATGCTTCTCACAGAGTGCCCTTGTTCACTTTCACATAAAAGAGTTGCCAGGTGGGCCCTGACAAAGCATCTCGATACTCGCGTTTCAAGGAATCAATAAAAGACACCCTTTCTCTTGTCAAGAATTTGGAACCAATTAAGAAACACATAGAAAAAGAAGTTAGAGATCAGAACATCATCTTTGTTCCCACTGAAAGCTGAAGGGGAAGATGTGGCCGACTCACGTATCAACAACAGGCTAGAATTAGCATTCTGAGAAACAAACTCAGTCCTCCTCACTTAAGGCGCAGAGAAGTAAACAAAATTGTGTGCATCCTATAAGTAGCTGTTTCACAAAATGAAGAGAGGCACAAGGGGTGAACTGTGTAAATCTAGCCCTCCTCCTTCCCCCAGCGTTTCCAGTTCCAGTGTGAGGTTAAGAAAACGTCAGTGGTTTAAGGAAAATCTTGCCTCAGAAGAATGAGAACAGAAACACCACCATGTCCTTGCAGTTTATGTTCTGGATACATAACTTCAAGTGGATACGTAAGCACATTGAGTGCCAGCAGATCTGGTACACGATGAGGGCCCTCCTCCTGATGTGCAGACAACTAACTGCCTTCTGACTGTATCCTTACATGGTGAAAAGAAAGATCATCTTTGCTATGTGGCTTTTCGTTCAGTTGCTCAGTTGTGTCTGACTCTTTGTGACCCCAGGCACCGCAGCATAACAGGCTTCCTTGTCCTTCACTGTCAACCAGAGTTTGTTCAAACTCATGGCCATTGAGTCAATGATGCCATCAAACCTTCTCCTCCTCTGTTGCCCTCTTCTCCTCCCACCTTCAATCTTTCCCAGCATCAGGGTCTTTTCCAATGAGTCTTCACTCTTCGCATCAGGTAGCCAAAATATTGGAGCTTCAGCTTCAGCATCAGTCTTTCCAACGAATATTCAGGATTGATTTCCTTTAGGATGGACTGGTTGGATCTCCTTGCAAGAGTCTTCTCTAATACAATATTTCAAAAGCATTACTTCCGCAGCACTTAGCTTTCTTTATGGTCCAACTCTTACATCCATACATGACCACTAGAAAAACCATCACCTTGACTAGACCATAACTTTTGTCAGCAAAGTAATGTCTCTGCTTTTTGATATGCTGTCTAGGTTTGTCAGAGCTTTCCTTCCTCATGGCCTAATTGCCTCTCAAAGGCCTCACTTCCTGGTATCATCACACTGGAGATTACAGCTTCAGTGCATGAGTTTGGGGAAGATGCATGTGTTCGGTCCATGGCAGCCTCCCTCCAGAGCCCTCTTCATGCACTACCTTTCATGGCTGCAGCACAGGTTGGGTGAAGACAGTGGGAAGGCAGCACTCAGCACAGCTCTTCCTCTCCATGGTCTCTCTAGCAGGACCACGTGACTTATTACATGGTTGCTCAGGGCCCCAAGAGGAAGAAACAGAAACCTCTAGGCCTTTTAAAGTCTGGCCTGGAACTGACAGAGTATTGCTTCCATCCTAGATTACTGTGAACATCAGCCCAGCCCAGATCAGAGCAGAGGGACAGAGACATCATATTTTAGTGAGAGGAATACCAGACAAGGTCCACTTATCTTCCAGCTGCCATAGTCTGCCCTTTGGCCATGAACTGCATTTTCCCACTTGTGCAACCGAGCAGGACCCTTCAAGGCCTTCCCAGAACAGACCGCCACCCACAATTTCTATCCGCCTTTTGTCTCTAGAAAAACTTCAATCAAAGAATAAATTTAATCAGAGAAGTGAGAAAAATGCAGAAAGCAAACAGCCAAGTCAAGCAAGACAAAATAACAATAATTTAGCCATGAAACATGGAGAAGGAAACGACATTCCACTTCAGTATTCTTGCCTAGAGAATCCCATGAACAGAGGAGCCTGGCAGGCTCTAGCCCATGGAGGTTGCAAGAGTCGGATACGACTTAGCAACTAAACACCACCACCAGCCATGAAACAAAGTCAAAGACATTTCATTCCTTCTCAGGAGATATAGACAATATTCTGAGCCATGTCCTTTGAACCGTTTTGCAGTGACTGAAACCCCCATCAGGTGGAAGAAGTTAATTATATGTTTAACTATATGCTTGGGAGCACATAGACCCCAGGTCAGTTGGAACCAGAGGTTGATGTTGACTCCTGATTACCTCACCACCAGCCAATTAGAAGCATGTCCACCAGATGATCACATACCCCACACCCCCCTCCCTCACCCTGCTTTTATAAACCTTTCCCTGAAAACCTTCAGGGAGTTTCAGTCTTTTAAGCACTAGTCACTCCTGACTCCTTGCTCAGCACCTACAACAGATGCTACACTTTCATTCAGCACAACCTTGATTTCCCAAATCAGGACCAGGCAGAGATGAGGTTTATTCTGCCTTGTATCCTGGAATTTGGTTCCTCCCAAATCAAAGAGCTATGAATTCAACAACAAGCTCCCTTCTGCCCATATACCTGACACGCAATGATGATACAGGAATGGGATAAATGAAACTTAGAGTCCCAAACTTATGCTCCCCAACAGTTTCTTTCTTCCTGCTCTTGGTGGGGCTCCAGATGTCAGGCAGGTAGAAATGGGAATTTTCACTGCTGCATCCCAAGCTGCCTCTCACCAGGCTGGGTATGGTTCTTTAAGGTCTCTGTAACTGAATAGTTCAGTGTGACCCTAGGGGTCACAGCACTGGCCCAGCAAACCAAAAGTCTACGGAACATGCCACCTTGATAGTAGTTATCTCTGTAAAACGGTGTTTCCAGTACAAGAACTTAGCTTCACTAAAGACCAAGCCAGACCCTAGCTAGCACCAAGTAAAGAACAAAACCAGCTTGAGTTTTGACCACTCCTGCTTTCCAGTCCACTTGGGAGTGCTCCAGAATTTTAATTTGCTTACCACAGTTGAAAGAGGAAAAATATACTGCCCACGGTCTACAATTAAATCTGTTACGGCTTCCTCTTCACTCTCACAAAGAGCAAATTTATTTCTTAAAATTTCCCCAACTGTTGGGCTGATCAACATTTTTGTACACTCAGCATTTTAATTTTATTCATGCATTTATTTTGGCTGTGCTGGGTCTTTGCTTCTGCTCACAGGCTTTCTCTAGTTTGTGGAGTCTGGGCTTCTGGTCGTGGCGGCTTCTGTTGTCGCAGAGCACAGTTTCTGGATTGTGCAGGCTTCAGGGGCTGCAGCGTGTGGGCTGCGCAGCCCCACCAGCAGCATGTCCAGTCTCCCCAGACTGGTGATGGAACCTGTGAGCCCTGCACCGGCAGGCGGATTCTTTACCACTAGACCACCAGGTAAGCCCCAGCATTTTTTTTTTTTTTTCTCATTGCTTATCTTACAAACTAAAGGTTTTAAGTTGGTTTCTTTTTTTTTTTTTTTGTCTTATACTTCCCCCGCCCCCACCAAAAAAAAATGAGTACTGTGTGGTCTCTGATCAAATACTGCAGGCCCAGATGAAAGGATAAGGGAAAATACAGATGACTGCAGTCTAAACTAACCTATGTGAAGATGCACTGGTCTGAGGAGATAGCTAAAGCTGGCTGTATCTATAATGCAGAAGTTCACCTTCCGAGACAGTTTGCTCTGGCACCTGTGGCTCCATCAACGGGCGAGAATCCAAAGGCCTTAGTAGGAGGGGGAATTGCCCAATTATCTGCTCCCTGACTTTCGCTCACATCTGTTCTTTCACCCAGTGAAATTCTGTTAGATTTATTCTGGGGTGCTTTTACAGGAGAACCTTTCTTTCACACCTCGTATATTATTTATGTTTGATCTTTCCCCCAATCTGAACTCTCTTGAACCACATACTGAAGAATTTTCTCACACGTGGAAAACATGCTACATTAAGATCCAAGAATGGTATCAGGTCTCCTCTTTTTATATTCCTCTAGTTATTCATTTTTACTAAGAATTTTAAAGCAAGGGAAACGCACAATTTGGACTAGTTAAAATTATCATTTTAAGTAGGAAATCTAGATGTCTTTTCTGAAAATTCACAAATGATCTCTAATAATTCTATATTTCACCCAATCTCTGTGGAAAGTTTATACATATACTGGATCCAATAAAAGTTCTAGTGCATCTCTAATCTGGAACTCCTTTGATTTATCTCCATTCCTTCAAAGTAATTGATAGCAGTTCACCAATTTCATGCATTGTCTCTGTGTGCTTGGTGATAAAAACCAGCCCCTGTTAGAAGAAATGAACCCACATAAAGCACCAATAAGTCCTCTGCTTCTTCTCAATTATTTTGGGCTTTATTATCCTCCTACCAACAGTACTCCTGCCCGGAATGATTTAACAAGCAGTCTGCACAACAGAGAGAACCAGGCAACACAAGAACTGAACAGCAATACTTCTCATCCTCAGTTGTTCATATTATGTCACTGATCTCAAAATACGGGCCTCTTTATTCTTCCCTTCGCTTGGTGGAAATTTTTAAGTATTTGTTTTATTGTTTTAACACTTTGCAAGCCTCTTTCTATTGAGTCTTTATCTAAATGACACAATTCTCATCACACATATTAGAGCACACTGCCTCTATACAGCCATCTATACACATCCATCTATACACTCCCTCTCAACTTAAATTGAGCCCAATGTCAGTCAAAGAAATTATTTATTCAGTTAAATCACTTTCATCAAACACCTCCTCCTTTTCTTTCTCATCTAATAAGCTTGTGATTTATATATTTAAATTTCATTTTTTGAGAACTTGTATTTAGCCCTTGGAGAAGGAAATGGCAATCCACTCCAAGCCTAGTGGACCATAGTCCATAGGGTCTCAAAGAGCTGAAGACAACTTAGCGGCTAAACCACCGTCACCATACTTCGTTCTTATCAACATTTTTCTATAACCATCAAAATCTGCCTTCTTTCTTATGGAAAAACATCTGACCTATAACATTCTGTAAATTTAAGGTACAGAGCATGCTGATTTAATTATGTATATGTTGTAATACGATTGCCACTGTAGCCACAGTTAGCACATCTGTCACATGACATGATTACCATTTTTTTCTTGTGGTTAGAATAACTAAGAACTAGTCTCTTAGCAAGTTTGATGATTATAATACAATGGTGATGGTGGTTTAGACACTAAGTCATTTCCTACTTTTTGTGACTCCATGGACTGTAGCCCACCAGGCTCCTCTGTCCATGGGATTCTCAGACAAGAATACTGTGGTGGGTTGCCTTTTCCTTCTTCATGGGACCTTCTCAACCCAGAGATCGAACCCATATCTCCTCCACTGGCAGGCAGATTCTTTACCACTGAGCCCAGTACAATAGTTGTTGTCTATACTAACTGTACTGCACATTAGATCTCTAGGGCTTATTTACAACTCACTGCAAGTTTGGACCCTTAAACAACCTCTCTCCCATCCCTCCATCCCCCAGCCCTTTGCAACTGCCATCTTATTTGCTGTTTTTATAAGCTTAGTTTTTTTTTAACTTCCACATATAAGTGATATTATGCAGTATATGTCTTTCTCTGTCTGATTTATCTCACAAAGCATATGTTCTTGGCTCTATCCATGTTGTTGCAAGATTTCCTACTTTCTCACGGCTGAGTAAAATTCCATTGTCTACATATAGCACACATTAGAATGGCTATCACCAAGAAGACAAGAAATAAGTACCAGTGCGGATGTTGAGAAAAGGAACACTTGTGCCGTTAGTGGGAATGTAAATTGGAACAACCATGAAAGTGTCTTGAAAAATTAAAAATAGATATAGCATATGATCCAAGAATTCTGCCTCTGGGTATACAACCTAAGGAAATACAGACAGGATATCAGTGAGATATACACCTACCCATGGTACACTGAAGTATTATTCATAACAGTCAAGATATGGGAACACTAAGTGTCTGTCAGTGTACGAGCAGATAAAATCTACCTTCTAAAATCTGCAGCCACAATTCTAGCTTGTACTTCTCCATCTAGTGAAAGAAATTTTCAGATAATATGTCACTTTTTCCCCTCTGCTCATTTTCTTATTGATCATCATACTTAAGTCCAAGACGCTTTCTGAAAGATGAATATGTTTGAGAACACATTTCCTTGTATTAAAGAAAACTATAATTTATCACCTGGAAGAAAGCTTTCAGAACAAGACCTATACACAAGGAAACTGAGTTTCAGAGAATTTGGAACTTGTTCTTTCTAACTTGGGGGCTTCCCTAATGGCTGAGATGGGGAATCTGCCTGAAATGTGGGAGATCTGGGTTTAATCCCTGGGTTAAGAAGATCCACTGGAGAGGGGAATGACAACCACTCCAGTATTCTTGCCTGGAGGATTCCATGGACAGAGGAGCCTGGCAGGCTACAGTCCATGAGGTCGCAAAGAGCTGGAAATGATTGAGTGACTAACACTTTCATTTTTCACTTTCTAACTTAACAAGTTAATGTAGACCTGTTAAATGAATATTATCTCCCCTCCTAAATTGTAAGTTTTCACAGAACAGTAGCCATCAGCTCTTCATTTATTTCACCAAGTTGGTCACAAATTATCAGGCCTAGGACAGGCATTTAATTATTGCAAATAAATTGGGATAATATTTCCTTAATAAGAAAATCTAATTTATAGTTCCATGTTATACATTTCTATATATTTAATGCTTCTTACTGAATACTTTATTAGAGAATAGTACTGATACTCAATTTTGTAACTTTCCATCCCTTGATAAAGAGATCAATAAAATTACATTTTTGTCAAAGATTCTACGGGAAAGTATTTTCTCTGTCAGTCTTCTCAAAATGAGGAAAATGATGCTCCAGAATTTTACTTATTTCTCCAGTTTGTTTCTTTTTCTTAAGCCACAGAAGAATTAGGAAGCAGAAGCAAAGAGCTGGAAAGAAAAAATGAAGCCCCTTCCTCTGTTTTTCTTTGACGATGTGATTTCTTTTATTTTTGAGTGATCTAAGATTTATACTTGTAGAAAATCTCTCCCTTACAACCTGCAAAATCTGGGTATCTACTCAGAGAGATAAGTGGCAGTTCTCAGCTTCCTCATCCACCCACAGTCTTTGCACCAGAATTATACTGATGTTCTTGAAAACTGGTGACATCACTCGATTTCCTGATCTGCCCATATATTTTGGCTGCTGTTTTGTCTTCTGTTACATAACTGTCTCTTAGATCCTAAAACGATGTCTCGAATTTGTGTTTACATGTCTATTCTAACTTTGTCCTGCCTGTCCGAGTTTTTATTTGCTTTCCGCCGTGTCCTACATGGCTGGCCAGGTTTCCTATCCTGGTGCCCACTGGACATCATCTGCCCTTACTGCCACATGCAAATTTCACTGAGCTAATTGAAGGCTAGAACACGATGTTAAAGCGTCATTGGCTTACTACTAAATAAACACAATGGTAGTATTAATATTTTTCCAAAGCCCAGAAAGAAGGATTCTTACTAGACATTTTCAGAAGCCATTTCTTCCTCTATACCTAGCTTTATTAGTACATCTTTTTTTCACTTCCTGTCAACAACATCCCAAAATAAAAACATAAAGTCAAATCAAAAGAAAGAAATTTAACCTATATTTGAAAATCACAGCAAAAAAAGGTCACATTTTAAATGGTGAAGCTAAAATGCAACTTTTCACTTAAATTTTTAAAGATCATTAGGTCTTTGCATTAGTCTTCATTATTAAACTATTTTTATGTCATTAGATTATATCATAAGCTCACTGAAATCATATGATCGGGCTTGATTCAGTGGCATAATATAAAAAATATAGACTAAATCAAGTTCAGCCTGTAACAGCCTCCACATTTTCTACTTTATTCAAAATTAACACAAACACAGAATACAGGAACTAAAAAAAAATCAATTAAAATTTAGAATCCAAATTTTCCATCACAATCACAATCTCATTTTCCATCACAATCTCATTTTCCATCACAGCCTCATTTTCTCAAAGTCTAAGAGTTAAACCTCAGTAATAAGACACAGGACATGCAGACTAATGGCGTCTATTATACTGGAGGGGTGGTCTTCTCTGAAATGGGAAAATGCAGTGCACTCATATGAATCCATCCTACAGAGGGGAAGGGAAAGCTGCTGAAAACATTTGGGAAATATTCTGGTTCCTAATTAAAACAGAAAAGAGAGCTATTTAGCTCCTCTGACCTCATAGCTGCAAAACTTTAAACCTGATAAGAAGAAGATATGGCTGTAAAGCCGTAGCAGCCAACTTAAAATCATGGAGTGAAAATGAAAGGCTGATATTTTGATGATGAGGGTACAGGATTCTGAAGATGTTGACCCAATACTAGAAACATTGACTCCAGTCTTTGGTTCTATGGAATAATTATCATTATTTTCTTAGACATTTAAACTATTGTTTATTTTGATATATTGCTACTTACAGTCCAATTACTTTAGTGAATCAAATTGTGAAATGCTAACATCTAGACAGGACCCCAAACCACAGTATTAAAACAGTTTTTAAAATAAATGATAAAACTTTAAGCACACACAAGCTATTTTATGTCATTGCATGTAAAAAGTCTGAAATAAAGACCACATTTCAAAAAAGATCACATGACACATACACTTTCTTTACATGTACCTCCGCGTGCATGTTAAGGAAAATAACTACTTTCAGAGTATGTCAAAACACAAAAGGCTGAATAATATGCAATGGTCTGAATTAGACATTATGTATTAAGAAAATTAGGGGTTTTTTATTTAGTTCATCATTAACAACAATACATACTCAGAGTGAATTCAAGAACTGAAATTCTGAAAACAGAAATAAAGATTTATAAGCCATGTATTCTGTAGTCTGAAGATTCCTAAACCAATTCACCCCACAAGAAGAAATCAGAGAAAAAAATAAAACCTACAATGAATACATATGTCTAAGTGCTAGTCAGAAAACCCTCTTACACTCTAATCCAGGAAAATGTGGTCCTACCAGTGTCAGACATTTTCAAGATAAATGTCAAGGCTATGGTTTTTCCAGTGGTCATGTATGGATGTGAGAGTTGGACTGTGAAGAAAGCTGAGCACTGAAGAACTGATGCTTTTGAATTGTGGTGTTGGAGAAGACTCTTGTGAGTCCCTTGGACTGCAAGAAGATGCAATCAGTCCATTCTGAAGGAGATCAGCCCTGGGTGTTCTTTGGAAGGAATGATGCTAAAACTGAAACTCCAGTACTTTGGCCACCTCATGCAAAGGCCACCTCTCTTTTGTTCTGCTTCTCCCAGCAATGTAGTATAATGATCAAAAGAATGGAAAACAGGCTGAGTGGAATGTCAGCTCTTCCACACATACNCCTGGGTGTTCTTTGGAAGGAATGATGCTAAAACTGAAACTCCAGTACTTTGGCCACCTCATGCAAAGGCCACCTCTCTTTTGTTCTGCTTCTCCCAGCAATGTAGTATAATGATCAAAAGAATGGAAAACAGGCTGAGTGGAATGTCAGCTCTTCCACACATACCTGTAATTTGGACAAGATAATTAACCTCTCTGTGTCTAAGTTTCCCCATCTACAAAACAGGGATGATAAAATAGAACCTGTCTCATAGAGCTCTGATAATTTCATGACTTAACATGCATAATGCAGTTAGAACGGTGCGTGGACACGGGATCGAACCTGGGTCTCCTGCCTTCCAGGAGTACTCCTTAAACATCTGAACCACAAGGGAAACCCACAGTATTTGTTACATGTTAGTTACTATGAACTGAGTGATATCTACAGCAGTCTTCACTATTACCTCTTGACTGGTAACACTCCAAACTATATCACAAGTCTAGAACTGACTCCATGATTTCCAGAGCCATATATGCAATTCCATTCTTTTAAAAAAGTTTTATTGGAATATAGTTGCTTTACAATGTTGTTTTAATTTCTACTGTACAGCCAAGTGAATCAGCTATACATATACATATATCCCCTCTTTTTTGAATTTCCTTCCCATTTAGGTCACCATGGAGCACTGTGTAGTTCCCTGCACTATATAGAGGTTCTCATTATTTATCTATTTCATACATAGTATCAAGAGTTTATATACGTCAATCCCAATTCCTCCCACTCCCCTTTTCCCTCTTGGTAACCATACGTTTGCTCTCTATGGCTGTATCTCTATTTCTGCTTTGTAAATAAGATTGTCTATGTCAATAAGTTCCATTCTATTGAAAGATATCTCCAGCAATTCAAACTCAAATTGTCAGCAAAAAGGAAGGCACCATCTCTCTCCCTATACTTGCTTTTCTTTTCTTCTTTTCTAGCTAAGGTAATCATACTAGCATCCAATCAGACACTCAAGCTAGAAAATTGAACAAATTTAATTTGCGATCAGTTTTATTAGCTGTACTTTAAAAGCCACCCCTTCCTCGCTTTCCCCACTGTTATCATTCTTATTTCTTGATTCAATTTCTGTTCTGGACTCCTAATTCCTTTGCTCAGTCACTTGACTCTACCAAACACTATGACCAGGGTAAACCTTCTGAAGTTAAAATCACAGAAATTTAAATTTCACACTTTAGGAAACATGATCATGGCATACCCAGCCTCTCAGGCTTCTCTCTACTTTCTACCTTCTCTCTCACAGCAAGCATCCAAGCTGAATTTTCTTTCAGATATGAGAAAATATAAAACTGGGTAGTGCCAACATTGCACACTGGAGAATGAAACAAATCAGAGATCACAATCCAGGACTCAAGCCAAGAAAAAAGTAGTTTCCAAAGATATACCCCAAGAGGAAGCCGCAAAGCAAGAATGGAATCTGAACTAAGCTGTCTTCCATAAACAAGGCAAGGAAGAAAACACAAATAAAATTAGAAGATGAGAAAGAAATTTGGAGGTAATAATGGGCATCAAGGGGCTTCCCAGAGTGCTAGTGGTAAAGAACCCACCTGCCAATGCAGGTGACATAACAGACACGGGTTCAGTCCCTGGGTCGGAAAGATCCCCTGGAGGAGGGCATGGCAACCCACTCCAGCATTCTTGCCTGGGGAACCCCATGGACAGAGGAGCCTGATAGGTCAGAAAGAGTCAGACACGATTGAAGTGACTTAGCACTCATACACACTCAATGGGCACGGAGAGATTTTCTAGGGGCGCGTATGTAAAGGCANATGGACTATACAGTCTATGGAATTCTCCTGGCCAGAATACTGGAGTGGGTAGCTGTTCCCTTCTCCAGGAGATCTTCCCAACCTAGGGACTGAACCCAGGTCTCCCGCACTGCAGGCAGATTCTTTACCAGCTGAGCCACAGGGAAACCCAAGAATACTGGAGTGGGTAGCCTATTCCTTCTCCAGCAGATCTTCCCAACCCAGGAATCGAACTGGGGTCTCCTGCTAACTCTTCTTTACCAACTGACCTACCAGGGAATCCATTCATAAAAGCAACAATATCATGTAGATAATAATTTTTTTGTCTTTTTTTTAAGCTTGAAAAAAAAAAAACTGAGGGAAAGAGATGTTAATCAAATTAAAAAGGGTAAGTAATGAGTAAATAGCAGAACTGAGATTTGACCTGAAGGAGCCTGCCTTGGGAGACCATGTTTTCAACTGCTGTGTTTTCCAGTCATTTAACCAAAAGTCCATAACTCCTGGCCTTTGTAACATGTCATTCTGCTGTAAATACTGCACATTTTCTTATATTGAATTCTCATGAATCTTAAATTTACTGTTTTTTCCTTCTTCTAAATCTGGTGTCATCCCAATGAATCTATGATTAATTTTAACAATGAATGTCCCTTAAAATGTTAAATAGGTAACTTAAAAAAAGTTTCTGTTCAGTAATTACAGAATGGATAAACAGTGATTTGCTGCTGTGCTCAGTTGTGTCTGACTCTTTGCGGGCCCCTGAACTGTAGCCCATCAGGCTTCTCTGTCCCTGGAATTTTCCAGGCAAGAATACTGGATTGAGTCGCCATTAAAGGCTTCCCTGGTGGTTCAGATGGTAAAGAACATGTCTGCAATGCAGGAGACCCAGATTCAATCCTTGGGATGGGAAGAGCCCCTTCAGAAGGAAATGGCAACCCATTCCAGTATTCTTGCCTGGAGAATTCCACGGACAGAGGAACCAGGTGGGCTATAGTCCAAGGTCCCGCAGAGAGTCGGACACGACTGAGTGACTAGCACTTTCACTTTCTTTAAACAGTGGTAGTTATATGACACAGAGAATTTAATTGATTTATGTGACTTTTCTTCAGCTGACTATTAAGAAGGACTTAGTTGCAATGAAGGTACTCTCTGGCTGACGTGGTAGTTTGCCCTCACAACATCTTTTTTGTCTATCTCAATGAATATAGGCATTAGAGGGTGTAGTGTTAAAACAGAAAGAAACCAACAGGCATACCTAAGAATAGAAATCATGGTCAAAGCTATATAAATAGACTGCATTTCCTTAGGAAATTATGGGCTCATACACACAGTAAGACTGTAATTAAGCCAGGCACATTTATATAAGGAAAAATTTTTGTGTCAGTCCAGGTAGGCTATTTTTAACCTATGAAAGCAAAAACAACCCAAAATTAGAATAAAAACAAAATCATAGTAGTTTAAAACAACCAAGCTGCATTACACATCTATCCTGCATTAACAGGCAGCCTCTCCTTAACCCAGGTCACTCAGAAATCTGTGCTAATAAAGAAATCACCATCCCAAATATCGTCAGAGGGAAAGAGAGCTTGGAGAATCATTTTATCTGTTTTAATTTTAATTTTCCAACAAGAAGTGACACACGACCTATTCTCATATTGCCTTAAACAAATTGAATATTGACTGACTCTAAATTCAAATGAGTGAAAAGTTCAATTCTACTTATAAATAGTTTTGAATAGTTCAAGACAAGCTAACCATTTTAACCCCAGATTTCTTCTTTCACTCTTTTTATAGTTTTTTTAAGGCAGAGGACAAGATGGTTGGATGGCATCACTGACTCAATGGATATGAGTTTGAGCAAGCTCCGGGAGATGGTGAAGGACAGGGAAGCCTGGCGTGCTGCAGTCTACGAGGTCACAAAGAGTCAGACACAACTTAGTGACTGAACAACAAAATAGAGAGATAAAATTTATATATAATTAAAAGGCATCCTTTCTAAGTATACAAATAGTGTCTTTAAAAGTATATATGTATCTACACACACACACACGTGTGTGTGTGTGTGTGTGTGTGTGTGTGTGTGTGTGCATGTACATGGGACTTCCCAGGCAGTGCTAGTGGTAAAGAACCTGTCTGCCAATGCTGGAGACTTAAGAAATGTTGTTTCGATCCCTGGATCAAGAAGATATTCCTGCAGGAGAGCATGGAAACCCAATCCAGTATTCTTGTCTGGAGAAAGCCGTGAACAGAGGAGCCTGAGGGGCTCACAGCATCAGACACAACTGAAGCGATTTAGCACACAGAATGCACACATGCACGCACACACACATATTCATATATCCGTTTAACTACCATCACAACAAAGAATAATTCCATCACCCCAAAAGTCTCGAGGGCTCTGTTCTACTTGGCAAGAGAGATAGATATCACTATTTGAAAATTAGTACATCTTAAAATCATGCATATAAGTCTTCCAACTTTCTTCAAAATTATTTTAGCAACCACACAAAGATGTTTTTAATTTTCATATAAATTTTAGAATTTACTTATTAATTTCAAGAAAACTAAACTCTGTAAAGATTCAACTTTAGTGAAATTTATATTTAACAATATTGATCCTTATAATTCATAAACACTCTATGTTTCTTCAGTTATTCTTAGGTCATTGTTAATTTCTCCTGGCAACATTTTATACTTTTCAGTGTAAAAAGTCATCTGTATCTTATATTGATTTTTATATATTTCATGTGTTTGACTCATAACTTTTTTTAATCTCAAATTTTAGTTGCTAGTAAATAGAAACAGAATTGATAATTTATATTGTCCCTATATCTTTCAGCCTTGTTAAGGTCACTAATGTTATAAAAAAAACAGGCATTTTACAGATCACATAGATTTTTCTACAGACACGATCAGTCAAAGTGAAAGTCACTCGGTTGTGTCCAACTCTTTGCAACTCCATGGGCTATACAGTCCATGGAATTCTCCAGGCCAGAATGCCAGAGTGGGTAATCTTTCCCTTCTCCAGTGGATCTTCCCAACCCAGGGATCAAACCCAATTTCCCATACTGCAGGTGGATGCTGTACCAGCTGAGCCACAAGGGAAGCACAGACATGATCATGTTGTCTGCAAATACAGCTATACCTCTTCATTTAAAACATGTGTGCCTTCATATATATTCACTGCCTTATTACATTGGCCAGAATTCCTGTGTAATGTTGAGAGGAAGTGGTGAGTGTGGACATACTTTGATTTTGAACTTGAAGTAAAAGGGTTTAAATTTTGACCATTAAGTATGACATTAAGTTAAGATATTTGAAGATTAACTCTACCAGTATGAAGAAGTTTCCTCCTATTCTGAGTTTGTACAAATTTTTTTAAAAAATCATGAATGCCTGCTTATTCTTTTTTAATTTTTCTGGAAAGACAGATGTAATTGTATGTTATTTTTCTCTTTATTCTGTTAATAGGTGAACTATGTTGATTTTTAAAGCCATAACCAACCTTCCTTTACTAAAATAAACTCCGGTTAGTCATAATGTATTATCATGCTTATTTATTCCAGGATTCAACTTGTCAGTTTGGAAGATATTTGTATCTATTCTTTTCTCAAAGTCTTCTGTTTGTATCAGAGTTATGACAGCCTTACAAAACAAGATGGGATGCATTATCCTTTCTACTTTTATCTGAATGTTTGTGTAGGATTGACACTATTTCTTTTTTAAAGTATAATAAAAATCATGAGTGAAGGCGACCTAGACATTTTTGTGGAAAAATTGTGTTACAAATTTGATTTCTTTAATATGTAAAATGTTATAAGCTAAATTGTGTCCCCTCAAAACTTACATGTTAAAGCTTCACTAGCTCCCAAGAATGTG
Source organism: Oreotragus oreotragus (assembly GCA_006410675.1). Lineage (NCBI taxonomy): Eukaryota > Metazoa > Chordata > Mammalia > Artiodactyla > Bovidae > Oreotragus > Oreotragus oreotragus. The sequence continues at coordinate 120,747 of SJYX01009866.1, forward strand.
ATGGAATTTGAAGATGGAACCTTTGGGTTCAGTTCAGATGCTCAGTCGTGTCTGACTCTCTGTGACCCCATGGACTGCAGCACGCCAGGCCTCCCTGTCCATAACCAACTCCCAGAGTATACTCAAACTCATATCCACTGAGTAAATGATGCCATCCAACCACCTCATCCTTTGTTGTCCCCTTCTCTTCCTACCTTCAACCTTTCCCAGCATCAGTGTCTTTTCAAATGAGTTAACTGTTCCCATCAGGTGGCCAAAGTATTGGAGTTTCAGCTTTAGCATCAGTTCTTCCAATGAATATTTAGGACTGATTTCCTTTAGGATGGCCTGGTTGGATCTCCTTGCAGTCCAAGGGACTCTCAGGAGTCTTCCCCAACACCACAGTTCAAAAGTATCAATTCTTTGGTGCTCAGCTTTCTTTATAGTCCAACTCTCACATCCATACATGACCACTGGAAAAACCATAGCTTTGACTGGACGGACCTTTGTTGGCAAAGTAATATCTCTGCTTTTTAATATGCTATCTAGGTTGGTCATAACTTTTCTTCCAAGGAGCAAGTGTCTTTTAATTTCATAGCTACAGTCACCATCTGCAGTGATTTTGGAGCCCCAAAAAATAAAGTCTGACACTGTTTCCCCATCTACTTACCATGAAGTGATGTGACCGGATGCTATGATCTTCATTTTCTGAATGTTGAGCTTTAAGCCAACTTTTTCACTCTCCTCTTTCACTTTCATCAAGAGGCTCTTTAGTTTTTCTTCACTTTCTTCCATAAGGGTGGTGTTACTGCATATCCAAGGTTACTGATACTTCTCCTGGTAATCTTGATTCCAGCTTGTGCTTCATCCAGACTAGCATTTCGCATGATATACTCTACATATAAATTAAATAAGCAGGGTGACAATATACAGCCTTGAGGTACTCTTTTCCCTATTTGTANTGCTATGATCTTCATTTTCTGAATGTTGAGCTTTAAGCCAACTTTTTCACTCTCCTCTTTCACTTTCATCAAGAGGCTCTTTAGTTTTTCTTCACTTTCTTCCATAAGGGTGGTGTTACTGCATATCCAAGGTTACTGATACTTCTCCTGGTAATCTTGATTCCAGCTTGTGCTTCATCCAGACTAGCATTTCGCATGATATACTCTACATATAAATTAAATAAGCAGGGTGACAATATACAGCCTTGAGGTACTCTTTTCCCTATTTGTAACCAGTCTATTGTTCCATGTTCAGTTCTGTTGCTTCCTGACCTGCATACAGATCTCTCAGGAGGCAGGTAAGGTGGTCTGGTATTCCCATGTCTTGAAGTATTTTCCAGTTTGTTGTGATCCACACAGCCAAAGGCTCTGATGTAGTCAATAAAGCAGAAGTAGATGTTTTTTCTGGAACTCTCTTGCTTTTTCGATGATCCATTGGATGTTGGCAATTTGACCTCTGGTTTTTCTGCCTTTTCTAAAACCAGCTTGAATATGTGGAGGTTCATGGTTCACGTACTGCTGAAGCCTGGCTTGGAAAATTTTGAGCATTACTTTACTAGCATGTGAGATGAGTGCAATTGTGTGGTAGTTTGAGCATTCTTTGACATTGCCTTTCTTTGGGATTGGAATGAAAACTGACCTTTTCCAGTCCTGTGGCCAATGCTGAGTTTTCCAAATTTGCTGGTATATTGAGTGCAGCACTTTCCCAGGATCATCTTTTAAGATTTGAAATAGCCCCACTGGAATTCCATCACCTCCATTAACTTTGTTCATAGTGATGCTTTCTAAGGCCCATTTGACTTCGTATTCCGTGATTTCTGGTTCTAGGTGAGCGATCATACCACCATCGTGATTATCTGGGTCGTGAAGACCTTTTTTGTACAGTTCTTCTAGGTATTCTTGCCTCCGTTATGTCCATACCATTTATGTCCTTTATTGGGCCCATCTTTGCATGAAATTAAGTTAAATTAAAGTGAGATTAATAGACTTCATCTAATATTACTGATCAGTTTTCATTTCAATCCCAAAGAAGGGCAAAATACCAAATATCCTTATTTGCCAGAGAATGCTCAAACTACCATACATTTAATCTCATTTGACATGCTAGCAAGTTGCTGCTCAAAATCCTTCAGACTAGTCTTCCACAGTAGGTGATCCAAGAACTTCCAAATGTACAAGCTAAGCTTCAAAGATGTAAAGGAACAAGAGATCAAATTGCCACCATTTGCTGGATCATGGAGAAAGCAAGAGAGTTTCAGAAAAATGTCTATTTCTGCTTCATTGACTGCTAAGGCCTTTGACTGTGTGGGTCACAACAAACCGTTGTGACTGTCTAGGCTGGTCAAACTGTGGAGAATTCTTAAAGAGAGAGGAATAACTGACCACCTTACCTATCTCCTGAGAAATCTGTATGTGGTTAGAAACCAACAGAATAACTGAACTGGTTCAAAATGGGAAAGAATTACAACAAGGCTATATACTGTCACCATGCTTACTTAACTTATATGCAGAGTACATCATGCAAAATAAAATGCTGGGCTGGATGAATCACAAGATGGAATCAAGATTGCTGGAAGAATTATCAACAACTGCAGATATGTAGAGGTGCATATCTTTCTACTTTAATGGCAGAAAGTGAAGACGAACTAAAGAGCCTCTCAATGAGGATGAAAGAGGTGAGCAAAAAAGCTGGCTTAAAACTCGACATTCAAAAAATGAAGATCATGGCCTCCAGTCCCATCACTTCACGGCAAAAAGAAGGGAAAAAAGTAGAAATTGTGACAGCTTTTATTTGGGGGGCTCCAAAATCACTGCAGACAATGACTGCAGCCATGAAATTAAAAGATGCTTGCTCCTTGGAAGGAAAGCTATGACAAACTTAAACAGCATATTAAAAAGCAAAGACATCACTTTGCCAACAAAGGTCTGCATGTTCAAAGCTATAGCTTTTTCAGTAGTCATGTATGGATGTGAGAGTTGGACCTTAAAGAAGGCTGATCACTGAAGAACTGATAATTTTGAATTATGGTNCCTTGGAAGGAAAGCTATGACAAACTTAAACAGCATATTAAAAAGCAAAGACATCACTTTGCCAACAAAGGTCTGCATGTTCAAAGCTATAGCTTTTTCAGTAGTCATGTATGGATGTGAGAGTTGGACCTTAAAGAAGGCTGATCACTGAAGAACTGATAATTTTGAATTATGGTCCTGGAGAAGACTCTTGAGAGTCCCTTGAACAGCAAGGAGTCAAGTCAACCCTAAGGAAATTAACCCTGAATATTCATTGGAAGGACTGATGCTGAAGCTCAAGCTCCAATACTTTAGCCACCTGATGCAAAGAGGCAACTCATGGGAAAAGACACTGATGCTGGGAAAAATTGAAGGCAAAAGGATAAGGGAGTGGCAGAGGATAAGATGGTTAGATACTATTACCAACTCAATGAATATGTATTTGAGCAAACTCTGTAAGAAGTGGAGGACAGGGGAATCTGGCCTGCTGCAATTCATGGGCTCACAAACAATCAGACATGACTTAGCAACTGAACAACAGTATTACTGATGTCCTTATGTAAAAGGAGGTGCGGACAGATACACACCAAGAGGCAAGATGGAAAGATCACATAAAGATAGAGTAGGACAAGCAGAGAACAAAGTCTTCAGAAGAAATCAATACTGCCTATAACTTGATCTCAGACTTTCAATTTCCTAAATAAGAGAAAAAAAAACTTCTGTTGCTTAAGTCACCCAGCCTATGGTACTTTGCTATGGCAGCCTTATAAATATAATACATAGGCCCATTAAGATTTTTGGCTTCTTCCTGTGTCACCTCGGTTGTTTGCTTCAAGAGTTTGTCTATTTCTTCTGAGTTGTCTATTTTATTGCATATATTTGCTCATAAAGTTCTCTAATCTTCTACTTAATTTCTCTTTAATCTATGTGAATATCACTTCTTTCATTCCTGATGTTCAAAATTTATGTCATCTCTCTCTTTTTTCTTTGCCAGTTTGGCTTTATAGGGTTACTGGTTTTAATTATATTATCTTTTTAAGAACAGGTTTTTTCTAGTTTTGTTGCTTCTCTATTGTTCGTGTTCTATTTTGTTGATTTCTCTCTTTTTTTTTCTTTCTTCTATATATTTTGGGTTTAATTTGTTATTTTTTGAACTTTTAATGGTAGATGGTTAAAGTGTCAGTCTTAGATCTTATCTTCCAATATAAGCATTTAAAACTATAAATGTCTGTCCAGACACTAGTTTCACTGTATTCCATGGCTTTTTGTTTTGTTTCTTTATCATTAAATTCCAAATATTTTATAATGTATCCCATGATATTTTCTTTTTTTTTTATTTGCTGTTAAATTACTAATTTATTTATTTATTACTTTATTTTACTTTACAGTACTGTATTGGATTTGGCATACATTGACATGAATCCACCACGGGTGTACATGAACTCCCAAACATGAACCCCCTCTCCCACCTCCCACCCCACATCATCCCTCTGGATCATCCCCATGCACCAGCCCCAAGCATCCTGCATTCTGCATCAAACATAGAGCTAGGTTGTTTCAAGCTTCTTCCTAATGTTGGGTTATGGGTATTAGTTTAGCTGGTGTGGGGCATGGTTGAGGTCAAAACTACAGATTGGCCTTATCCTCCTGCTTGAAATCTTATTGATATTGGCCTTAATTAAATGCCACATGAAATAAATAGGATATGACTGGTCCAAGACACTGCCAGTTACATTAATCAGAGTGGCCAAGACAGTGGCTTACTCATGGGAAAATTTACCCGACAACAAAATGGCATAGAAACAATAGCAAATACTGTTGGGACACAATTCTCCATGGGATTCTGCAAATCTTATGATCAAGCCACAAATTTCTCCTGGTTTTGTACTATTTTTTCAAAGATATTTTAATAGCAATCAATCTTGGGAAGATAGAGATGTTGCCTCCCTTCAGTGCAAATGCCAAGTATCTTCACTGCCTACTCTAATACAGTTAATGTCTCCCTGAGAAGGATAGGCAAGCTTACTTTTCTATTAAGATTCAGGTTGCTTGAGATCTGGACTCCTCTCCTCTAACAAACCCCACTATTACACACTATTCTTTGCATTGCCAATAGGAACTGAGATTCAGAAAACCAACACAAAAATACATGACCACTGCTTACTGTTAACATCATCGCTGTAGATAATAAACTGTACTCTGTTTCACATCCAATATACTTGTGTCTCTTGCCCAGTTTCCATCAAACTATGGCAGGCTAACATGTGAACATATACGTAGCATGAAATTTCACACAGAGCCTTCAGAGTTCTTGCAAATCAGCTTCATCTTTTGAAGCTTTGTTTTTTAAGCTGTTAGTATGGTTCTAGAGTAACCTTTACTCTATAGTACGTTTGCCCTCCACTAATAAAGGTGTAAGATTTTGATAGCTTCTTTATCAAATGTTCACTGTGACTAGTAGGAACAAAGACATCTCTCAGGTACTTTTGAGTTATGGCTTTTTCACAGCTGTTCTTTGCTTGATCTTGTGGGAATTTCTCCTGCATGAAGAACTGACAGTCACTTCACTGAGTCTTGGAGTGTTAATCCCACTTCTCTAACACTCTGCCCGCCGTGTCCCAACCACCTTGATCTCCCTGAGCTATGGTCTCTGTCTTTGAGTGCCAGTCTCTGTGGCTACTCATCCCTATACTGAAGTCTAGACATTTCCTTTGGTCAGAAAGCCACGGTGCATAGGGTTCACTATGCTTGTTTCTCTTCTCTCAGAGATCAAAATTATGTACTGTTTGTTTTTCTATGTATTAAATCAATGTTTCATGTACTTCCTTCAGTTTCCTAGATGTTTATGGCATTAAGGCAGCCCCACACGGTTAAATCCCTCAACTGCATCTTCTCGTTTATTATTTGAGAATTTTTGTGAGGTGCTCTAGTTATCCTCTTAAATTTCTTCTCCAAACTTTAGTCTATGTTTTCCATATAGAACCTCTGTTCTCTAATTCCAGTTGTTGTCTTTTTTTTTTTTTTTGGTAGAATTTTCCTCCTCCAAGTAAGTGATACAGGCAAAATGATATTTCTAACCTTTCTTTTTCTTTTTTTTTTTTTACTTTACAATATTATATTGGTTTTGCCATACATCAACATGAATCCACCACAGGTATATACATGTTCCCCATTCTGAACCCCCCTCTCACCTCACTCCCCGTACCATCCTTCTCTTGCTATACATTTAAGCTCACAAATTATGCCTTATGTTAACTATACATTCTTTTAAGTAAGAGTGTCATCTATCTAAAACTAATAATTTCTGCCAGTCCTATGAATAATCCACATTCTATGCTCTACCAATAGTTCTTTTATTTTCTTAAACCAAAATGAAGGCATACAATTTTAATTTACTGCCCTGTTTAGTTTAGGCACACTCTATTGAATTCCACATTAAGTACATTAAATTTTCACAGAAATAGTGTTAAAGCCTATGCTTCTATTAATTTATCAAATGCTTTCTCACAATCTATGACATGGCCCTGTCTATATGTTATTAAGGGAACAGTAGAACGCCTGATTTCATCTGTAGTGAGCAAATAGAAAGAGGTTCACATTCTTCTTTTCTGAACTGAGTAAAGAATGCACCTCATTTGATTACAAATGTGCACCTTCTAACACTGTCCAAGGGGAAACACTCTCCAGATCCTTAAATCTTGCTTAGTGGGAGAATGATAGTGAGATTCTATACTATATTACTTCACAAAAAAGTGTTTAGATAGAAATACTCTGTCAGACTCTATCATTATCAAAAGTCACTGGAGATTATCCCAGTGAAAATGATGATGTAATTTTTCATAGCTATGTCTTTCTTGTTCTAAAATCTAAGCTTAAAACATATCCATTTGAGCCAGGTGGTGAAAAAAGATGATCACCAATGTCAGGCTAATATTTTTTCCACACGTCAAATGACACCCTTGAGGAAAAGAATCATCTGGGCTTCTATTTTAAGCATATAAGTATGTTTTTTCCTACAAGAAACTGCATTTTTAAGTAAAACATATAAATGTTACCTGAGGTTTAAAAAAAACTCTATACGACTCTCTATTCAACTTAGCTCCTCAAAGACAGTTATTGCACAAATAGAAATAATGAAAACAATATATCTAATACTTCTGTGCACTGCACATTCTTATTGAGGATGAAAGGACACTCACTCTTTTGCTTTGGTACTTGGCAAATCCACATCTGATGATTTAGGGTCATTGCAGAGCTCCGGGCTACTCTCTTGGCTTCTTCTCATATTCACAACTAATTCATGGCTTTTCTGTAGCTGAGTTTAATTTTGCTACAGAGATGAACAGAATATATTCCTTTCTTTCCAATGTATATCTTCATAAGCTTCCATATTGAAAATCATAAAGCCATGTAAATTAAGTACAATACAGGTAAGAAAAATTTAAAGCTGAATTTCAAATATTTCTGATCCCAGAGTCTTTCCACAGATGAAACCCCTCATTGGCTAACTCAGTAACATCTGACATCTTGCCATTATTTATCCCCCACAAGGAAGAGTTTCTTTCTACCATGTCTCCTCTGCAGATTTACGGATGTTCATCTCCTCAGGTGCTTATAAAATTTATGGATACAGAGTCTGTACCTAAATATGCTAGAGGCTCAGATACAAAATCAAAATGCTACTTTAATCCATAACTTTCAGAATATTAAACTAATAGAACCAGAAACTAACTTCTTCTTGGCAGAATACTGTCAACATGAGTGTGCTTCTGGAAAGTCAAAATATACATTGCAGATGACCTGATGACCACAGATTAGAGCATGGGAAATGGGACATAAAATGCAAATGTTAAATGACATGAGGTAATCTAAACTATTTCTGCTTAAAGTAGGATTATTTTGGATACCCAAATAAGACAGACCATGCCTTCTGGTCAGAGGATCCTTCTGTGAGTTTTGGCATGTTGGATTTTCATTTTCATTTATCTCAAGGTGTTTGTTTGTTTTAATTTTTGTCTTGATTTGTTTATTGACTCATTGGCTGTTCAGGAGCATTTTGATTAATGCCCACATATTTGTGGATTTTCTAGTTGTCTTCCTGTAGTTAATTTCTACTTTCATACACTTGTGTTAAGAAAGGATGCTTGATTTGATTTCAATCTTTTTAAAATTACTGACTTGCCTTGTGGCCTAAGACGTGACCTATTTCAAAGAATACTCCATGTGAAACTGAGAAAAATGTATATTCTCCTGTTGGATGGAATGTTTTATATAATCCTGTTAGATCTATCCACTTGAGTGTGCAGTTTAAGTCCAATGTTTCTATGTTGATTTTTTATCTGGATATTCTATCTATTGGTGAAAGTAGAGGACTGAAATCCCATGCTATTATTGTATCACTATTTTATTTATGTCTCCCCTTAGAACTGTCAGTATTTGCTATATATATTTAGAGGCTCAATTATTTGGTTCATAAGTATTTACAATTGTTATAGCCTTTGTATATTGTATACACAATTGTTACATGCTCTTTTATCATCATATAATTATCTTTTGGTCTTTTGTACAGCATTTGGCTTAAAAATCTATTTTCTCTGATATAGTATAGCAAAAGACAGAGTAAAAGCAGTTCTAAGAGGGAAGTTTATAGCTACATAAACTTTACAGTTAACATTTACATCAAGAAATAAGAAAATCTCATATAGAAAAAAAAACCCTAACTTTAAACATCAAGGAACTTGAAACAAAGAACAAACCAAATCAGTCCAAAGAAAAAATAAATAGCAAAGATCAGAGTGGATCTTTGAAATGAAATAGAGAACAGAAAAACAACAGAAAAGATCAACAAAACTAAGAGTTGGGTTTCTGAAAATATAAATAAAATTGACAAAACTTTAGCTGGACTAAGAAAAAGAGAGAGAGGAATCAAATAAATTAAGTCCAAGATGAAAAAGGCAATATTACAAGTGATACTACAGAAATACATAAAATCTTAAGAAACTACTATAAACAATTACTTTCCGACAAACTGGATAACCTAGAAAAGTGGGTAAATTTATAGAAACATTAAAGCAATCAATATGAATCAGGAAGAAGTAGAAAATATGAACAGACCAATATCAAGTAAGGAGACTGCGTAACTAAAGTCAAACCCCACAAAGAAAAAGTCCAGGACCAGAGGGCAGGAAGAGAAGGGGGCAACAGAGGATGAGATGTGTGGATGGCATCACCAACTCAACTGACATGAGTTCTGAGCAAACTCTGGGAGATAGTGTAGGACAGGGAAGGCTGGCATGCTACAGTCCGTGGGGATGTTAAAAGTCAGACACAACTTAGTGACTGGACAACATAAACAAGGACCAGATGGCTTCAGTTTGATTCCACCAAATATTTAATGAAGAATTAGTACCAATCCTTCTCAAACTCTTCTAAAAATAAAGATGAAATCTGTTGCTGAACCACAAAAGATGTCGGGATTCTTGGCCTCCAGAGGAGAAGAATTCAATAGGGGCCCAGAGATGAGACTTGATCACTCAGAGCTTTTGTGTGATAAAGTTTTATTAAAGTATAAAAGAGATAGAGAAAGCATCTGACATAGACATCAGAAGGGGGCAGAAACAGTGCCCCTCTGCTACTCTTTAGCCAGATATTATATAGCTGCTAGTAGTTTGCTAATTAGATAAAGGAAATGTCTCAAAACTCAAGAGAATGGCACCAGGCCCCCCACGAACAACATGCATTGAGATAACGCTGGCACCAGGTGAGCTGTCCCTGGCCATAAAACAATTGACATGAATCTTGAAGAAAGACAAAATTCCATACAAATATATAGTTTCATTAACATATATTAGGAGAACAATGTATGAGTATAACATACTGGTTTGTCAAGTTCAAGTCAGGTGTAACTGACTTGAAGACAGAGTCTTGGGTAAATACATAGTACATTAACATAGCTGAAGACAAACATTTCCATAAGAAAAATGCATTGGTTAGCTGAAGGTTTGAGAAAAGTTAAGTTCAGGTGGAACCAAGTGTCATTATGGCAACACAGAATTTTAAGAGAAATCTCTTTTTAAATTTGTTTAGAGAAGGGAAAAAAATAATATAACACTAGTTTGTTTTCTCCTGCTGCTTAAGAGAGAAATAAAAAATGTGACACTTGCAGCCTATTTCCTCCGTTTGGAGACCCCTGGCTTTCCTGACTGTTACCCTCTCAAAGGAAGAGGGAACACTTTCAAACTCATTTTGCTCTGTGCGACCCCATAGACGGCAGCCCATCAGGCTCCCCATCCCTGGGATTCTCCAGGCAAGAACACTGGAGTGGGTTGCCATTTCCTTCTCCAATGCATGAAAGTGAAAAGTGAAAGTGCAGTCGCTCAGTCGTGCCCAACTCTTAGCAACCCCATGGACTGCAGCCTACCAGGCTCCTCTGCCCATGGGATATTCCAGGCAAGACTACTGGAGTGGGCTGCCACTGCCTTCTCTGTTCAAACTCATTTTAAGAGGCCAGAATTACCCTAATACTAATGGTAGATATAACCACAACAAAAAAAGAAAAATTACAGATCAATATCTCTGAGGAACATAGAGACAAAAATAGTTAACACAATAAATCAGCAAACAAAATTCAACAATATATTAGAACAATACATAAAAAAATACAATATCCACATAATCAAGGGAAATATATTCCAGGAACACAGGGTGGCTCAATACCCACAAATCAATTAATGTAATACACAACATAAAAAAGGAAGGATAAGAATCATCTGATCATCTCAATAGATGCAGAAAATGTATGTGACAAAATTCAATATCCTCTAATGGTTAAAAACTCTCACCAACACTGGGTACAGAACGAATGTACCTCAACAGAATAAAGGCCATACATGACAAGCCCACAGCTAACACCAAACTCAGTGGCTAAACAGTGAAAATTTTCTTCTAAGACAAGAATTCCCACTCTCATTACTTTTATTGAACATACTACAGAAAGTGCTATACAGAGAAATTAGGCTAGAGAAATAAATAAAAGGCCTCCAAATTAGGGAAGAAGAAGTAAAACTGTCTCTCTTTGCAGATAATATAATATTATATACAGAAAACCCTAATGCCTTTATTTAAAAAAATGTTGAACTAATAAAAGAATTCAGTTAAATTACAAGAGAATTAATCAGTAGTATCTCTATATACAAACAACAAACTATCAGAGAGAGAAGTTAAGAAAGCAATCTCATCTAAAATATATTTTTTTAATTTAGAAATTTAATTTAAGCAGGTAGGTGAAAGATTTATTCACTGAAAATTATGACACTAATGAAAGGAATTGGAAAAGGCACAATTAAATAGAAAGGTATTCCATATTCATGGATTGGAAGGATTAAAATAGTTAAACATTGTTAAAATATCCCTTTACCCCAAACAATTAAGATAGTCAATGTAATCCCTATCAAAATTCCAAAGGTATTTTTCTCCCTGAAATCAAACAAACAATTCTAAAATTTGTATGGAATAACAAAAGACCCCAAAAAAGCCAAAGCCATCTTGTGAAGAAGGACAAAGTTTGAGATATCACACTTTCAGATTTCAAACTACATTACAAACTATTGTGATCAATATGGTACGGTACTGGCCTGAAATAGACAGATATATATATATATGGTCAATTTTTTTTTATAAAGAAGTCAAGAATATAGAACGAGGAAAGTGTAGTCTCTTCAATAAGTGGTACTGGGAAAAATAACCACATGCAAAAGAATGAAACTGGACCATTATCCTGTATCACATACAAACACCAATTCAAAATGAATTAAAGACTTGAATGTAAGACCTGAATTTCTAAAACTTCTATAAGAAAATATAAGTGGGAATACCTTGACGTTTGACAAAGATCTGACATCAGAAGCAAAGGCAACAAAAGCAAAGGGTAAAAATGGGATTGCATCAATCTAAACAGCTTCTACACACCAAAGGAAGTTATCAACAAAACGAAAGACCATCCCATGGAATGGGAGCAAATATTTGCAAATACATATATGGTAAGGAGTTAATATCCAGAATACACAAGAAGCTTATATAACTCATTAGAACAGGATCATCATCATCTAATTTTAAATTAAATCCTTTTAAAGGAGCAGTGTATCTAAACAGACATTTTTCCAAAGAAGATATATTAATGGCCAATAGGTACATGAAAAGGTGTTCAACATGACTCATCAGCAGGGAAATGCAAATTAAAACCACAATGAGATATTAGGATAGCTACTACTGAAAAATCAAGAGACACCTAATACTGGTGGGGATGTGGGAAAAGGGAACTTTTGTGTACCGGTGGTGGGGATGTAAACTGGTAGTCACTATGGAAAAGAGTATAGAGGTTCTCCCAGAATTTAAAAATAGAACTACCATATGATTCAGCAGTTTCACCTGTAGGTATACACTCAAAGATATGAAGTCATCATATCAAAGAGATATCAGCATTCTCACATTCACTGCAGCATTATTGCAATATCCAAGCTATGGCAACAACCTAAGTGTCCATGAAAGGTTGAATGGATAAAGAAACTTTGCTACATGTATACAATGGAACATTATTTCCTCTTAAAAAAAGAAAGAAATCCTATCATTTAAAGCAAACTTGGAGAACATTTATGCTAAGTGAAATACCACATGGTATTGCTTAAATGTAAAAACATTTTTTAAAAAAATGAAGTCACAGAAACAGAGTAGAAAGTAGTTGCCAGGAGCGGGGGATGGGGTGGCAAAAAGGAGAGGTTGGTGAGAGGGGATAAACTTTCATTTGTAAGATAAATAAGGTCTGAGGATCTAATGTATAATAACATGTTAACTGTGGTTGAAAGCACTATATTGTATAACTGAAATTCGCTAAGAAAGTAGAAATTACCTATTCTTAACAAAAAAAAGAGACAGTTTTAAAAATTAGGACATTCTCTTCTCTAAGTACCACTGTGACTTCTTTGCATGCATCCGCATTCCTAACTGTTTTTCTTTCTCTTTCCTCTACTGACTAACCTTTCTCCTGAATGACATTCATTCTTTAAACAGATTATTGACTTCAAAATAGTTTAGTGTCATGTCTGGTTTTGACTGTGAAAGTCACTGTTTCTTAAAGCTAATGTTGAATATCTTTATTCTGACTTATTATGTATTAATTATGTCACTTAGCTTTCAGAAAGCAGCCTTAATTCCACATTCCTGAGAGAATTTTTTTATTATTATTATTTTTACTTTACAATATTGTATAGGTTCAGTAAATATAACCAATTTTGATACCTGCAAGAGTGCTGCTGCTGCTGAGTCACTTCAGTCGTGTCCGACTCTGTGTGACTCCATAGACGGCAGCCCACCAGGCTACCCCGTCCCTGGGATTCTCCAGGCAAGAACACTGGAGTGGGTTGCCATTTCCTTCTCCAATGCATGAAAGAGAAAAGTGAAAGTGAAGTCGCTCAGTCTGTCCGACTGTTAGCGACCCCATGGACTGCAGCCCACCAGGCTACTCCATCCATTGGATTTTCCAGGCAAGAGTACTGGGGTGGGGTGCCATTGCAAGAGTAGCCCTATTTTTTTTAAAAAAAAGAAGGGACTGTGCATGGATCTCTTGCTTGATTTGAACACTAGAAAATTAGGCATTATATCCTAATGCTGCACTACAAAGACTTGAAACATTATTTAGACTCAAACTGATCTTGGCTGGAAGAAAGCATTAGATTTAACAATTAGTAAAACATTTACTCCCCTGATATTTTATTTCTAAAAGGTTTCCTTTATAGATTAAAAAAAATTTTTTTTTGGTCTACCAGAGTTGATTCAGTGTTGGAAACAAAACATTTAGTACAGTCAAAAGAACCCAAACCTGCACAAAAAGTCCAAAGATCTGAATCAAGATTCTGCTTTGACCATTTACTCTATACCTTGAACACTTTCTCTCTCCCTATTGAGTGGAATGTTTTCTTAACATGTAAAATGAGAAACTTATACCAGATGGCATCTAAATTTATTCCAGTTATTGACACACTATACCAAATAGGTCTTAGAATGAAACCCTATTGAAAGCCTTAAGAAAAAAGTAGGAATAAATAGTAGTAATTTATAAGAACAGAAAACGTAACTTGCTACTCCACTTCCCAATTTATTCATCTATCAATTCATTCGTTATTTAGTAAAAATTTGTTGAGAACCTTTCTCAGGGAATATCCTTCCCCTGAGGGCCAGTGTTCAAGGCATGAATGCTGTTCTGTGCCTTCATTCCTGGCTGGGGTTGCCCCATCACCATCTCTCATTCTTTACAATACCTCCTTTCCAGTTCTCATTCCCCTAACTAGTCAGTCCTGCAGTGTGACTAAACTACAGTTATGTGTTAGAGGGAGTCAGAATAAAAGTGAACTACAGATGATACTTTAAAAAAATGACCTGTGCTCATAGTGAATGCAGAAATACACTCTACATACATATTCACTTGCAACAAAGTAGAAAGGTAATTCAATGCAGAGAGCTTTCAGATAAATGATGTTTGAACAACACCGAAACCATATGGAAAAAATAAACGCCTCCTGACCTTTACCACACACAATGCACAATAATTATCTTAAAATGGATCACAGATCTAAACGAAAAGTTGAGATTACTAAAAAAAAAAAAAAAAAAAAAAAAAAAAAA
>SJYX01009866.1:141581-161523 GCA_006410675.1 Oreotragus oreotragus
ACTTTCTGCCATAAGGGTGGTGTCATCAGCATATCTGAGGTTATTGATGTTTCTCCCGGCAATCTTGATTCCAGCTTGTGTTTCTTCCAGTCCAGCGTTTCTCATGATGTACTCTGCATAGAAGTTAAATAAGCAGGGAGACAATATACAGCCTTGAGGTACTCCTTTTCCTATTTGGAACCAGTCTGTTGTTCCATGTGCAGTTCCAACTGTTGCTTCCTGACCTGCATACAGATTTCTCAAGAGGCAGGTTAGGTGGTCTGGTATTCCCATCTCTTTCAGTGATTAAGTACACTTATTTTTCAATTCCAAGGTCGGTTTGTTCTCATTTCCTTAAGGCCAATTCTTTGAATTGTGGCAGTTTATATCATGGCTACAGTCTGGTCATCCTGCAGTTAACTTCTCCACCTGGGGTTTCATTATCTATATGGCAGCTCACAGGATATGGCTCAGAATTTCATCTATACCCCTTGAGAAGGAACTAGAGGTCCTTGACCATGTCTAAACTCTTATTATTTGGCCTCCTTTGACTGTTTTCCTTCGTTTCTGCATGTTCTCACTTCTCTGATTAAACTTATACTTTGGCTAAAGTTTTTCCACAGACAGAAGGCAAACTGAGTTTCTTCTTCTATAAAATGGAGGTAATAATAAAAGTAACTCATACAAGTCTTATACAATAGTATCTTTTGCAATCTCATATGAATATTAAAGAATCACAAGCATAAAAAAGAATGAAATAATGCCATCTGCAGTAACATGAATTGTCCTAGAGATTGTCATACTCGGTGAAGTAAGTCAGGAAAAAACAAATACCACATGATGTTACTTATATGTGGACTCTAATATGTGACACTTGTGAACTTAGCTATGAGACAGGAACAGACTCACAGACACAGAGAACAGACTTGCGCTTGCCAAGGGGTCAGGGTGTGGGAGAGGGAAGGACTGGGAGCTTGGGATTAGCGGATGCAAACTATTAAATATATAGGGTGGGTAAACAACAAGGTCCCACTGTGCAGCACAGGGAACTGTATTCAACGTCCTGTGATAGACTATAACGGAAAGGAATATGAAAAAGAATACATATATGTATAACTGAATCACTTGGCTGTACAGCATATGCCAATACATTATTTAATCAGTATTAAAGAGTTAAATGCGATAATACAATAGATGGGCTTAAGGCAGCATCAGGCACACTGTAAGCTGTACTGGGGAGGGGTTCTCTGGTGTCTCACTGCCTTGATATACACAATCGGAAGGCCCAATCCTTCTTCATGACTATGATCTTAGAATCACACTTTTTCAGTCAGCCTCGTGGAACGCAACACACCTTTCAGTCAGTCTGGTGGAATGCAACATAGATTACTACTATCATTAAAGGCATTTCTAGAGAGTTGGAGCATAAAGAAAGCTGAGCACCAAAGAATTGATGCTTTTGAACTGTGATGTTGGAGAAGACTCTTGAGAGTACTTTCAATGCAAGGAGATCAAACCAGTCCATCCTAAAGGAAATCAGTCCTAAATATTCATTGGAAGGACTGATGCTGAAGCTGAAACTCCAATACTTTGGCCACCTGGTGGGAAGAACTGACTCATTGGAAAAGACACTGATGCTGGGAAAGATTGAGGGCAGGAGGAGAAGGGATGATGCAGGATGAGATGGCTGGATGGCATCACCACCTCGATGGACTTGAGTTTGAGCAAGCTCCAGGAGTTGGTGATGGACAGGGAAGCCTGGTGTGCTGCAGTCCATGGGGTCACAAAGAGTCAGTCATAACTGAGTGACTGAACTGAACTGAAGGCAGTTTTACATCCCCACTCTCAAGTAATCTCTCCATCTCTGCTCATCAAGATGAGTTCAGTTCAGTCGCTCAGTCGTGTCCGACTCTTTGCGACCCCATGAATTGCAGCACACCAGGCCTCCCTGTCCATCACCANGGATGAGATGGCTGGATGGCATCACCGACTCGATGGACATGAGTTTGAGTGAACTCCGGGAGCTGGTGAGGGACAGGGAGGCCTGGTGTGCTTTGATTCATGGGGTCGCAAAGAGTCGGACATGACTGAGCAACTGAACTGAATTGAAATATAAGTCATATATACAGGACTTCCCTGGTGGCTCAGAGAGTAAAGTATCTGCCTACAATGTGGGAGACCCAGCTTTGATCCCTGGGTCGGGAATATCCTCTGGAGAAGGAAATGGCAACCCACTCCAGTACTCTTGCTTGGAAAATCCCATGGACGGATGAGCCTGGTAGGCTACAGTCTATGGGGTCTCAAAGAGTCGGACATGATTGAGTGACTAAACTTTCACTTTCAAGCAAAGAAAGGTAAAATCAGAGAAAAGGGTAAGATTTCCTTATAACTGACAAGTGAATCTAACATTTTGCCCTATGCTTATGTTGAATGATAGAGAATGGAGACAATTTGCTGTTTTTGTACTATACAATATCAGGAGAAGGCAAAAACAGCTTAGCTGCTTTTTTTTAGTAAATACCAGGTCTAAGACTAAGATTTCGCCTTCCAATCAATATTAACAGCTTGTTTACCAAGGCTCTCTTCAAGAGTCTCATTTTGTCATTTTCATCAACCAAAAGCAATTTTGTCATGCCTTTTGCATAACCTCAGCCAACACTTGTTGTACAAGACTGGCCTTACATTCATCCTTGCAGGCCCTGAAACTCTATAGATCTTTGCCTTCATTTCCTCATTTTGAGATACTACTTTACTCTGTCAGGTTGGTGTTCTCCCCTTTTCTCCTCTTGTGTTAACCACACTAATTAGCTTAACTTGACTCGGTTAATAGGCTTTTTTATACTTGCCTTCCGAGGAATCCACATTTGACAAAACCATACGTCAAAGTCCAGAAGTCACAAAAAGTTTGATAATGTCAACTCTACAAAAATGAATGAAAACATCCACAGGGCAAAACATCATGAGAAGACCCAAAACACTAATCATGAAATGGGGAAAATATCTATGGCAAAGGGTGAAGTTCCTTAACACATAAAGTAAGCAATAAAGTGAGATGCAATCCAAAAAAAAAAAAAAATCCAACAGAAGAATTAAAGTATAAATGACATGAATAAACAGTTAACACAGGGGGGAAAAAAACTTTTTTAAAGCATTTAAAAGTACTTAGCTTCACTCATTTATTGTTGTTGTTTCACTACATCATGTGTGACTCTTTGTGACCTCACAGACTGTAGCCCACCAGGCTTTTCAGTACTTGGTATTTCTCAGGCAAGAACATTGGAATGGGTTGCTATTCCCTTCTCCAGAGGACCTTCCCAACCCAAGGATCAAACTTGTGTCTCCTGCATTGGTAGGTGGATTCTTTACTGAGCCACAAGGGAATCCCAGCTTTACTCATTAGGAGATATAGAACTAAGCAAGAATTTCACATGGAATAGTTAGTAAGCAAAAGAGAAACATAAGATGAGAATGAAAGTGGGCTGAGAATTAGAAGCCTGGGTTCCAGGCTGAAATTTTGCAAGGCCTAGATAATAAACAACATTCATGTGTTTATTATATGTGATGGTGTAATCACCCACCAAGAGCCAGAAATCCTGGAGTGTGAATCAAGTGGGCCTTAGGAAGCATTACTATGAATAAAGCTAGTGGAGCTGATGTAATTCCAGCTGAGCTATTTCAAATCCTAAAAGATGATGCTGGTAAAGCACTGCACTCAATATGCCAGCAAATCTGGAAAACTCAACACTGGCCACAGGACAGGAAAAGGTCAATTTTCATTCCAACCCAAAGAAAGGCAATGCCAAAGAATGCTCAAACTACTGCACAGGTGCACTCATTCCACATGCTAGCAAGGTAATGCTCAAATCCTTCAAGCTAGGCTTCAACAGTACATGTACTGAGAACTTCCAGATGTACAAGCTGGATTTAGAAAAGGCACAGGAACCAGAGATCAAACTGTCAACATCTGCTGGATCATAGAAAAAGCAAGGGAATTTAAGGAAAACATCTACTTCTGCTTCATTGAGCATGCTAAAGCCTTTGACTGTGTGGTTCACAACAAACTGGAAAATTCTTGAAGAGATGGGAATACCAGCCTTACCTGCCTCCTGAGAAACATGTATGAGTCAAGAAGCAATGGAACTGGACATGGAACAATGGACTGGTTCAATATTGGGAAAGGAATATGTCAAACCTGTATACTGTCCCCCTACTTATTTAACTTCTATGCACAGTACATCATGCGAAATGCCAGGCTGGATTAAGCACAAGCTGGAATTAAGATTACCAGAAGAAAAATCAATAACCTCAGATATGCAGATGACACCACCCTAAAGGCAGAAAGTGAAAAGGAACTAAAGAGCCCATTGATGAAGGTGAAAGAGGCGAGAGAAAAAGCTGCCTTAAAAGCTCAACATTTAAAAAACTAAAATCATAGCATCCAGTCCCAACACCTCATGGCAAATAAGATGGTAAAAACTAGCAACCCAACTGACAGACTTTATTTTCTTGGGCTCTAAAGTCTCTGTAGATGTGACTGCACCCATGAAATTAAAAGACACGTGCTCCTTGGAAGAAAAGCTATGACACACTTAGCATATTAAAAAGCAGAGACAAAGGTCCATATAGTCAAAGCTATGGTTTTTCCAGTAGTCATGTACAGATGTAAAAGCTAGAGAATAAAAAAGGTTGAGCAATGAAGAATTGACGCCTTCAAACTATGGCCCTGGACAAGACTCTTGAGAGTCCCCTGGACTACAAGGAGATAAAACTAGTCAATCCTAAAGAGAATCAACCCTGAATGTTCATTGGAAGGATTGATGCTGAAGCTGGAACTCCAATACTTTGGCCACCTGATGCGAAGAACTGACTCACCGGAAAAGACCCTGACACCTGGAAAGATTGAAGGCAGGACGAGAAAGCAGTGACAGAGGATGAGATGGTTGGATGGCATCATCAACTCAATGGACGTGAGTTTGAACAGACTCCGGGAGAGAGTGGAGGACAGGGAAGCCTGGTGTGCTGCAATCCATGGGGTCGCAAGGAGTTGGACATGGCTTAGTGACTGAGCAACAGCAGCAAAGCTAGCAATCAGCTGAAGAGGAAGAGACACATTAGAAAAGGATTAATGTGAAGCACCAGAATCCCAGGAAGGAGCAATGCACACAGTGAGGCTGGGCAGAGACATCTCCAAGTGGTAAATGCTTGAAATCCACTTAAATAAAAGCAAATTAACAGCTAATGATAAGAAACACCCCCTGCCCCACCCCACCTACACAGCTGTGCCTTCTGGCTTCTTACACTTGCCATTGTGGATGCATGCCAGAATTCAGAATCATTCGCTAGTGGTAAAGCACCCACCTGCCAGTGCAGGAGACATAAGACATGTGGGTTTGATCCCTGGGTTGGGAAGATCCCCTGGATGAAGGCCTGGCAACCCACTCTAGTATTCTTGCTTAGAGAATCCCATGGAAAGAGGAGCCTGGTGGGCTACAGTCATGGGATCACAGAGTTGGACATGACTGAAGTGACTTAGCATGCATGCAAAGATTGAAAAGAATGTCAACCTAAATGGAAAAGAGTGAGGGGTTGAGGAGGGCCCTCTTTGGAAAGTATTCATACTAAAAGACTAAAATGTCATTCAAGTTCATAACTGGTTAGAAGAAATAGAAATATATGGGACTTCCCTTGTGGTGCAGTGGTTAAGACTTGGCACTTCCAATGCAAGGGGCATGGGTTTGATCCCTGGGCAGGAAATTAAGATTCCACATGCCATGAAGCAAAGCCAAGAAAATTTTAAATATAAATTAAGTAAATCAATTTAATTAAATAAGAAACAATAAAAAATTGAAGGACAGAAGCTAGCCAGTGCCCTAGAAAGTTTCATCTCCTCCCAGGCTATGTCTAAAGCAAAATCTCCTGAACACCTTTGGCCCACTATTGATAGAAAGAGATCACTCTCTACTCAGTTCCTTTCTACAGTATCCTTTAGGAAGTCTGTTTCTTCATCCCGTATAGCTTCTTATATCCATACTCCCTTCTTCAGACTTAAAACTAACCCTTTATAGTTTCCTTCACTTCCACTTTGCTCATTCAATGTTTGTTTACCCAGCACACACAATATTTGTTTACTCAGTTTGTTCACTCACCGTAAGTCACCCTACCTGTAATGTCCCAAAGAACACTGTGCCTGTGTCTTACTGAGTATGTATGCTATAGACTGTTTTATAATTATAATAAATGTGAACACTGCTATTTCTCTCATTTCTTGAGAATAGGTCTCATGTTTGTATCACATCCTCCTAGCAAAGGATCAGGCAAATAGAAAATAACGAATATATGCTTAGTAAGTGAGTAAATGAAAGACAAAATAAATTCTAAAACTCTACAGTAGTTCCACATTGTGTACTGTCATATACAAACAGGAACATGACAAAGCAACTTTGAATAAAAGGCAAAACGCATGTTTAAGGAAACTACAGCAATCATCAAAGTAAAATAGCTATCTATCCATGACCTGAAAATGGCATGGAAGAAAAATGGTCAAAGTATTTCTACAGAATAGGTATACATTCATCTGGACTGCCCAGGTGGTTCAGTGATAAAGAACCCGCCTGCCAATGCAGGAGACTTGGGTTCAATCCCTGGGTTGGGAAGATCCCCTGGAGAAGAAAATGGAAACCCGCTCTAGTATTTTTGCCTGGGAAATCCCCCTGACAGAGAAGCCTGGTGGACTACAGTTCACTGTAGTAGTAAACAGTCAGACACAATTCTTTTTTGCAACTACTACTCTTTCTTAGTCACAAAGAGACACGACTGAGTTGAAAAAAAAATCTACAGTGCATTCATCTACTCATTCAGTAAATCTTGACTTCAGCACATACCTTGGGGTCAGGCACTCTTTTAGTCTACAAAGGAATAACTTTATAATTTAGATAAAACTGGTTCACATCTGATTATGTTCAATAATTTTACCCAGCAGGGTCAATCAATAAAATAATGCCTTATTAATTTTTATGTTGAAGAATAATTTGGAAAGATATAAAGCCAAAGTTGGCATAAACACCTGGTCAACACATGCAGGCCCAACTCAATCTACAATCGACATCTGAAAGCTCCCAAAGTAGTAAATTAAAGTCAGGTGTTTACAACAAATTTCAGACTCAAATAAAATATGAACTATGTTCAGTTTACTCTAAAATATAAAATAAAATCTTATAATGTATCAAATAAGTCTTAATATACACTAATTTTAGATAGCCTGATTTAAAAACTAAACCCTACCTGCATGGAAAATAAATTTATCTATGATAACTTTAATTCCTGAAGGTTCTGAACAGTAATGTTTTAATGAAGAAGTTAATCATGAAATACACATTTAACTTCATATTTTCATTACATATATATAGAACACTGCTGCTGCTAAGTCACTTCAGTCATATCCGACTCTGTGTGACCCCAGAGACGGCAGCCCACCAGGCTCCCCCGTCCCTGGGATTCTCCAGGCAAGAATACTGGAGTGGGTTGCCATTTCCTTCTCCAATGCATGAAAGAGAAAAGTGAAAGTGAAGTTGCTCAGTCTGTCCGACTGTTAGCGACCCCATGGACTGCAGCCCACCAGGCTCCTCCATCCATTGGATTTTCCAGGCAAGAGTACTGGGATGGGGTGCCATTGCCTGCAAGCAGTAAATGTATTATATAAAATATCATGAAAATTAACATGATATGGGCTTAATTGAAATGCAATCACTTCTCTAATTTCTACAATGTTCTAAGGATCTCTACTGGGATTTCTTAATTTATTAAAAACAATGTTGCAGTAACAGACATTATTAAAGGATAAAAGAGTATACTCTACTTTGTTAAATTTTCCAAAATTAAGATTTCTTAAGACTGTTATTTACCAACAACCCATCTGGCTTTTTGAAGTTTATTGACATTGCTTGTATGTCCCCAATTAATAACTCATCCCTGTTAAAAAAAAAAAAACTGGAATGCTCTTGTTTAACTTTTATTTCAAATAGGTTACTATCTCATAAGATAAACAAAGTGGAAATGCCCCAAGATAAGATAACAAATTATTTTAAAATATTGATTACTCTGCACACATTCTCAGTAAGGAGAGTTTAATGAAACCATATGTTTTCAAAATGTTTTAAAGACTGAGAAGGTAAGGTCCACATGGAAAATTAATACATATTTAAGACAGAAAAATATCTATAATTGAGTATAAAGTAAAAATCAAACAATTGAGATTATGTATCGATTATACTAAAGTTGTATGATAGCCTTCAAGAGATAGAACATCATCTTATGACATTTTATAGATTTTAATTTCATAAAATATGAAAGAAATAGGGACCAGTTTATTATTTTTGTTTCTATCACTCTGTCAATTTCAGGACACTTTTAGTTTTAATAAAACTATGTTACTGTACCTCTTTTGTACATCACCTCATGAATTTTGAGAAAGATCATCAGACTGGCAGAAGTCCAAGACACTGTAGTGTACATTCAATAGTTCATATAATGATGAAATGTTTGGAATTTCAAGTGGCACTGCACTTAAAAGTAAGTCATGTTTATAATAATGTTCTTCATTTTCACTCAATATCATAAGGTAGTTCCAGGAATATTTAATATATCCACAAAAGAGCTTCAAAGAGCCAAGAAAAAAAGTTTGTGTCTCACAAACTCAGCTCTGCAGGTCAGAGTTTTTAGTTCATCGTTCTGTGGCCTTTCAGATTGTCCTTCAAAAAGGACTCTGGTGGAAGAGAAGGAAGGAGAGAAAAAAGTAGCAGCTTTGAGAGCTACCAACCATTGTGGATCAGCTGGTAAACAATCTGCCCGCAATGTGGGAGACCTGGGTTCAATCCCTGGATTGGGAAGGTTCTCTAAAGAAGGGAAAAGGTACTCACTCCAGTATTCTGGCCTGGAAAATTCCATGGACTGTATAGGCCATGGGATCACAAAGAGTCAGAAATGATTCAGTGACTTTCACTGTCATTTCATTTTCAAGATACCAAAATGTGGTTCACTTGAGAAGGGAGTGGCAAACCAATTCAGTATTCTGGCCTTGAGAACCCCATGAACAGTATGAAAAGGCAAAAAGATATGACACTGAAAGCTAAACTTCCCAGGTCAGTAGGTATCTAATATGCTACCAGAGAAGAAAAATAACCCCAGAAAAGACGGAACCAAAGCTAAAACAACATCCAGCCGTGGATGTGACTGGTGACAGAAGTAAAGTCCGATGCTGTAAAGAACAATATTGCATAGGAACCTGGAATGTTAGGTCCATGAATCAAGGCAAACTGGAAGTGGTTAAACAGGAGATGGCAAGAGTGAACAATGACATTTTAGGAATCAGTGAACTAAAATGGATGGGAATGGGTGAATTTAATTCAGATGACCATTTTGTCTACTACTATGAGGAAGAATCCCTCAGAAGAAATGGAGTAACCCTCATAGCCAATAGAACAGCCCAAAATGCAGTACTTGGGTGCAATATCAAAAATGACAGAATGATCTCTGTTCATTTCTAAAGCAAACCATTCAATATCACAGTAATCCAAGTCTATGCCCCAACCAGTAATGCTAAAGAAACTGAAGGTGAATGGATCTATGAAGATCTACAAGACCTTTGAGAACTAACACCCAAAACACATATGCTTTTCATTACGTGGGACTGGAATGTAAAAGCAGGAAGTCAAGAGATACCTGGAGTAACAGGTAAATTTGGCTTTGGAGTACTAAAAAGGCTAACAGAATGTTGCCAAGAGAATACACTGGTCATGGCAAAACCCTCTTCCAAAACACAAGAGAAGACCCTACACATGACATCACCAGATGATCAATATTGAAATCAGACTGATTGTATTTTTTGCAACCAAAGATAGAGAAGCTCTATACAGTCAGCAAAAACAAGCCTGGGAGCTGACTGTGGCTCAGATCATGAACTCCTTATTGTCAAATTCAGACTTAAATTGAAAAAGTAGGGAAAATTACTAGACCATTCACGTATGACATAAATCAAATCCTTTATAATTATACAGTGAAAGTGACAAGTAGTTTTAAGGGATTAGACCTGATCAACACAGTGTCTGAAGAAATACGGACAGAGGTTTGTGACACTGTACAGGAAGCATTGATCAAGACTATCCCCAAAAGAAGAAATGCAAAAAAAGCAAAATGGTCATCTGAGGAGCCCTTACAAATAGCTGAGAAAAGAAGAGAAACAAGAGTGAAAGGAGAAAAGGAAAGATATACCTATTTGAATGCAGAGTTCCAAGGAATAGCAAGGAGAGATATGAGAGCCTTCCTCTCTGATGCAAAGAATTAGAGGGGAAAAATTGAATGGAAAAGACTAGAGATCTCTTCAAGAAAATTAGAGATACCAAGGGAACATTTCACGCAAAGACAGGCTCAATAAATCACAGAAATGGTATGGACCTAACAGAAGGAGAAGATATTAAGAAGAGGTGCCAAGAATACACAGAAGAACTGTACAAAACAGATCTTCATGACCAAGATAACCATGATGGTGTGATCACTCACCTAGAGCCAGAAATCCTGGAATGCGAAGTCTAGTGGGCCTTAGGAAGCATCACTATGAACAAAGCTAGTGTATAATGGAATCCCAGTTGAGCTATTTCAAATCCTAAAAGACAATGCTGTGAAAGTGCTACACTCAATATGCCAGCAAATTTGAAAAACTCAGCAGTGACCACAGGACTGGAAAAGGTCAGTTTTCATTCTAATCCCAAAAAGGCAATGCCAAAGAATGTTCAAACTATAACACAATTTCACTCATCTCACAGACTAGCAAAGTAATGCTCAAAATTCTCCAAGCCAGTCTTCAAAAGTATGTGAACCATGAACTTCCAGATATTCAAGCTGGATTTAGAAAAGGCAGAGGAACCAGAGAACAAATTACCAACATCCCTTGGATCATCTAAAAAGCAACTGAGTTCCAGAAAAATATCTATCTCTGCTGTATTGACTATGCCAAAGCCTTTGACTGTGTGGATCACAGCTAAACTGCATAAAATTTTTAAAGAGATGAGAATACCAGACCACCTTACCTGCCTCCTGAGAAATCTGTATGCAGGTCAAGTATCGACAGTTAAAGGAGAGGGAGAGGGAGAGGGTGGGATGATTTGGGAGAATAGCATTGAAATATGTATACTATCATGTAAGAAATGAATTGCCAGTCTATGTTCAATGCAGGATGCAGGATGCTTGGGGCTGGTGTATGGGGATGATCTGGAGGGATGATGTGGGGTGGGAGGTGGGNATTATACAGAGTGAAGTAAGCCAGAAAGAAAAACACCAATACAGTATACTAACACATATATATGGAATTTAGAAAGATGGTAATGAGGACCCTGCATGCAAGACAGCAAAAAAGATACAGATGTGTAGAGCGGACTTATGGACTCTGAGGGAGAAGGAGAGGGAGAGGGAGAGGGAGGGATGATTTGGGAGAATAGCATTGAAATATGTATACTATCATGTAAGAAATGAATTGCCAGTCTATGTTCAATGCAGGATGCAGGATGCTTGGGGCTGGTGTATGGGGATGATCTGGAGGGATGATGTGGGGTGGGAGGTGGGAGGGGGGTTCATGTTTGGGAGTTCGTGTAAAAAAATAAATAAATACCAAAAAAATAAAAAATAAAAAAAATTTAAAAAAAATACTTGACATGGAACAAGAGACTGGTTCCAAAGCAGGAAAGAAGTACAAGGCTGTATATTGTCACTCTGCTTATTTAACTTATATGCAGAGTACATCATGCAAAATGCCAGGCTGGATGAAGCACAAGCTGGAATCAAGATTGCTGGGAGAAATATCAATAACCTCAGATACACAGATGACACCGTCCTTATGGCTGAAAGTGAAGAAGAACTAAAGAGCCTCTTGATGAAAGTTAAAATGTTGGCTTAAAACTCAGCATTCAAAAAACTAAGATCATGGCATCTGGTCCCATCACTTTCATGGCAAATAGTGGGGGAAACAATTGAAATAGTGACAGACTACTTTTTTGGGCTCCAAAATCACTGAAGATCATGACTGCTGCCATGAAATTAAAAGATGCTTGCACCTTGGAAGAAAGGCTATGACTAACCTAGGCAGCATATTAAAAAGTAGAGACACTACTTGGCCAGCAAATGTCTGTCTAGTCAAAGCTATGGTTTTTCCAGTAGTCATGTATGGATGTGAGAGGTGGACTATAAAGAAAGCCCAGCACTGAAGAATTTATACTTTTGAACTGTGGTGTTGGAGAAGACTCTTTACAGCCCCTTGGACTGCAAGGAGATCAAACCAGTCAATCCTAAAGGAAATCAGACCTAAATATTCATTGGAAGGACTGATGCTAAAGCTGAAACTCCAACATTTTGGCAACCTAATGTGAAGAANCCAGCACTGAAGAATTTATACTTTTGAACTGTGGTGTTGGAGAAGACTCTTTACAGCCCCTTGGACTGCAAGGAGATCAAACCAGTCAATCCTAAAGGAAATCAGACCTAAATATTCATTGGAAGGACTGATGCTAAAGCTGAAACTCCAACATTTTGGCAACCTAATGTGAAGAACTGACTCATTGTGGGGTGGGAAGTGGGAGGGGGGTTCATGTTTGGGAGCTCATGAATACCCGTGGTGGATTCATGTCAATGTATGCCAAAACCAATACAGTGCTGTAAAGTAAAATAAAGTAAAACTAAAAATTAAAAAAAAAATAGAAGGAAAAAAACCATCATAAATAGGATTATAATATACTTAGAACTGATCAATAATGAATTTCTAAATTGTATACATTTATATATATATATATTATAAAGTACTTTCTATCATCTAAACGTATACTATAAATTCTATCAATTATAAATTTTAAATTTATGTCATCTAAAAAAAAAAAAAGAAAAAGAAAGCTTGTGCTTCAAAAAAAAAGAAAAGACCCTGATGCTGGGAAAGATTGACAGCAGGAGAAGAAGGTGACAGTAGAGAATGAGATGGTTGGATGGCATCACCGACTTGATGGACATGAGTCTGAGCAAGCTCCAGGAGTCAGTGATGGACAGGAGGCCTGGCGTGCTGCAGTCCATGGTGTAGCAGAGTCAGACGTGATTGATCAACCTAACTGAAGATACCAACACTTGTTACAACAAAGGATGGACTGTAGTCGGAGTCATGAGGGCCTGTGTTAAACAGAAACAAGAAAAAAAAATTCCAGTCTTTCCCCTCTATATTCCTCTTGTGATTTCTAGGAACTTTGGATACACTGCACGTAAATAAAGTGTAAGATATATCTTTTAACTAATGGTTTTATTTTTTTTATGTTATATTTGCAACAACATGAGAGGAAAATATTAGTGTCAGATCATCTGGTTTCCTTCAATGCATGATTTATTTCCATCACCAAAAGCAGTACCTAGCTGCAAACATTTCAGCTTATTAACTTTAGGAATAATGCCTTTTTCATACTTCCAATTTTCTTCTTCAATCCATATGGCATTTTCATCTTTTTTTTTTTGAGAAGTTCTCATCCCAAAGTGTACATACTTACATATATCACTGGGAAATTATATTTGTTCTTGACGATCTCCACTGCATTCACGGAAGGAATTTCTAGGCAAAAGTGTTTTGTTAGCAAAGCAAGGCCAAGAAGACAGGGATAGTATTAGAGAAATAATAAAGAGCCAAATTGCTCTGATTTTAAAAAGGAGGCATTAGAGACTCGAAGAGAATATTAAGTGGCAGAGGATTGAGAAGATAAACCAGACTGAGGAAAATTTAGATGCCTGAGTGGGAAAGGAAGGAAGGCAGAGAGCGATAGATACCCTGTCAAGTAAAGCCTCAGGAACTGGGTAGCCTATCCCTTCTCCAGGAGATCTTCCCAACCCAGGAATCCAACTGGGGTCTCCTGTATTGCAGGTGGATTTTTTTACCAGCTGAGCTACCAAGAAAGTCCTTTTGGAAGAAGATGTCAAATAGAGATTTCATAAAGCTCTTTGCTGTATGGTCGGTGACACGGTTTCTCCTCTCTTACACCAAGAAATTGTCACACGAATATCCATTACTAATATGAACTGGGGAAATAAATTTACATTAGGATGTCAAGGGCATCAGAGATATGAGTCATGCTTCAAGAGTTACAAACTAAGGCTGCAAGCAGATATTGCCAATATCTGTTGGGTTCTATCTAATGCTACAAACTCCCATTGCCTCTCTGCAAAGTAGACATTTACTTTCTATTTGTATTCTACAATGACTTTAAAACTCTCCACCTTCAAAACAATTCAAGTTTTTGGAGAAAAGTTTTAATGTAAAAAAAAATAATGTCTTCCTTATATTCAAGCAAAATCTGAACCCTTGTAGTTACTTCTGAGATACAGAGAAACAAATTCCCTCAATTTTAACAACTAAATTAACTAGATTTTTATTGCCCTCAAAACGTCAGGATTCACAAAAGTGGTTTTGAGTTTTTCATAATTTTGATCAGTCTTTTCAGAGCATTGGAGCTTGACAAAGATTATGTTTAAAGTGTAAAAAGGCTTCATTAATAAGTAGATTGCACTCTATTCAACAATAGAAGTATTTTGGATAAATTTATTTTTCATGCTGTTCAGGCTTAGTGATTTAAGTGCGAGTCCTTAAAACTACTGTAAGTAGTTAAATCAATTTATCATTAAGTTTTATTTTTTTTTCTTTTTTTTTTAATTTTTTGTATTTATTTATTTTTTTACACGAACTCCCAAACATGAACCCCCCTCCCACCTCCCCCGCCACATTTAAATTCATTCTTGTTTTAGAGTAAGCACATGTGTGCATGCTGAGTCCCTTTCATCATGATACCCACATAGTAAAGCACACGGAACATAANTGTATTTATTTATTTTTTTACACGAACTCCCAAACATGAACCCCCCTCCCACCTCCCCCGCCACATTTAAATTCATTCTTGTTTTAGAGTAAGCACATGTGTGCATGCTGAGTCCCTTTCATCATGATACCCACATAGTAAAGCACACGGAACATAAATAGATCCACTATGAAGCTGACAAACGGTAAAATAGTATTGAATTTCTGCTGCTGGGGAAGTTGAAGAAAGATGTGCAGGAAGTGATGCATCTCCAATGGGACATTCAGCTTTGACCTGAAAGTAGAAGACACTCATGCTACCAAACGTGAGAGAAAACAGCCCTTGACGCTGCTGATAACCCAGAAGCAGGACGCAGAGTAGACAGTAACCTCAGGATCACATAGGCTGAAAGTAAGACCTTTTCAGAGGAAAAAACAAAGGTGCTGACAGTATAGGGCTATAAAAGAGTTTAGGCTCTAGAGCAGATTTCCTGGTTTGAGTTGAACATAGCCTATGACCTTGGGCATGTCATTATGAAAAAATAATGACCTCCACCTGGTAGCACTGCTGCATTAAATGAGAAAATCTACATAAAGTACATTTCACATTTTTAAAAATAATAGAATACAATAATAAACATGTATTCATGCTCAGACACTCAGTGGTGCCTGAATCTGTGTGACCGCATGGACTGTAGCCCACCAGGCTTCTCTGTCCATGAGATTTCACAAGCAAGAATACTGGAGTGGATTGCCAGTTCCTTTTCTAAATAAACCTATATTTCCATTTTACTATCTCAAAAGATTTGGCATAACTATCTCTATTCTCAACTAAATGCTGAGGTTTGGGGGGGTAAGAATTTTATCATATTCATGAATACATTAGAGTGCTTATTAAGCATTTGATGAATAAAATAAAATTTTGAGTAGCCACAGTTATAATAGGGTATGAGAGTTTTCTGCAATAGTAAGAAAAATTATTTTAAAAATTCACTAAGGACAAGCTATTCATAGTAAAAGCATGGGATTCACAAACTGAAATCACTCTTTGCACCATATTTAGCCATACCTAGCCGAAGGGTTTCTATCAGCTCCTTAATGAGGATAAACTAGAAACTTAAACCTATACGAGAGTATATTATTGCCCCATATATTTGTGGCTCCTCTCTTGAATTTGCACCTCACCTCTTTAGGGAAGTGTACTGACCTCCACGCTGTTGAATCCAGATGTGAAATGTGAAACATACCACAGAGATGTGTATGTTACCTCTGAGCTGAACCTTAAAGCTCAGTTTGCCATTTTTCCCCTCTGCTTTGAACTCAGCAATGTTCCAACAAAAATCATTCAGTCAGCCTGATGTTGGGATGAAGATGACATGGAGCAGAGAAAAGGCCAAATTCTGTTACGCAGAAAACAAGAACCAAATAACCGCTGGTGAACTGAGCAACTGAGAGTTGACAGTTGCCTGTTTCCAAAGCATAACTTCGCCTCAGTTGGCTGTGAAAGTGAAAGTCACTCAGTCGTATCTGACTCTTTGCAACCCCATAGACTATAGCCCACCAGACTCTTCTGTCCATGAGATTTTCCAGGCAAGAATACTCGAGTCAGTTGCCATTCCCTTTTCCAGGGAATACTCTTGACCCAAAGGTGAAATCCAGGTCTCCTACATTGCAGGCAGATTCTTTACTGTCTGAGCCACAAGGGAAGCCCCAAGCGAACAGCAAAACTTTACTGAATGTGATTGGTGTGTATTGCATATAACTATGTTTACTTTAACTGCAGGAGAAGCTGCCTATATTCATCATCCTATATTGTGAATTCATGTATTCTGCACAAGTCTTTCAGTTACTTGTATGATGCATTTTTATGAAGCATTTTTTTAACCTTCCACATGATACAAATAAACCATATCTGATTATTGCTAACTAGATTTTAGTAGGTAGAGTAGGGACTAGGTGAGGGGCCTAGTAATAGTCCTCTTACAAACGTGCTTAAACAAGATTTACTTTTTCTAGGTTTGTTGATATTCTTCAATGTCAATGGTATATGATTAAACAGTATCTGTTCCTGAAAGGTTAAAGAAGGTCTATATCGAGATATTCAATAGGACACAAAAAATCACCATAGAATATGATATATTTAAATTCTAAACTAAACTAAAAAGTTGCATATACAAACACTTTTAAAATTATGCAACATAACTCTTTTAGTGGTCCATAATTTTTTTTTTCCATTTTATTATAAGATCTATGGCTTCCCTGGGGACTCTAGTAAAGAATCTGCCTGCAATGCAGGAGACTTGGGTTCGATCCCTTGATCAAGAAGATACCTGGGGGAAGGGAATGACAACACATTCCAGTATTCTTGCCTGGAGAATTCCATGCACAGAGCAGCCTGGTGGGCTATATTTCATGGAGTCTCAAAGAGTTGTACACAACTCAGACTACCACTTTCACTTTTTTTCACACGCTGGCCTTACTAGCCTCTATTTTCTTACCTCAAAGTGGAAGTCCTTGTTTTGTTAGTAATATACATAAGAAAATCAGTCTTGGACTAAGATATAACTTATAAAAATATACAAATATAACAAATAAATTCAGCACAGTAAATTGCATTATATGATATGAATGAGAAGTAGAAAACTCCTTTTAAGTCCCTTATAACAATTACAATTTTCAAAATAAAAAACTCAATGTAGTAAGCACATTTCACACAATTATTTTGAATAGGGTATTATGCTTCTTTGATGACACAAAGAACTTAACAATTTTTCAGTGACTTTGAGATATTTTGTAAAGATTATTCACTATTACACCCTAAGGGTATAAAACTGCTGAATATCAGAGTATGCTCTGAATTGATGAACAGGCAAAATAAAAAGCTACATGAATGGAAGTTTTCTATATTATAAATGCTAATCGGTTACAATGTAGAGTTTACATGAGTTAGGCTTGAAGAGCAATCTCAAAAGTAAGTCGTGTTAGTTTCTAAATACTGGCATTTCTCTACATGTAAAGCTGTGGGTTCAAGATCATCCTGTTTTGCCCAGAGATCTGTCCTTTCTGGTCCATAAACACATGGAAAGGAATCTGCTTTGTTTACCTTCTCAAAAGTCACTGAAATATTATCAGCCTAGAATGGGATGGAATATTCTGGTGAGGAATCTTACAGTAAGAGGAAATCATTCCACAAATTGTCTGATATTTCACAATGATTTAATTTCACCAAAGAAGCACAGGAAATCTCCCAGTATTACTCACTATTCCCTGGGGCAGTCTTAAAATATCTGCATGTTACCACTTTGTTGCAGAATAAGAACTTATATAAACCACTGAATTATTTTTTTTTTGTAAGCATGTGCATACACATATTTACACAAATATACTAATTGGAAAAGACTCTGATGCTGGGAGGGATTGGAGGTAGGAGGAAAAGGGGACGACAGAGGATGAGATGGCTGGATGGCATCACCGACTCGATGGAACTGAGTTTGAGTGAACTCCGGGAATTGGTGATGGACAGGGAGGCCTGGTGTGCTGCAATTCGTGGGGTCGCAAAGAGTCGGACACGACTGAGTAACTGAACTGAACTGAACTGAACTAATACATTTATTTATACATACCTCATTTTGTTTATCCATTTATCCATCAGTGTAGNGAACTCCGGGAATTGGTGATGGACAGGGAGGCCTGGTGTGCTGCAATTCGTGGGGTCGCAAAGAGTCGGACACGACTGAGTAACTGAACTGAACTGAACTGAACTAATACATTTATTTATACATACCTCATTTTGTTTATCCATTTATCCATCAGTGTAGATTTAGATTGTTTCTACTTTATGGCTGTGAACATTAGCTATACAAATATCTTTTAGTCTCTACTTTCAAGTCTTTTGAGTGTACACCCAGGAGTAGAATTGCTGAAGCATATGATAATTCTTTTTACTTATTTTGAGGAACTGCCTGAATTATAACCACAAATGTGTGTGTATGATTTTTACTAGTACTTTCCTAATTTTAAAAGGTGAAACAGTCTTTGTAAAATATTTTTATAGTCAAAACAGGAAAATATTGAAAACAAATTTATGGTTACCAAAGAGGAGGGGTAAATTAGGAGTTTGGGGTTAACATATATACACTACTATATATAAAATAGATAAAAACAAGGACCATCTGTATAGAACAGGAAACTATATTCAATATCTTGTAGTAACCTAGATGGGAAAGAATGTGGAAAATAATATATATGTATGTGTGTGTGCTCAGTCATGTCCAACTCTTTGTGACCTCATGAACTATAGCCCACCAGGCTCCTCTGTCCATGGGATTTTCCAGCAAAGTATACTGGAGTAGGGTGCCATTTCCTCCTCTAGGGGATCTTCCTGACCCAGGGATCAAACATGAATCTTCTGCATTGGCAGGTGGATTCTTTATCACTTGAGCCACCTGGGAAGCCAATATGGATGTCTATGTATGTACATATATACATATTACTAAATCACTTTCCTGCACACCTGAAACTAACACAATATTATAAATTAACTACACTTAATTTTAAAAATGAATAAAACAAACAAATTTGGCCTTGGAATGCGGAATGAAGCAGGGCAAAGACTAATAGAGTTTTGCCAAGAAAATGCACTGGTCATAGCAAAACACCCTCTTACAACAACACAAGAGAAGACTCTACACATGGACATCACCAGATGGTCAACACTGAAATCAGATTGATGATATTCTCTGCAGCAAAAGATGGAGAAGCTCTATACAGTCAACAAAAACAAGACCAGGAGCTGACTGTGGCTCAGATCATGAACTCCTTATTGCCAAATTCAGACTTAAATTGAAGAAAGTAGGGAAAACTGCTAGACCATTTAGGTATGACCTAAATCAAATCCCTTATGATTATACAGTGGAAGTGAGAAATAGATTTAAAGGCCTAGATCTGACAGATAGAGTGCATGATGAACTATAGAATGAGGTTCGTGACATTGTACAGGAGACAGGGACCAAGACCATCCCCATGGAAAAGAAATGCAGAAAAGCAAAATGGCTGTCTGGGGAGGACTTACAAATAACTTTGAAAAGAAGAGAAGTGAAAAGC
>SJYX01009866.1:170671-414198 GCA_006410675.1 Oreotragus oreotragus
CTTCAGATGCTTGCTTTTTCTCCCCCACATAAAGATGTGCCCTAAATCCTGGATGCAACTGGCTTGAGAACCACCCTCTTCCCATCATCCCTGTTAACGGCTGAATGTTTTATTCCCTCAAATTCATGTGTAGGTATCTAAACCCCACTGTAATTATATTTGGAGGTAAGGACTTTGGGAAGTGACTAGATCACGAGGGTAGAGCCCTAGTAAATGGGGTTGGTACTTTTATAAGAGGAAAGATAGTTCACTCTTTCCACCAGGTGAGCATACACGGAGAAGTCAGCAGTCTGCTGACTGAAGGCTCTCAGCTCAGTCCAATTCAGTTCAATCGCTAAGTCATGTCTGACTCTTTGAGACTCCATGGACTGCAACACGCCAGGCCTCCCTGTCCATCACCAACTCCCGGAGTTTACTCAAACTCATGTCCATTGTGTCAGCGATGCCATCCGACCATCTCATCCTCTGTCGTCCCCTCTTCCTCTCACCTTCAATCTTTCCCAGCATCAGGGTCTTTTCAAATGAGTTAGTCCTTTGCATCAGGTGGCCAAATTATTGGAGTTGCAGCTTCAGCATCAGTCCTTCTGAAGAATATTCAGGACTGATCTCCTTTAGGATGGACTGGTTGGATTTCCCTGCAGTCCAAGGGAATCTCGAATCCTCTCCAGCACCACAGTTCAAAAGCATCAACTCTTCAGCACTCACCAAAATCCAAAATCATGTAGGCTCCCTGATCTTAGTCTCCTCACTCCAGAACTGCAATAAATAAATTTGTGTTACTTATATGCCACCCTGTCTATGGTACTTTGTTAAACAACAAAGCTGATCCGAGAAACACATCTGGCACAGGTGCTGCCATCAGCTCATGGGCACATTTCTTGATTTTCATCTACTTACCATATGATAAACTGATGTTTTCTCACATTGAAATAGTCACATCAAGGTTTGAAATTTAGGTCAGAAGAGAAGAAAGGAAAATCAAATCCTTCAGTCTGCTTTGCTTCTAGGCTACCAAGGTTTGAATTCCTTCTCTTCAAGCTAGAAGTTGAATATTCTTCATCCAAGACTTAGTTGGTCTAACTCATCTATTAATAACTAATTTTCTCCATATCAGACATATTGCTGATATGGAGAAAATTTATGTGGTCTGGCTAGAAGATGAAATGAGCCACAACATTGCTCCAAGACAAAGCTCAATCCAGAACAAGGCCCTAACTCTCTTCAATTCTGTGAAGGCTGATAGAGGTGAGAAAGCTGCAGAAATCTGGAGTTAACAGAGACTTGTTCATGAGGTTTAAGGAAGGAGGCCATCTCCATAACATACAAGTGCAAGGTGAGACAGTAAGTACTTATGTAGAAGCTATAGCAAGTTAACCAGAAGATTTGGTTAAGATACTTAATGAAGGTGGCTACACTAGACAATGGGCTTCTCAGGTGGCTCAGTGGTAAAGAATCTGCTTCCCAAGCAAGAGATACAGGTTCACTCCCTCAGTCAGGAAGATCCCCTAGAGAAGGAAATGGCACCCTACTCCAGTATTCTTGCCTGGAAAATTCCATGGACAGAGGAGCCTTGTGGGCTATAGTCCATGGGGTCACAGAGTCGGACACAACTAAGCTACTTGAGCACAGCACAGTAGAAAACAGATTTTCAGCTGTAGATGAGACAGCTTTATACTGGAAGAAGATGCCATTGAGTACTTTCATAGATAGAAAGGAGAAGTCAATGTCTACCTTCAAAGATTCAAAGAACAGGCTGACTCTGTTGTTAGAGGCTATTGTAGCCAGTGACTTTATGTTGAGGTCGGTGCTAATTTACCATTCTGAAAATCCTAGGATCCTTAAGAATTATCCTAAATCTAATCTGCCTATGTTCTAGAAATAGAACAAGAAAACCTATATGACAACACATCCATTTACAACATGGTTTACTGACTATTTTAAGCCCATTTTTGAAGCCCAATGTTCAGACAAAAAAAAAAAAAAGATTACTTTCAAAACTATTACTGTTCATCGACAATATATCTGGTCACCCAAGAGCTCTGATGGAGATGTACAATGAGATTAATGTTATTTGCATGCCTACTAATACAATATCCATTCTCCAGCCCATGGATCTGGATCAATTGTAACTTGTGAGTCTTCTTATTTAAGAAACACATTTGGTAAAACTTTACCTGCTAGAGATAGTGATTCCTCTCATATATCCAGGCAAAGTAAATTGAAAATCTTCAGGAAAGGTTTCACCATTCTAGCTTCCATCAAGAGCATCCATAATTCATGGGAAGAGACCAAAAGATCAACATTAATGGGAGTTTGGAAATGGTTGATTTCAAACCTCTTGGAGGACTTTGAGGGGATCAAAATCTCAGGGGCGGAAATAACTGCAGAACTGGTGGAAACAGCAACAGAAGCAGATGTGGTGCCTGAAGATGTGACTAAATTGCTGCAATCTCACGATAGCACTTTAAAGAGTGAGGAGTTACTTCTTATGGATGAGCAAAGTGATGTCTATAGATTGGCTTTTCTGTGCATTGGGTAAGCAGACCCAGGTTTGGTTAGGTTTCATGACAAGTTTGAGAGCATTTACTCCAATTTTGAAAGGAAGTCTACTGTGAGTACAACACTATCAAACAGACTGTATGCTTCAAAGAAGCTGTTTGTGAAAGGAAAAATAAATCAGCCCAGGAAGTTTTACTGTTGTCTTATATTAAGATTGGCACAGCCACCCCAAACTTCAGCAAATGCCACACTGATCAGGAAGCAGAAACAACCATTCAGTGAAAAGATTATGACTTGCTGAAGGCTCACATGCTAGCATTTATTAGCAAGAAAGAGTTTTTAATTAATATACATAACTTTTAGAGACACAATGATATTCTACATTTCATAGATTGTGGTATAATGTAAATGTAACTTTTATTTGCATTGGAATATCAAAAAACTCATGGGACTCATTTACTGCAATATTCACTGTGTTGCAGTGGTCTAGACCCAACTCACACTATCTTCAAGGTATGCTTCCATTATTCACCACTAAAAAGAAATAAGCTATCAAGCCATGAAAGACACAGAAGAAATTTAAATGCATACTAGATGAAAGAGACAATCTGAAAAGGTTACATATTATATTTCAACTATGGGACATCCTGGAAAAGCCAAACTATGGAGACAGTAAAAAGATCAGTGGTTGTCACAAGCTGGAGTAGTCAGTCAGTCAGTTCAGTTGGTCAGTCATATCCTACTCTTTGCAACCCCATGAATCGCTGCATGCCAGGCCTCCCTGTCCATCACCAACCCCTGGAGTTTACTCAAACTCATGTCCATCGAGTCAGTGATGTCATCCAGCCATCTCATCCTCTTTCATCCCCTCTTCCTCTTGTCCCTAATCCCTCCCAGCATCAGAGTCTTTTCCAATGAGTCAACTCTTCACATGAGGTGGCCAAAGTANTCTCCAGGGGATCTTCCCAACCCAAGGATCAAACCCAGGTCTCCTGCATTGCAGGCTGATTCTTTACCAGCTGAGCCCCAAGGGAAGCCTGAATGTGAGACCAGGTAATATAAAACCCTTAGGCTTATTTACAGCCTAAATGAACTATCCCTTAAGATCATCTGATTTCTGGGCATCTTGACACTGCAAAGACAGTATAATGGATTATAAAAGCAACCCATGAACTAGGAAAGGCATAGTTACATTGGGAGAAAAACAATAAATTGACATTCTGCTTTATATATCAGTCTTATGTGCAGCTTTTAAATGTGAGTCCCTCTATATAACCTCATTAATTCTGAAAGAAAATTAAAAATTGTGTATCTGGATCTCTAGAATTGAGGACTAGACTTTGAATATTGATGTCCTCTACTGAAAAATGAAATTCTATTTTTTTAAAATTCAAGCTCTCATTGCTAATCTCTTTTCATTTCTTCATTGGATATTTGTTAGTCAGTTTTATCTCTGCTATAAGACTGACATTCTCTGGAAATAGTTATTGCTTAGTAATCGTTGTATCTCCCACAACACCTAGAACAGAAAACACCATATATGTTTCTTTGGTAAAAGAATGAAGCATAGGTATGCTCCTTCCGCTTTCACGTAGGGAAGTTCATAGACCAAATGTAGAGTGTGTATACATCTCAGGGTATTTAAGAAACTGGTGGATCAAGTCACTGACCTCCCCAGATGATTGACCGGATTATCCTTTAACCCCTAGATGCCTGCTTTGTGTCACTGTAATTCACCCTTCTCTAAGACTGGCTTTACTACTTACTTCTAGAGTGCCTAATTAAATGTTAAGCACCCTGGCTTGCTGAACTGAAGCAAAAGTGAATGTCCAAGATGAGCTAATTGGTACCTCAGTTCAGAGACTAAAAGAGCAAGAAGTTTGGGGAAACTTTCCAGAGAAGATTCACAGCTAAAACTCACAGTGATGCTGGAAACCCTTGAACCCTGGACATTTGTGTCCTCTGATCTCTGGTGCCACTGTGCAGAGTCAGGTCACTCACATCCTCTCTTCTTCCTTCTACTTTTTAGGGCAAGAATATCTCAAGCATGGGCATGAGTAGCTTGAAACTGCTGAAGTATGTCCTGTTTTTCTTCAATTTGATCTTTTGGGTAAGTGTGTCTTTTCTGAGCATGGTTAAGCTCACCTCTTCCTAGCTACACTCTACTTCTCTCTCCTCTCCTGAAGAGCCTGATGTGGAGTGCAATTCATGCATGCAAAGGTCATGTGCAGTATACCCAGCCTAAGAAGAAGGGAATGATAATTTTCTCCCCTTTTCCCATCCTGCTGTAAGAAAAGCCTGCAAAATTGAAAGACACCAGTGTGATTGGTGAGGCTATTTCTCTGGGAGCTTTAGGCTATTACTACTCACTGCTGACATCTATGGGTGAGAAACCTAAGATTCTACACTCCCTGTATTGAATGCTTCTTTTTTTCTTGCTCCCCTGACCCCAACCCTGAATCCTTGGAAAAAATAGCTGGTCAAAAAGAAAGTCCCCTTTTCTGGGGAGGTTTCACTATATTAAGGTTTCCCTGGTGACACAGACAGTAAAGAATCTGCCTGCAATGCGGGAGACCAGGGTTCAATCCCTGTGTCATGAAGACCCCCTGGAGAAGGGAATGACAACCCACTCCAGTATTCTTGTCTGGAGAATTCCGTGGATAGATAGAGGAGCCTGGGGGAGGTGGGGGAGCAGCGTATAATCCATGGGGTCACAAAAAGATGGACAGGACTGAGAGGCTAACACTTTCACTTTCACTATATCAAATTTAGCAATTGAATTTCAGTCATAGGATGAGTTGTTACTCATGTTTCTATGAGAAGATTCTTAAAAAGTTTGGCCTCTCTAGTTTTCTGCCAAGAAAGATGAACTTCTCAGCCAGTGTATTCCCTTTACAAAGCGAAGACCACATATAAGCAGTTGAGCCAGTAAGAAGTAGGGATCTGAATCATGAAGATCTAGAAAAAGGAGTAGGAATCTGAATCATGAAAATACTGTGTTATCCATAGGAATGACCTTTTTGTTATCTGATATGAATAGGATGAGGTATGCGTGGGACACCACAGGAGATGATATCTTTTTTTTAGGCACTTGGAGAAATCTGGATAAAGAGTTTGCTGGCTAGAGCCAATGGGGAAAAATGATTCTAATTTCAAGTAAGGGGATATGAGGAGATATTTAAGAACAACCTTGCATTTCAGAATGTTATGTGATTCTTTTTTTCAGTTCTGTGGCTGCTGCATTTTGGGCCTTGGGATCTACCTCCTGATCAACAGCAAGTTTGGAGTACTCTTCCATAACCTCCCTTCTCTCACGCTGGGCAATGTGCTTGTCATTGTGGGTTCCGTCATCATGGTGGTTGCCTTCCTGGGCTGCATGGGATCCATCAAGGAGAATAAGTGCCTGCTTATGTCGGTGAGTGACTCTCACAGCTGATGTGCCTAAGTGGGGGAGTTGGCATGATGCCTTAAACCACAGGCAAGACGTTTTCTGGTAACTCATCTATTAGTGCAAAGAAATTGTTGGAACATGAAGTTGGCACCTCAGCTCAGTCCAGTGTGTCTAGGCCCATAGTATTTTGTTTCTGAGAGGGACAAATAAGAGAAGACATCACTGTCCTCCTTAGCATCCATTTTACACTGTTAATGATGACCTTTATCATTATAATTTGCATTCATAGCTTTTTATTTATTATTTATATATGGTTGAAATCAAGCGTCATCCATCTACCTAAATCTTCCTCACATTAGTACATATTTCCAGGATCTGACTCAGAGTCACTAACCAACTGGTGAAAAATCTAGTCACTAGATTCTTCTGAGTATTGTGACCCTCCTAAGATGGCAGAGGATATGTATGTATCTCAGATCTATACTGGCTACACCACAGTGTGAGTGGCCCAGCTGGGTGAGAGCCTAGGCTGAGGCCATCGAGGTCTAACGTGAGAGATACTAGAGCTTTTC
Source organism: Oreotragus oreotragus (assembly GCA_006410675.1). Taxonomy (NCBI): domain Eukaryota; kingdom Metazoa; phylum Chordata; class Mammalia; order Artiodactyla; family Bovidae; genus Oreotragus; species Oreotragus oreotragus. The sequence goes on from SJYX01009866.1 coordinate 177,134, forward strand.
ACTTTCTCCCTGATGACTAACTAACCTCAGGAGCACTTTTAGACTTAGGCTTTGCCTATAAGCTCTATGAAAGAAGAGTTTCTCATTTCTCTGGTGTGCCCACACAGAGCTCGATAATAAAGCACCACTCTATCCATAAATTGGAGAAGGCAGTGGTACCCCACTCCAATACTCTCGCCTCTGGAAAATCCCATGGATGGAGGAGCCTGGTAGGCTGTTGTCCATGGGGTCGCTAAGAGTCGGGCACGACTGAACGACTTCACTTTCACTTTTCACTTTCATGCATTGGAGAAGGAAATGGCAACCCACTCCAGTGTTCTTACCTGGAGAATCCCAGGGACGGTGGAACCTGGTGGCTGCCGTCTGTGGGGTCGCACTCAGTCGCACACGACTGAAGCGACTTAGCAGTAGCAGCTATCCATAAATATAGGTTCCCAATCACTTTTCTTCTTCCTCAAGTCATGTGGTTAATCTTCTTTCCTTTCCGTGTTAAACTGAAGCCAAAAGATAAAATAAGAAAGTACTGTTCTCAGATAGTTCCCAGACTATTAGCAAAAGATGGAAGATAATAGACTTGGGAAAGGTTTTACATAATCAAAGTTTGTGTTGGGGTAAAACAATGAAAGAAAATTAAAAAGTGAAAATGTGTTTGCTAAGTGTGATTAGCACAAACATCTAAAACTGGAGTTGAATGTGAGTGAAGATCATGATTAGAGCACCTCTTCTCCCTGTCTGTACAGGGCTCCTCTCAGCCTCTATTATCATCTTCCTCCACCCCAAAAGAGCCCTCTGCTTGCAGAAAGAACCAGGCCCCACACTCCGGAGACACATGATTTAGTTTACAAGTCTTCTGCTCAACTGTTTCAGTTAGCTAATGTCAAAACGGCTTCACTAATTCAGCAAATGGTAATCCATATTCACTATGCACCTGGAACTCAGTAGGTGCAATCGGAAGAAGAGAGAAAAACTGGAAGACAGCTGATCCGCCCTCTAGAGTTTTGAAGTCTGGTTGTAGGAAAAGAACAGATATTACTCACAAAACATGAAAAAGCCTATGAAAACTCGAGTAGGTGGGAACTTCTGCCCATGTACAGAGATCTGCCTTTATGCTCCCAGGGTAGAGTGGGAGTTGGGGAGTAGCTGGGCTCAGTGCTGTGACCATCTCTTTGCTTTGCCCCAGTTCTTTGTCCTGCTGCTGATTATCCTCCTTGCTGAGGTGACCGTGGCCATCCTGCTCTTTGTGTACGAACAGAAGGTAAGTTACAGAAAACACAATTCAATGTTGGATTGCTAGGAGTGGAGGGGAGGTGTAGGGAGGAGAAGTTGGCACAAGTAAGTCTTATGATAGAGCTAGAGTCAAAGTGGAAGGATGAAGGAAAAAGAGATTGATTGTAATTGGGGAGAAAAAAATTGTGAAGGTGATTGTATTTGAGTGGCGCTTTGAAGGATGAATGGGAAGAACAGTAAAAATCAAGTTTATCTTCCCCCTATTTACCTATTTACTTTGCTCCATCTATCTGGCAGTGAAGAATATCTGTCTCAGTGCCTAAGAGAACCCATGTTTGGTTTGGCCCTTTGCATCCTTTGTAGACCCAGGGTTTTGGAAGGTCAAGAAAATGCTGTGTGTTTCTTCCTTCACTGCCATCCCATCCTCAGAATTTCTTCCTATATATAAGCTCCCTCCCCTGACTTGGTTCTGAAGAGATCATTTGGAAGGGAGGAGCAAATGGAACTATTTTATTAACCTGCATTAGAAATTCCCTGTTCCTTGAACTCACCTGCTTTTTACAACGCCTCCTCTGCTGGAATGTGCCCCATACAGCTGAAAGAATACGTGGCTGAGGGTTTGACCAATAGCATCCAGCGATACAACTCAGACAACAGCACCAAGGCAGCGTGGGACTCCATCCAGTCGTTTGTGAGTACAAAATCCTCCTTAGCTCAGCCCAGATGTAATTTTCCAGCCTCAGTCCCTGGGCACTGGAAGGGTCTCTCTTTCATGAAAGCTTCAGAATCTGAGGTCCACAACCCCTAGGTTCAGAATAACACTTGGCTGTCAGAAACAGGAGAGCACGAGAGCCTGGTTGGTACAAAGCTGTCTATTCACACATTCTCTCTTTTACTCTTTACCCACTCAGGCTCATTGTTTCAGCCCTAGTAAGATGAAAGAAAGACCCAAACGTGTCATACTGGATTAGTTTATGTATTTTCCAATTTTTTTCTGAAAACAGAACTTGTTTATTATAGGAAATCGCCTTTGAATTCCTGAGTAGCCCAACTCGTTCTTTTTACCTAGTTCACCAGAACCCCATTTCTCATGCCCCTCCCCACCACAAACATATATTTTAACTCAGCATTCCTTCCTTGGCTGCTGGGGTCAGGGAGCCAGTCTGACAATGGCATAGTTTGTGTCTGAGACAATACCACTATGACCACTTGGAGCCACCGGTGGCCCTGCCATGCCTGCTTCGTGTGGGGTAAAAGAAATAGCACAGAAATTGAAGTCCAGAGACCAGGATTGGGTGGCTTTGGGAAAGTCACTTAATTCTCTGGATCCCTATTCTTCTTTCCTTTAAAAATCCAGTTTATAAACCTTTTATTATAGAATTTCTAGGCTGATATAAAAGAAAAGTGAATAATAGCAAAATGAATCTGTGGGTACATATCACCCAGCTTCAACAGTTAACATTTTGCCAATATTGTTTTAGCTAATCCTCTATGCATTTTTTGCTAGAACTTTTTAAAGCAAATAATAGATATTATATCATTTCAAAATTAAATTAAAGATAATAACGTTGTTTTAGAAAACAATTTGTGTATGTGTGTATGTTTAAGCTCTGAGAAACCATAAAGTGATGCAAAATCACCTAGGTGATTCCATATAGGGAAAGAGTAACTTTGGCACTTTAATCAAAGTAATCAAAATCGATTTTTTTCAAGAAGGTGAGAATTTGAAACTGTGTTGAAATAAGACAGGACATTTTGTTATCTTAAACTCACATTTCTCCTTGCATTTTAAAAATGTTTTCCCTTTTCTCTGGCTTAATAAAGGTTACATAGCATTTAAGTACACATTTAGCAAATGGAATTTAACAAACATATGTATATCCATTTTTAAAATCATATAATCACAAGTAAGCTCTTTCCTGATCATTTTTGGTCAAAAGACAAATTTCCAATAGTGACATAAATTTTTGAAACTGTAAATAATGGTAAAGATTTCATTCTTATCTAATGAGATTTGTGGCTTAGTTAGCAGCTTTATTTGCATGCATGTACACCCATGGCAGATTCATGTCAATGTAAGACGAGCCAATATAATACTGTAAAGTAAAAATAATAATAATTAATTAATTAAAAAATAAACAGTTTTTTAAGAGCAGTCTTGTTGTTCAGTTGTTCAGTCATGTCCAACTCCTTGCAACCCCATGGACTGCAGCATGCCAGGCCTCCCTGTCCTTCAGCATCTCCTGGAGCCTGCTCAAATTCATGTCCATTGTCCAAGAGCAGTCTTAGGTTTACAACAAATCTGAAAGGGAAGTACAGAGATATCCCAAATACTCCCACACTTGTATAGTCTCCCCCATTATCCACAATCACTCACCAGAATGGTACTTTTTAAAAATAAAGGCTGAGCCTACACTGACACATAATTATCACCCAAGGTCCATAGTTTACATTAGGGTTCACTCTTGGTGTTACACATTCTACGCATTTGAAAAATTTTATAATGACATATATGCATCATTATAACATCATGCAGAGTAGCTTTGCCCTCCTAAAAAGCCTCTGTGTTTCCTCCTCCTCCCCTCATCCTTCACAGCCACTGATCTTTTTATTTTTCAATAGTTTTGCCTTTTTCATAACGTCATACAGTTGAAGTCATACTGTTTATAAACTTTTCAAATTGGCTTCTTCCACTTACTAATATGCATTTAAGATTCCTCCTTGTCTTTTCATGACTTGATAGCTCAATTCTTTTTAGTGTTAATATTCCATTGTCTGGATATACCACAGCTTACTTACTCATTCACTTATTGAAGGACATCTTGGTCACTTCCAAGTTTTGGCAATTAAGAATAAAGCTTCCATAATCATTAATGAGCAGCATTTTTGTTTGTGGACATAAGTTTTATACTTCTTTGGATAAATACCAGAGTGTGATTGATGGATCATTTAGTAAAAATATGCATAATTTGTAAGAAACCTCCAAATGGTCTTCTGAAGCATCTGTACCACCTCTCATTCCCACCAGCAACGTATGAAAGTTCCTATTGCTCCACACCCTCACTAGTATTTAGTGTCAGTGTTCCAGATTTTGACCATCCTCATAAGTGTGTACTGGGAGCTCATTACTTTAATTTTCATTTCCTTGATGAATATGATATAGATTTTCATATGTTTATTTTGCATTTCTATATCTTCTTTGGTAAGATGTCTGTTAAGTTTGTTGGTTCATTTTTTAATCAGATTAGTTGCTATCTTATTGCTCAGTNTTCATTTCCTTGATGAATATGATATAGATTTTCATATGTTTATTTTGCATTTCTATATCTTCTTTGGTAAGATGTCTGTTAAGTTTGTTGGTTCATTTTTTAATCAGATTAGTTGCTATCTTATTGCTCAGTTTTAAGAGGTTTCTCTCTCTCTTTTATAGATAGATTTTTAGGTAACAGTCATTTAACAGATGTGTGTTTTGCAAATATTTTCTCCAAGTCTGTGGCTTGTCTTCTGTTTCTCCAGATACTGTCTCTTGCAGAATAGAAGTTTTTAATTTTAGCCAAGTCCAGCTTATCTGTTATTTCTTTCATGAATCATACTTTTGGTGTGGTTTCTAAAAAGATATCATCATAACCAAGGTCATGTAGGTTTTCTCCCATATTATCTTCTAAGATTTTTGTAGTGTTGTATTTTCCTCTTAGATCTATAGTCTATTTTGAGTTAACTTTTGTGAATGGTGTAGGTTCTCGGTCTCTGTTTATTTTTGTTTTGTTTTTGTGTTTTTGTTTTTGGTATATGAATGTCTAATTTTTCCAGCACCATTTGTTGAGCTGTCTTTTTTGCATTGTATTGCTCCTTTGTCAAAGATCAGTTGACTATATTTACGCAGGCCTGCTTCTGGGCTCTCTATATCTATTTGTCTGTTCTTTCACCAATACCACAATATCTTGATTGCTGCAGCTTTGTAGGAAGTCTTAAAGTTGGGTAGTATCAGTCCTCCAATTTTGTTCTTTTCCTTCAGTATTGTGTTGACAATTATGGGTCTTTTGCTTCTCTATGCCGCCCCTGCTGCTGCTGCTAAGTTGCTTCAGTCGTGTCATTCTTGCCTGGAGAATCCCAGGGATGGCAGAGCCTGGTGGGCTGCTGTCTACGGGGTCGCACAGAGTCAGACATGACTGAAGCGACTTAGCAGCAGCAGCAGCAGCAGCAGAAGCAGCATTGAATCTATAGATCTAGTTGAGAAGAACTGATATCTTAATAACACTGAGTCTTCCTATCCATGGAAATGGCATACTTCCCCATTTACTTGATTTTGTTCATCAGAGTTTTATAGTTTTCCTATTATATAGGATAGGAAAGATCTTACCCTTATTTTGTTAGATTTATACCTAAGTATTTCATTTTGGGGAATGCTAATGTAAATGGCATTGTGTTTTTAATTTCAAATTCTATTTATTCATTATTGTAATATATGAAAGCAACTGATGTTTGTTATTAACCTTATGTTCTGCAACCTGGGTATAATCTGATCTGTCTTTGATGTGCTACTTTGCAGTTACCTGCAGTTGTTTCCCTCATTCTGCTCAGAAGCAGCCTTGGGTGCAAATCCCCCTTTCCCTCACTGCCAATCACTGCCCCCAGCCTCTGCCTCCCCTGCCCTGTTGTGGAGCCACACCTCAGGGCGGGTGAGGTCCACTTGGACTCTCAGGGTGTGTGTGTGGGGGGGGTGGTAGTAAGCTGTGGTGAAGCAGCCTCTATCAGGGACCTAGGATGTTTCTGATGTGCTGCTTGAGTAAGCACCAACAATGGCAGCTGCTGCCCCACCTGGGCTCTGTGCCAATACTGGGGCGCCTCTGTATTCTAAGGTTTGACATGGCCACCCCAGATCCCTTGCTGCACTGTGACATGGAATGAGTGGGGGAAAAGCATTTGCTCGACTCTGGTTGGGGCATACCCACAGGTAGTTGCAAGCAACCTAGCACCCACTAAAGCAGACCTCTCTCCATCTTGCCTTAGAGGAAAGCCAGCATGTATGTGCTCCTCATGGTGGAGTCCAGGCTTCTACAGCTCTCTTGTTAATTCAAACAGTCCGCCAATCAACAAAGGGACTTTGTCTCCCCAGTGTAGGACCCCAGGACTGGGGCTCCAGATTTGTGGCTCTCAGCTTCTCACTCCCCAGAGTGGGTGGTGTCCCATCCATGTACACTCCTTTTTACTCTGAGTCCTCTCCAAGGGTCACAGGTCCTGGCCTCCTGATTACATGTGTATCTTCCTTACAGCCTTAGTTGTACAGGAGTCCTTCTGCCCTTTTTAAGTTAGTTTTCAGTGAGAATTGTTCCACATGTAGGTGTAATTTTGATGTGTTCCTGGGGGGAGGTGAGGTATGCTAACTCCTGGATTTCTAGTTCAGCACTTATACCTATGTTTTAGGGAAGGAAAATAAATGTTGACCATTCCCACCATGACATACTACCATAAGCCAACTTAACAGCAGGAAGGTTATGGGGAACTTCCAGTAAAGGGGTATATATACCAGCCCAGAGGGAAAGAAATCTCAAGGTGCATCAATCTGTCCACTCATAGGGCAGAAAAGCCCACAGAGAGACTCCACATATTCAGAGCTCTTGTTTGGGAACCAGAAAGGTACCTGCTTTGTAGGGAGCTTCTTTTCCTGTCCATTTAGAATGTAATATCTTGTGAGTTACTTGACAGACAGTAGGGAAGCTCCGCCCCCACCCCCCACAACCTCCATGTGTCTATGATTTGTTTGGGTATGAAAGTTTGAAAGTGAAAGTCACTCAGCTGTGTCCAGCTCTTTGTGACCCCATGGCCCATGACCCACCAGGCTCCTCTGTCCATGGGATTCTCCAGGCAAAAATACTGGAGTGGGTTGCCATTCTCTTCTCCAGGGGATCTTCCTAATCCAGAGATTGAACCCAAGTCTCCTGCATTGTAAGCAGACTCTTTGCCATCTGAGCCACTAGGGAAGCCTTGTTTGGGTATGATTGCTCCTTTCTATATGGATGGGGGCCATGGACATCAAGACTCCATACTCACCCCCCATCTACCCCCTAAGCCATTCCAAATTTGACAATCCGTGGGAATCTGGAGATTATTTGATCTACTTCACAGCAGAGGAAAAACATACTATTTAGAGTCACTATAGTTAAACATAAAGGTTCCATAAACAGGAATCACATAGCAAGGGGATTTTTGGTCACCAGTCCAAGCCACTGTCTACATTTGGTGCAGATGAGTGGCTGAAGTTTTCACAGAATTCTCTTGGTACTGGAGGCAAGCCACAGACCCAGAAGTAAGGATAGTTGTGGACCTCTGCATATGCTTGCGCCACAAGAGAGGAACATATTTCCAGTAACTAGAACCAAATAGTCCATAAGGCAAACACTGTGGGTGACAATAGAGATGTTTTCGGGGTAAAAGATAAGGCAAAATCTCATTCATGAGTAGCCTTGGAGAAAACTATCCCCAATTTTGGCTTTTTTCCCAGTGGGTGATACTGTCAGGGAGGTTGTGTAATTTCCTTGGTTCTGTCTCATTGCAGCAAAGCTTTGAAACAGTGGACAAGTGTTACAGCTCTGTTACAGTTCAGTTTTATTTGGCAAGTGAAGGATAGTACATCCTTGAGGCATGAGGGCGGGCCAGCCCCAAAAGGGAGGCTCAATCCTGGCTCCTCTTTTTATGTTTTGTCTCCTCCCCATGAACCTGCGCTATGTAAACTGGGATAGCCAGGAAGGCTGTTTGTTTCACCTGAGGTTCTCACGACAGTCCTCAGATTTTCTTTTGTTCCATTTTCTCAGGCTTCTTCCTTTCTTTGTCTTTTAGCTACTGCCATTTTGGACTTTTTTTTTTTTTTTTCCTATTCTAACTACCTAACAACACTACACAATTTGTCCTTTAATATCTCCGAGAGGTAAACTCGAGTTGCAGATAGGGGCTCAATGGGAATCCACCTGAGTAAACCTCTTTCTCGTGGGTTTAGCTCACTGTGCTAATGCTTCTGGAGAGGTGATTTTGGCCTGAAGGGGTCCCATTTCTATATAAACTTTCTATATAAAAGTTTTCGATAAAACTTTTTATTGTCCATCTGGACTGAAGGTGATACTAGAAGCAAATCCTATCTCCCAAGGGGTTAAGATACCAAGCCACTTGGAATGGGGATAACAATTTAAACACCAATGGATTTTAGTAACACCAGGTGGGATATCCTGTGGCATCCCCCTAAAAAGCAAACAAACAAAAAAACCCCCACAAGATCTTCACCCCACCTGATAGGCCCAAGGCTTCCTTTTTTAAAAACTTTTAAATTTGTTTTGGGGTGTATGCCCTGATGCTGGGAAAGAATTGAAGGCAAAAGAGAAGGGGATGTCAGAGGATGAAATTGTTAGATAGCATCACTGACTCAAATGGACATGAATTCAAGCAAACTCAAGGAGATAGTGGAGGACAGAGAAGCCTGGCATGCTACAGTCCAAGGGGTAGCAAAGAGTCAGATATGCCTTAATGACTGAAGAACAACACGGCTGATTAACAATGTTGTGATAATTTCAGGTGAACAGCAAAACGACTCAACGATACATGTACACATATTCATTCTCTCCCAAACTCCCCTCTTAGCCAGGCTGCCACATAACATTGAGCAGAGTTCTTGTGCTATATGTTAAGACAAGACCTCCCTTTTGAACCTGCACTCTTAGCCTCCATTTTACTGTCCATTCATCCAGCCATTCACATGCAAATTGTTGGCCCGAAGCATTTAATAGTCTGATAGCTTCAGACAAAATTTAATGTGCCCTCAGGAAATAGGGCTTTTAACTTCTATCTGGTTGACACATTTTATAAAGCCAGCTACAGTGACTGCAGCCATGAAATTAAAAGACTCTTGCTCCTTGGAAGAAAAACTGTGACAAACTTGGCCTATTAAGAAGCAGAGACATCATTCTGTCGACAAAGCTATAGTCAAAGCTATGATTTTTCTGGTAGTCATGTACAAATATGAGAGTTGTACTGTAAGACAGCTGAGTGACAAAGAATCGATGCTTTTGAACTAAGGTGTTGGAGAAGACTCTTGAGAGTCCCTTGACAGCAAAGTGATCAAACCAGTCAATCCTAAAGGAAATTAACCCTGAATATTCATTGGAAGGACTGATGCTGAAGCTGAAACTCCAATACTTCGGCCACCTGATGTGAAGAGCTGACTCATTTGAAAAGACCCTGATGCTGGGAAAGATTGAGGGCAAGTGGAGAAGGGGATGACAGAGAATGAGATGGCTGGATGACATCATCAATTCAATGGACATGAGTTTGAGCAAACTCTCAGAGACAGTGAAGGACAGGGAAGCCTGGCATGCTGCAGTCCATGGAGTCATAAAGAGTCAGACACAACTGAACAATGGTGGGGTTATATGGTAGATTGAAAGTCCAAGGAATTTCTTGGGCTTCTGCTCACTCTTATCTTTCATGTTCAGTCACCTGATCACTGCCAATTTGGGCTGGTGTTCCACACATAACTTCCAGCTTTGATAGTTTGACAATTTTGCCTTTGATTGTATTAATAGCAGTCTGATTGGCTTTCCTACTAGCAAAGGCTAGCACCAACTCAGAGGCTGTGTCAGCACAGGTAAGGGCATATTTATACCCTTCTGACACAGGCAAAAGCCTATGTGGTCCACTTGCCATCTGGTAACCAGAGGAGGGCACCACCTCAAATGATGCTAAGGCAGTCCTTACCTGTAACTTGGAGGCCTATAGATTTGAGAGGCAAATGAAGCCTTTTTACTATTTCCCAAGTTGTTTTGGGAATTCTATGTCTGACTTTTGGTGGAGTCATTCTGCTGCATTGGAGGAGGTCTGTAATTCTTGCAGACACAAGCCTCTTGTCCCTGCTAGTGTGTCTGCTTCACAACTGCCTGGCAGAGTTGAGGGTGAGTAGAAACATGCCATATGGTCACACTGGCACCAGGTTGTGTGCAAGTAGTTCAGATATCAGCCCATAACTCAGATTCCCACAGAGGTTCATTTACTGTTTCCAATTATCTTGATGCCATTGAGACATCCATATTGTCAAGCCTTTCCATACTGCCCAAATATCAGTGACAAGGTTGAGGGGCATGGGATTGTAAGCAATCACCAGCCATCCTGCTCTGAGTTCTGCCCAGTTTAGTTCAGTTCAGTCACTCAGTCGTGTCCGACTCTTTGCGACCCCATGAATCGCAGCACGCCAGGCCTCCCTATCCATCAGCGTCTCCCGGAGTTCACTCAGACTCACGTCCATCGAGTCCGTGATGCCATCCAGCCATCTCATCCTCGGTCGTCCCCTTCTCCTCCTGCCCCCAATCCCTCCCAGCATCAGAGTCTTTTCCAATGAGTCAACTCTTCACATGAGGTGGCCAAAGTACTGGAGTTTCAGCTTTAGCATCATTCCTTCCAAAGAAATCCCAGGGTTGATCTCCTTCAGAATGGACTGGTTGGATCTCCTTGCAGTCCAAGGGACTCTCAAGAGTCTTCTCCAACACCACAGTTCAAAAGCATCAATTCTTCGGCGCTCAGCTTTCTTCACAGTCCAACTTTCACATCCATACATGACCACAGGAAAAACCATAGCCTTGACTAGGCGGACCTTAGTCGGCAAAGTAATGTCTCTGCTTTTGAATATACTATCCAGGTTGGTCATAACTTTTCTTCCAAGGAGTAAGCGTCTTTTAATTTCATGGCTGCAGTCACCATCTGCAGTGATTTTGGAGCCCCAAAAAATAAAGTCTGACACTGTTTCCACTGTTTCCCCATCTATTTCCCATGAAGTGATGGGACCGGATGCCATGATCTTCGTTTTCTGAATGTTGAGCTTTAAGCCAACTTTTTCGCTCTCCTCCTTCACTTTCATCAAGAGGCTTTTTAGCTCCTCCTCACTTTCTGCCATAAGGGTGGTGTCATCAGCATATCTGAGGTTATTGATATTTCTCCCGGCAATCTTGATTCCAGCTTGTGTTTCTTCCAGTCCAGCGTTTCTCATGATGTACTCTGCATAGAAGTTAAATAAGCAGGGTGACAATATACAGCCTTGACGTACTCCTTTTCCTATTTGGAAACAGTCTGTTGTTCCATCTCCAGTTCTAACTGTTGCTTCCTGACCTGCATACAGGTTTCTTAAGAGGCAGGTCAGGTGATCTGGTATTCCCATCTCTCTCAGAATTTTCCACAGTGTAGTGTCATCCACATGGTCAAAGGCTTTGGCATAGTCAATAAAGCAGAAATAGATGTTTTTCTGGAACTCTCTTGCTTTTTCCATGATCCAGCGGATGTTGGCAATTTGATCTCTAGTTCCTCTGCCTTTTCTAAAACCAGCTTGAACATCAGGAAGTTCACGGTTCACGTATTGCTGAAGCCTGACTTGGAGAATTTTGAGCATTACTTTACTAGCATATGAGATGAATGCAATTGCGCGGTAGTTTGAGCATTCTTTGGCACTGTCTTTCTTTGGGATTGGAATGAACACTGACCTTTTCCAGTCCTGTGGCCACTGCTGAGTTTTCCAAATTTGCTGGCATATTGAGTGCAGCATCATCTTTCAGGATTTGAAATGGCTCAACTGGAATTCCATCACCTCCACTAGCTTTGTTCTTAGTGATGCTTTCTAAGGCCCACTTGACTTCACATTCCAAGATGTCTGGCTCTAGATGAGTGATCACATCATCATGATTATCTGGGTCGTGAAGATCTTTTTTGTACAGTTCTTCCGTGTATTCTTGCCACCTCTTCTTAATACCTTCTGCTTCTGTTAGGTCCATACCATTTCTGTCCTTTATCAAGCTCATCTTTGCATGAAATGTTCCCTTGGTATCTCTAATTTTCTTGAAGAGATCTCTAGTCTTTCCCATTGAGTTCTGCCCAATGACTATTATGTTCAGTCCTTTCCTTGAACCAGATGACATCTGAATCCAGAAGAACAACTATGGTTTATCACCAAGGTAGATCACCCTTACAGCTGCCCTTGGTTACCATGTATCTACAAGGGGCATCCAGTACCTTCCTGTACTTGAAGTAAATCAAGTCCAACAGGTGATGTCACTGGGGTCTCTGGTGGGTAGATATAGGTCACTATATGCAACTTCTGCATAAGTGGACCAGTGTTATAAGTGCTTCTCTCTTGAAGGTATGCGTGCCACTTTTGTAAGGTACTCAGTTGTGCACAGGCATTCATAGGCTTTAAAAACACGTCTTTAATCCATCCTAAGCAAATGGCAACCCACTCTAGTATTCCTGCCTGGAGAATCCCATGGACAGAGGAGCCTGGCAGGCTACTGTCCGTGGGGTCACAAGAGTCAGACACAACCTGGCGACTTAACTACTATTACTACTACTTAATCCATCCTCCCACAGGCAGGGGTGTCTGTACACTGACAGGTAACTCAGTGGTTAGACACTCAGTTTGTTGTAAGTCTAGACATATTGCTGACAATTGTTTTTCCATAGTACTATATCAATTATTTGCCCCTTCCCAAAACTGAGACCAAAATCCTCAGTTCAATTCAGTCGCTCAGTCGTGTCTGACTCTTTGCGACCCCATGAATCACAGCACACCAGGCCTCCCTGTCCATCACCAACTCCCGGAGTTCACTCAGATTCACGTAGTGGGACTCATTTCCCAGTTTGTCGTTACCATAGTCATTATTCAAACCCTCCTGGGTATAGACTTACATCCAACTCACAACTTGTGTCTGGCATTAACACCTCCAGTCCTTGGACTTATTTGACAATCAGTTTTGCCTTTTCAAAAGCCTCTGTGGGCTTGTGGGGTGAAAGAAAGAAAAGAAAGTGAAGTCGCTCAGTCATGTCTGGCTCTTTGCGACTCCATGGACTGTAGCCTGTCAGGCTCCTCTGGGTCCATGGGATTTTCCAGGCAAGATTACTGGAGTGGATTGCCATTTCCTTCTCCAGGGGATCTTCCCAAATCAGGAATTGAACCCGGGTCTCCCGCACTGCAGGCAAATGCTTTACCATCTGAGTCTATTTCTAACCCAGGTATTTCCTTTTTTCACTAAATCATATGTGCTGTGTGCTCAGTAGTGTTTTGACTCTGCAACCCTATGGATGGCAGCCTGCCAGGCTCCTCTGTCCGTTGGGATTTTCCCAGCAAGAATACTGGAGTGGTTGCCATTTCTTCCTCAAAGGGATCTTCCCAATGCAGGGATCAAACCCAAGTTTGCAACTCACATGGCTCCTATACTGCAGGCAAAGTATTTGCTGCTGAGTCACCTGGGAAGCCCCAAAGAATATAAGGGTCTCAACATTTGGACAAGGTGGAGAATAAAAGGCCGCCCATACCCAAGCACACCTATTAAGGATTGTAGTTCTTTTCTATTATAGGTCATGGTTTATCTATAGCAGTTTTGGGCATCCCTTCAGTCTTAGCAGACTAGATAACTCCTAGCAACTTTACTGACTGTTCAGGTCCTTGTAGCTTATTGGTGTTGAACTCCCATCTTTATGCTTAAATGTTCCAGAAGAGGTTTGGGAAAGAGAAAACAAGTCATTACAGGGTAACCCAGTATCATCAATGTAATGATAGAGAACTACAGAAAGAAGGAAATCCATTTCTTCAAGTCCAGGGCCACCATCCCATGACATATAGTGAGATGACACTGGGGTAGGATGGTTAAAATCCATTGTCCCCTCTTCCCACATGAAGGCACACTGGTCTTGAGACCCCTTATCTAAGTGTTTGCTAAGAAAAGGCATTAGACAAATCTAAGACATTGTCTTGAGAAGAGGCTATGCCTTGAGAGAAGTGTCAATTTTATCCAAGAGTTTTTGTAACTGCTGCATAGATAGGGGGTATTACCTTGATTAATTCTCTATAGTCTACTGACATACCCCAGGTACCATTTGTTTTTTTCACTGGCTTCATGGGGCTACTGAACAGACTTTGTGCTGGCATTATAACCACCACTTTCTCTAATTCCTTAATGGTAGAAGTTATTTGTTCTTATCCCCCAGGTACCCATTATTGTTTTTTATTGCTACTACTCTATGGGGGGATAGGCAACTTTACAACTCCCATTTAGCATGACTAACTTTTATAATCTTGAGTGTCTGATCCATAAGTCGAACTCACCCATGGTGGTTTGAGGTCCAGGTCCTATAGGACATACACACACAAAATATACTCAGATATGGGTGAAGATAAACTAGAAAAGGAGGGGAAGCAGTCTTCTGATTTGTAAATACATGCTCACTTGTTTCACTTTACAATGTTTGACCTCATATTCTATCAATGGTTACTACTTCCCCTTGGAACTTAGATGGATTTCCATAAATCATGGTATGTTCTGTAGAGTATGTGCTAGAACAATCTGTTTATTGGTGCAGGACCAATAATAGTCTGTTCAACCTGGGACCTGCATGCCAAGGAGCACCCTTGACCCCACCCCTAATCCTTAGAAATCCAGGGTATACCTGCAAATATCCATTTAATTAAGTTGGCTGAGCACTCTCATGTTTCTCCCACACCAGCCCCATACAAACATTGCCAGAAGGCAGTTGGTGCTATAACCGAAGCCATTTTACACATTTGTGGCCCTTTTAACACAATGCCATTGTCCCCAGTATCCCACAGATGGAGACCCTAGGCTGCAATGCCCTCTCTACTTTTTGTTTAAATATCCTGGTTATTTCTACTAGTTCAGGGAGGGAAAATCTCATGGGGTTGTTTTTCAGCTCTTGCGGTGGTTTAATTGCTAAGTCATATCTGACTCTTATGACCCCATGGACTGTAGCCTGCCAGGCTCCTCTGTCCACGGGATTCTCCACACAAGAATACTGGAGTGGGTTGCCATTTCCTTCCTATTATCTCTCAGTTCTCTAGCATCCCGTGCTTTAGTTTGAATCAGAGGCTGTGACTGCATGTCCTCTTCTTCTTCTTCTATAATTATGTCCTCATCTTCTGAGGAGTCATGAGCCCCAAAATTCCACCTCTTGGGGTCCCAGTTGTCCTGTGAAATAATAGTCTTCACCTTTGAATGGGGTAGCCTAGGGACCCACATTTAGCCATCTTACATTCCATCATTTCAGTAGGTTCTTCCTGTTGTACTTTCTTTGACATAATGTCCTAAGTTGCAGAACATGCTATCCATACATCTCTCTGTAGTGCCCAGCTGAGCTGTAATTCCTTTTCTGTGCTAAATTTTAGAGTGCATAACCAAAGCTTGCAACAGCTGCAATAGATCACTCGCTTTTGCACGCCCCCCTGGCCCCTTTGCTTTGCTACCTCTTTGGTTAATGTATTTAGTAAGTCCTTTGGTGTTTCCATTGTGTCCCTGTACCCTTGCATCAGCCTGAATTGTTCCATAAATTTAGCCAGATCACTCCACATGGAAATGGCTGGCCAACCTGGGATTTCTCCCACAACAGCAAGCTTTTCCCTACTTGGCCCCTTCACACATTTTTGCATCATTTTCAGTCTCCTGCCTAGCTTGCCAATTGTCTAAGGATGGAAGGAACAGAAAATGCCCAGTGAACTGAGAAGGTTTATTGAGACAAAAACAAGCTGGGTAGCTCCGTATAATCACTGGGTCAGTTTATTAAACAGTAGCTTACTCACAGGGTGGTATCAGGATCAGGTGGACAACAATTTGGAAGCATTCACATCTACACTCCACACTGCCAAGGGGCTGTTAGGAGGATTTTAGTGTTAACTTAGGGTATGGAGGTAGGTGCTTGGAAACAGGACATGCACTCCTAACTCAAGATGAATGGTCTGGGTGCCAAAAATACATCAGCAAAATTTTCATCATTGTTTGGGAACTAATGGAGCATAAAGGCCACAATATCTATTATTTATAAAGCCCTTAATGATGTAGAATGATTCATTGCATAGGGGTAGGGTCAGTGTAGGACAGGAGAAACTATAAGGGCCCAAGATGGCATCAGCTATACTAATAGACATACAGCGGGTCTAGGTGTGGTCAGCCTGATCCCTTCACGATAAAGTCCCCTGTGTGCCTAATTTTTGATCTATAAAATGTGAATAAGTTAAATATGCCCACTGTACTTCAAGAAGTTTTATGTGAATAAAATGGTATAACAGGTTTGTGAATAAAATGGGATAACAGGTTTGAAAGTACTCAGTTCTAAGAAGCCATAGTAAACAAGTCAGTTCTGTATTTTCTGCTATAGAGTCAAATCAGAAAGGTTCACCTTTTCTCCAAGGCCCATGCTTTTCTTTGTGTTATCTGACTAACCATTGCTTTTTGGGGCTTTGGCTTTCAGTTGCAATGTTGTGGTGTAAATGGAACGAGTGACTGGACATCTGGAGCACCAGCATCTTGCCCCAAAGGCTCAACTATTAAGGTAATTTATTTTTGGAAATGTTTCTGCTATTGACCACTGTGATTAAACCTTTAATTGCCTTAGAAATCCAGTCATACAGGACTGGATCCCAGCCATAAACAAGAAACATCAAACAAAAGAGAGACCAAGGAAACATATAATTAGAAAATAAGAAAAACAAAAAAGAAAAATAAGCAAAAGAAAAGAACAAGTTGATTTAGACTAGAGATGCCATTGAGAATCTTGCTACTCTGAACTATTATATTAGAGGGGAAAAGTTTATGTGATAGTGGCAGAAGACTGTGTCTAGATGTTTCTTGAGTAATAATTAGGTCTTCTTATGGTTGAAAGTGAAATTTGCAAGGTAGAAGCAGAAAAGCTTCTCTTTCTACTTATTTCCCTTGGAGATGGCAGCATCCAACCCCTTAGCAGAATTATTTATAAGTGAAGAGTGAGGAGCTGGGGGTGAAAAAGTTGATGGAACTTCTGACTAGACCCAGAGAAGAAGCCCAACTCATCTTCCAACTAGACCAAGTCCCTAAGGTCCTGTTAGACATGTCACCCACTTGATATTGTTTGGAAATCTCTGGAATTTGGGCAGGTGGGCAGTCTGTGAAGAAAGACTGGAACACCCACCAACCAGCAACTGCCCTGCAGCTTGGTAGGGCTATGATATGGTTACTGGCTTTTGAAGCAGAAGCTGAAATGCAACTAGTCATAGGATTGCATAGCCTATATTCCTGTTTGTCAATACCAAGACAACAGTGAATGTTTAAAAAATACAAGGACATATGTTGTTGAGCTGCCTCTTGGGAGCTAGTTTAATGCAGTGTGTAAATATATAAGACTTCTACTTTATTTACTTCCACTGTAATGATAACAATACTGGAAAAGTCTCTAGTTTAATGTTCTCTACTTCATGCTCATTTCTTCATCCATATAATATATATATATATATATGTATGTATGTATGTATGTATATAAAATACCTGTCCTAAATGTCTTGGCAAGAGACAAACTATCACCCCAAATAAGCCTCTTGATAAAGTTGAGTAATATAATAGTGTCATTTGTACATATAATTTTTTCTAGGGTTGCTATATACAAGCAAAACAGTGGTTTCACTCTAATTTCCTGTATATTGGAATCTCCACTATCTGTGTATGTGTAATCCAGGTAAGAGCTTAATCAGAGGACTATTTTGAGAATTAAATGAGTTAAGTCATGTAATTTTTAAAGTATGTGCTTGATAAATATGAGCTCCCCTATTTAAGTAGAAAATTATATTATTACCAGTTTAAGGCATACAGAAAATAATGCTGTAAGATCTATCTGGTCAATTTATCCCTAATAGAAATGAGTGTATCATGGTCAAATTAAAAGCCACTAAATGGAACCTTACTTTGGTTCCTCATTTGGCTCATCAGGAAAAACCTGTTAAATAAAACATTTCACTTGAAAAATTGACCTTGTGTGCTAAGGAGGAGTTGGTGATGAAACTGTAATCAATTTCCTCATTGCTTCTCTGCTTATCTTGACAGGTCAGGGGTGAATGGGGATAATTTCTTGTTCTTTTTTATTATGTTATATTCCTACTATTTTTATACACAAGTGTCTTGAATGTATCACAGATTAGCTAAGATCTACTTAGGAAGCTCAAAGAGAAATGATTTTTCTCTGCTTGGAAACCAAGGAGGCCTAAGGCATGAGTAGAGAAGACTCGTTGCACAAAGTATTGACCCATGCAGAACTTCATTATACTAGCAGCAGGATTTCTGTGGTTTCTTATGAAGACAAAAAGATGTCCCAGCACTTAATATTCCACTATCTTGCCATCATCACCCTCACTTGTCTCCCCACTGCCATTCTAAAGCTAAAGGAGAAAACTCTTGAGAAGGAATTAGAAGTGATAGTAGGAAGGGTAGTTTCAGTGTGATGGACACTTTCTTTTCCTCTGGGACTCATCCTAGGGACTGTGGGTGAGATGTTTTACCTGTAAAGACCTCACTTTTTGCCAACTCTTTCCTCAGGTATTAGGGATGTCCTTTGCACTGACCTTGAACTGCCAGATTGACAAAACCAGTCAGGTCCTAGGACTCTGACCTGCTGCCGCCATGTGCTGGAGAGACTTCTTTCATCGCTGGAAATCCAAAACAACTTGTATCATGAAGTCCTAAATGACCACCTCTTGACACCTCTTGGTGTCCTTGTTCTCCCTCTCATCTCTTCCTTATGGGGCCCTTGACTTACACAACCAGAGAAGAGGGTGTTGGTCAGGCACTTCCCTGACAGACAGCAAGACAATCCTTTACTCATTCATGGCAGTAGCCTTATCATTCTTTAATACCTGATCATTTGTCAGACATGAAAAGGCAAGAGAACCTGTGGTACTAATGGCTCAAAATCAAAGGATGGGTCTGTAGCTTGACTTTCTGCATCTTTCCATTGCCAAAAAGTCTCTGGCTTCTAAATCACACACAGTCCACTCTCCAAAGTCAAACAAGAGATAAGCTTAAGGGAGCTCTGGGGGCAGATTCACTGGATCATTATCACAACCCTCTGTTTCCTTTTGACTAGGGGCCTTGGCTACAGGAATGACATATTAAAAATACTCTTTCTCCAAAAGTTAGGTTTCATTTCAATTTCTTTATGATTCATCTAAGTCTTTGTAAGAGGAACTGTCCAATGACTCACATCCTGATTTCAGCCAATTGCTTAAACTTTGATTTACATAACTATGAAGGAATTCAGCAGGATCAGTATTTCTGGTGGTTGAGGTAATAATCACATTCAAAAGAGTTCTGGTGTTAATTTTCTTTCAGATAAGTTTTTTCTTAATGTAATATTTTAATTCTTCAATAAATAAAATAGCTTATTATCTCTCAATCACTACATTCTCATTCCTTTGTCTCAAGTATAGTTTTCACGACCCAGCCTGATTGTCCTGCCTGCAAGTTAGGGATATTAGTTATCTATTGCTAAATAATGAATTACTACAAAATTTGTCACTGACAAAAACAAATATTTATTATCTCACAGTTTTTGTGGATCATAAATCTGAGAGCAGCTTAACTGGCTGATTCTGGCTTATGATCTCTCTCATGACTACAGTCAAGATGTCAGAGCTGCAGTCATCTCAAGTCTAAACTAGAAGAGGACACACTTCTAAGTTCTCATATTGAAACAGGAGGGAAGAGGGCAGGGCACAGCCTTTAAAAGAATGACATAAACATAGAATATGGCAAAAACTGGTTAGAACTAACTAAGTCCAAGATGGTGGAGTATTCAACTTCCAGTGGACTTTGAGCTTCATCATACATTTATTGTAATACTCTAACATAAGCTAAGTGATACATCCAACAGTGCCATGACAGTTCTGAGCCTGACTATCAACAATCAAACAGTTAGAGGTGACCTGATTCCTGGAAATCTCTGCCCTTTCCCCAAAATAATTGGAATAATCTTCCCACTCATTAGCCTATAAAATTGTCCATCCCATGAAAACTAGCCACACCACATTGTGAGGCCACTCTTGCCTTCTGAGGTGGCCCACACTCTTGTCTGTGAAGTGTGTTTCTATCTAAATAAACCCACTTCTTACCTATCACTTTGTCTCTCACTGAATTCTTTCTGTGATGAGACATCAAGAACCTGAACTTCATTAACTCCTGAAACCAGGTATGGATTTCAGTTAAAATATTGATTTCAAGTCTCAGTCTGATTTATACCATTTCAATATGGCTCCTGGTAGGCATCAGTTCTTTGCCACGTGTACCTATCCACAGCACTGTCTTATGACATGGCAACTGACTCTCCCTAGAGCAAGACATTCAAGAGACAGCATGAAATACAGCACCCAAAATAAGCCATTAACTCCTTTTATAAGCTAACTCAAGAGTGCCATCACAACTGTCCTGCTGTACACTATTCCTTAGAAGTAAGTTGAAAAGTTTACACTTGAAGTGAGGAAATTATACAGCATATAGAAACTATGGGGTTTCTATAAGACACTGGGAGCTGTCTTAGAGGCTATCAGCCACACTGTGATTTTTTGGGTTAGGAGAAGCTAAATTTAATTGTCTTTGTTGTTGTTGTTCAGTCACTAAGTCATATCCAACTCTTTGTGACGCAATGGACTGCATCACACCAGGCCTCCCTGTTCTTCACTATCTCCTAGAGTTTGCTGAACTCATTTCCTTTGAGTCAATGGTGCCATCTAACTGTTTCATCCTCTGTCATCCCCTTCTCCTCCTGTCCTCAATCTTTCTCAGCATCAGGGTCTTTTCCAATGAGTTGGCTCTTCGCATCAGGTGGCCAAAGTATTGGAGCTTGAGCTTCAGCTTCAGCATCAGTCCTTCCAATGAATATTCAGGGTTGATTTCCTTTAGCATTGACAGGTTTGATCTCCTTGCTGCCCAAGGAACTCTGCTTTGTAAATAGGTTCATCTGTATCATTGTTCTAGATTCCACATGTATGTGTCAATATACGATATTTATTTTTCTCTTTCTGACTTCACTTTGTATGACAGCTTCTAGGTCCATCCACACCTTTGCACATGGCACAGTTTCATTCCTTTTACAACCACTATAGAGAACAGTGGGCTGTCCAGGTGGCGCTAGTAGTAAAGAACCTGCCTGCCAATGCAGGAGACATGCAAGACACACACGGTTCAATCCCTGGGTTGGGAGGATCCCCTTGAGGAGGAAATGGCAACCCACTCCAGTATTCTTGAAAAATCCCATGGGCAGATGAGCCTGGTAGACTACAGTCTATAGAGAACAGTACGGAGGTTCCTTCAAAAAACTAAAAATAGAAGTACCATATGACACACCAATCCCACTGCTAGCATATATCCAGAGAAAAACATAATTCTAAAAAATACATGCACCCTAATGTTTATTGCACCACTTTTACAATAGCCAGGACATGGAAGCAACATAAATGTCCATTAGCAGAGGAATGAATAAAGAAAATGTGGTATATATGCATACACACACACACACACACACACACACACAATGGACTATTACTCATCCATAAAAGGAACAAAACTGTCCCCGCTTCTTGATTCCTGCCTCTATGATCTTCCCTGAGTTCCAAAGTGTCACTCACTTGGGCATGTATGACTCTTTGTGATCCCATAGATTACAGCCCATCAGGCTGCTCTGTCCACAGGATTTCTGAGGCAAGAATACTGGAATGGGTTGCCATTTCTTTCTCCAGGGATCTTCCCAATCCAAGGATCGAACCCAGGTCTACCATATTGCAGGCAGATTCTTTACTATCTAAGCCACTAGGGAAGCCCTGAGTTCCAAAGGGAAGATTCAAATAGTTGCTAATCTGGGAATAGTTGCTAATCTGGGAATAGTTGCTAATCTTAGGTATGGCATAAGCTCTCTTGGAGGAGGTCACCATTAACCATACCACAGAGCTGCCAGAACTTACGCAGGACTGGTAGACAGACACTTGGAGGGCACAAACAGAACTTTGTGTGCACCAGGACCCAAGAGAAAAGAGTGACCCGACAAGAGACTGACCCAGACTTGCCTGTGAGTGTCCAGGAGTCTCCAGCAGAGGCATAGGTTGGTGGTGGCCTGCTGCAGGGTTGGGGGCACTGAGTGTAGTAGTACTTGCAAGGGATCTTTTGAAGGAGGTCACCATTATCTTCATTACCTCCACCATAGTTTGGCCCCAGGTAAATAGTAGGGGCAAAGACTTGGATAACTGTGATATTGAATGGTTTGCCTTGGAAACGAACAGAGATCATTCTGTCGTTTTTGAGATTGCATCCAAATACTGCATTTCGGACTCTTTTGTTGACCATGATGGCTACTCCATTTCTTCTGAGGGATTCCTGCCCGCAGTAGTAGATATAATGGTCATCTGAGTTAAATTCACCCATTCCAGTCCATTTTAGTTCGCTGATTCCTAGAATGTCAACGTTCACCCTTGCCATCTCTTGTTTGACCACTTCCAATTTGCCTTGATTCATGGACCTGACATTCCAGGTTCCTATGCAATATTGCTCTTTACAGCATCGGATTTTGCTTCTATCACCAGTCACATGCACAACTGGGTATTGTTTTTGCTTTGGCTCCATCCCTTCATTCTTTCTGGAGTTATTTCTCCACTGATCTCCAGTAGCATATTGGGCACCTAACGACCTGGGGAGATTCTCTTTTGATATCCTATCATTTTGCCTTTTCATACTGTTCATGGGGTTCTCAAGGCAAGAATACTGAAGTGGCTTGCCATTCCCTTCTCCAGTGGACCACGTTCTGTCAGACCTCTCCACCATGACCCGCCCGCCTTGGGTTGCCCTGCAGGCATGGCTTGGTTTCATTGAGTTAGACAAGGCCCTGGTCCTAGTGTGATTAGATTGACTAGTTTTCTGCGAGTATGGTTTCAGTGTGTCTGCCCTCTGATGCCCTCTTGCAACACCTACCATCTTACTTGGGTTTCTCTTACCTTGGGCGTGGGTTGTCTCTTCACGGCTGCTCCTTACCTTGGACGAGGGGTATCTCCTTACCGCCGCAGTTCCTGACCTTCAACGTGGGACAGCTCCTCTAGGCCCTCCTGCGCCTGCGCAGCCCCTGCTCCTCGGGTTGCTCCTCCCGGCCGCCGGCCGTGGCCTCGGGCGTGGGTGGCTTCTCCCAGCTGCCGCCCCTGGCCTCGGGCTCAGGGTGGCTCCTCCGGGTCACCACCCCTGGCCTCGGGCGCAAGGTGGCTTCTCCCGGCCGCCCCTGGCCTCGGACGTGGGGTGTCTCTTCCTGGCCGCCCCTGACCTCGGACACGGGGTAGCTCCTCCCGGCCGCCGCCCTGACCTCAGACGCGGGGTGTCTCCTCCCGGCCGCCACTGACCTCGGATGAGGGGTAGCTCCTCCCGGCCGCCACTGACCTCAGACACAGGGTAGCTCCTCTCGGCCGTTCCTGCGCCGTCGCAGCCTGGCACTCTAGGTTGCTGCCCCTGACCTCGGACGTGGGGTAGCTCCTCTCGCCCGCGCTGAGTGCGCCGGCCCGGCTCTCGCAAGCGGCCCGCGCTGAGTGCGCCGGCCCGGCTCTCGCAAGCGGCCCGCGCTGAGTGCGCCGGCCCAGCTCTCGCAATCGAAATGGTATGGACCTAACAGAAGCAGAAGATATTAAGAAGAGGTGGCAAGAATACACAGAAGAACTGTACAGAAAAGATCTTCACGACCCAGATAATCATGAGGATGTGATCACTAATCTAGAGCCAGACATCTTGGAATGTGAAGTCAAGTGGGCCTTAGAAAGCATCACTAAGAACAAAGCTAGTGGAGGTGATGGAATTCCAGTTGAGCTGTTTCAAATCCTGGAAGATGATGCTGTGAAAGTGCTGCACTCAATATGCCAGCAAATTTGGAAAACTCAGCAGTGGCCACAGGACTGGAAAAGGTCAGTTTTCATTCCAATTCCAAAGAAAGGCAATGCCAAAGAATGCTCAAACTACCGCACAATTGCACTCATCTCACACGCTAGTAAAGTAATGCTCAAAATTCTCCAAGCCAGGCTTCAGCAATATGTGAACCGTGAACTCCCTGATGTTCAAGCTGGTTTTAGAACAGGCAGAGGAACCAGAGATCAAATTGCCAACATCCGCTGGATCATGGAAAAAGCAAGAGAGTTCCAGAAAAACATCTATTTCTGCTTTATTGACTATGCCAAAGCCTTTGACTGTGTGGATCACAATAAACTGTGGAAAATTCTGAAAGAGATGGGAATACCAGACCACCTAACCTGCCTCTTGAGAAATCTGTATGCAGGTCAGGAAGCAACAGTTAGAACTGGACATGGAACAACAGACTGGTTCCAAATAGGAAAAGGAGTACGTCAAGGCTGTATATTGTCTCCCTGCTTATTTAACTTATATGCAGAGTACATCATGAGAAACGCTGGACTGGAAGAAACACAAGCTGGAATCAAGATTGCCGGGAGAAATATCAATAACCTCAGATATGCTGATGACACCACCCTTATGGCAGAAAGTGAGGAGGAGCTAAAAAGCCTCTTGATGAAAGTGAAGGAGGAGAGCGAAAAAGTTGGCTTAAAGCTCAACATTCAGAAAACGAAGATCATGGCATCCGGTCCCATCACTTCATGGGAAATAGATGGGGAAACAGTGGAAACAGTGTCAGACTTTATTTTTTTGGGCTCCAAAATCACTGCAGATGGTGACTGCAGCCATGAAATTAAAAGATGCTTACTCCTTGGAAGAAAAGTTATGACCAACCTGGATAGTATATTCAAAAGCAGAGACATTACTTTGCCGACTAAGGTCCGCCTAGTCAAGGCTATGGTTTTTCCTGTGGTCATGTATGGATGTGAAAGTTGGACTGTGAAGAAAGCTGAGCGCCGAAGAATTGATGCTTTCGAACTGTGGTGTTGGAGAAGACTCTTGAGAGTCCCTTGGACTGCAAGGAGATCCAACCAGTCCATTCTGAAGGAGATCAACCCTGGGATTTCTTTGGAAGAAATGATGCTAAAGCTGAAACTCCAGTACTTTGGCCACCTCATGCAAAGAGTTGACTCATTGGAAAAGACTCTGATGCTGGGAGGGATTGGGGGCAGGAGGAGAAGGGGATGACAGAGGATGAGATGGCTGGATGGCATCACGGACTCGATGGACGTGAGTCTGAGTGAACTCCGGGAGATGGTGATGGACAGGGAGGCCTGGCGTGCTGCGATTCATGGGGTCGCAAAGAGTCGGACACGACTGAGCGACTGAACTGAACTGAACTGAAATAGTAGGGAGGAAACACAGCTCCACCCATCAACAGAAAATTGGATTAAAGATTTACTGAGCCTGGCCCCGCCTATCAGAATAAGACCTAGTTTTCACCCCCAGTCAATATCTCCATCAGAAAGCCTCCATAAACCACTTATCCTTCTCCATCAGAGGGCAGAAAGAATGAAACCACAATCCCAGAAAACTAACCAATCTAATCACATGGACCAACAGCCTTGTTTAACTCAATGAAACTATAAGCCATGCCATGTAGGTCCGCCCAAGACAGATGGGTCATGGTGGAGAATTTGACAAAATGTGGTCACCTGGAGAAGCGAATGGAAAATCATTTCAGTATTCTTGCCTTGAGAACCCATGAACAGTATTAAAAAGCAAAAAGATAGGACACAGAAAGATGAACTCCCTAGGTCAGTAGATGCCCAATATGCTACTGGAGATCAGCGGAGAAATGAAGAGATAGAGTCAAAGCAAAAACAACACCCAATTGTGGATGTGACTGGTGATGAGTTCAGTTCAGTCACCAGCCGTGTCCGACTCTGTGCAACCCCATGAAGNACACACACACACACACACACACACACACAATGGACTATTACTCATCCATAAAAGGAACAAAACTGTCCCCGCTTCTTGATTCCTGCCTCTATGATCTTCCCTGAGTTCCAAAGTGTCACTCACTTGGGCATGTATGACTCTTTGTGATCCCATAGATTACAGCCCATCAGGCTGCTCTGTCCACAGGATTTCTGAGGCAAGAATACTGGAATGGGTTGCCATTTCTTTCTCCAGGGATCTTCCCAATCCAAGGATCGAACCCAGGTCTACCATATTGCAGGCAGATTCTTTACTATCTAAGCCACTAGGGAAGCCCTGAGTTCCAAAGGGAAGATTCAAATAGTTGCTAATCTGGGAATAGTTGCTAATCTGGGAATAGTTGCTAATCTTAGGTATGGCATAAGCTCTCTTGGAGGAGGTCACCATTAACCATACCACAGAGCTGCCAGAACTTACGCAGGACTGGTAGACAGACACTTGGAGGGCACAAACAGAACTTTGTGTGCACCAGGACCCAAGAGAAAAGAGTGACCCGACAAGAGACTGACCCAGACTTGCCTGTGAGTGTCCAGGAGTCTCCAGCAGAGGCATAGGTTGGTGGTGGCCTGCTGCAGGGTTGGGGGCACTGAGTGTAGTAGTACTTGCAAGGGATCTTTTGAAGGAGGTCACCATTATCTTCATTACCTCCACCATAGTTTGGCCCCAGGTAAATAGTAGGGGCAAAGACTTGGATAACTGTGATATTGAATGGTTTGCCTTGGAAACGAACAGAGATCATTCTGTCGTTTTTGAGATTGCATCCAAATACTGCATTTCGGACTCTTTTGTTGACCATGATGGCTACTCCATTTCTTCTGAGGGATTCCTGCCCGCAGTAGTAGATATAATGGTCATCTGAGTTAAATTCACCCATTCCAGTCCATTTTAGTTCGCTGATTCCTAGAATGTCGACGTTCACCCTTGCCATCTCTTGTTTGACCACTTCCAATTTGCCTTGATTCATGGACCTGACATTCCAGGGTCCTATGCAATATTGCTCTTTACAGCATTGGACCTTGCTTCTATCACCAGTCACATCCACAGCTGGGTGTTGTTTTTGCTTTGGCTCCATCCCTTCATTCTTTCTGAAGTTATTTCTCCACTGATCTCCAGTAGCATATTGGGCACCTACTGACCTGGGGAGTTCATCTTTCAGTATCCTATTATTTTGCCTTTTCATACTGTTCATGGGGTTCTCAAGGCAAGAATTATGAAGTGGTTTGCCATTCCCATCTCCAGTGGACCACATTCTGTCAGACCTCTCCACCATGACCCACGCGTCTTGGGTTGCCCCACGGGCATGGCTTAGTTTCATTGAGTTAGACAAGGCTGTAGTCCTAGTATGATTAGATTGACTAGTTTTCTGTGAGTATGGTTTCAGTGTGTCTTCCCTCTGATGCCCTCTTGCAACACCTACCATCTTACTTGGGTTTCTCTTATCTTGGGCCTGGGGTATCTCTTCATGGCTGCTCCAGCAAAGCGCAGTCACTGCTCCTTACCTTGGATGAGGGGTATAGGCTCTCCTGCACCCTCACAGCCACTGCTCCTTGGATGAGCCTCAGTTTCTCATCTGCAAATTGGGCCTGACACTGGCCCATGCTTCTAGGGTTGTAGTGAAGAGTAAGTGAGATGGAGAATGCGAATGGCATAGGGCTATGCCTGGCATGTGGAAGGCATGGGGAAGAAGTATGTTCTTAGAAGTGGCCTGATGCCATTTCCTCCTGAAAAAAACCCCTGTTCCTCTCTCTAGAGTTTGTTTTTAGAAATAATCCTTACATTCCTGGGCCTCAGGGGTGGCTTTGGAACCCCTTGCAAAGTCAGAAGTGAGCTCACACGTGCTTCTTGTCTACAGGCTAAGGCAAAGGTCATGGGTCAAGAGGGCGGAGTATTGCCTCCTCCGTCTCCCATCACATGTGTAGATGCAGGAGCCTGAGACTTGCTTCTGCATCATCTACTGATCAGCAGTGAGACCTTGGGTGAGTTACTCCCCTCTCTGGTCCTGAGCTATGCCCTCAGCTCCCAGTGCCAGCTTGAGGTGGGACTTGTGATGGAAGCAAGGTCCAATTGTAAAGAACAATATTGTATAGTAAAGAACAATACTGCATAGGAACCTGGAATGTTAGGTCCGTGAATCAAGGAAAATTGAAAGTGGTCAAACAGGAGATGGCAAGAGTGAACGTTGACATTCTAGGAATCAGTGAACTATAATGGACTGGAATGGGTAAATTTAACTCAGACGACCATTATATCTACTACTGTGGGCGAGAATTCCTTAGAAGAAATGGAGTAGCCATCATAGTCAACAAGAGTCTGAAATGCAGTACTTGGGATAAAATCTCAAAAAACAGAATGATCTTTGTTCATTTCCAAGGCAAACCATTCAATATCATGGTAAACCAAGTCTATGCCTCAACCATCAGTGCTGAAGAAGCTAAAGTTGAACAGTTCTATGAAGACCTACAAGACCTTCTAGAACTAACACCCCCAAAAGATGACCTTTTCATTATAGGGGACTGGAATGCAAAAGTAGGAAGTCAAGAGATACCTGGAATCACAGGCAAATTTGGCCTTGGAGTACAGAATGAAGTAGGGCAAAGGCTAACAGAGTTTTGCCAAGAGACTACACTGGTCATAGCAAACATTGTCTTTCAACATCACAAGAGAAAACTCTGCACATGACATCACCAGATGGTTGACACTGAAATCAGATTGATTATATTCTTTGCAGCCAAAGATGGAAAAGCTCTATACAGTCAGCAAAAACAAGATGGGGAGCTGACAGTGGCTCAGATAATGAACTCCTTATTACCAAATTCAGACATAAATTGAAGAAAGTAGGGAAAACCACTAGACAATTCAGCTATGACCAAAGTAAAATCCCTTACAATTACAGTGGAAGTGAGAAATATATTTAACAAACTAGATCTGATAGAGAGTGCCTGATGAACCATGGATGGAGGTTCGTGACATTGTACAGGAGGCAGTGATAAAGACCATCCCCAAGAAAAAGAAATGTAAAACAGCAAAATGACTGTCTGAGGAGCCCTTACAAATAGCTGTGAAAAGAAGAGAAGTGAAAAGCAAAGGAGAAAAGGAAAGATTTGAATGCAGAGTTCTAAAGAATAACAAGGAGAGATAAGAAAGCCTTCCTCAGTGATCAGTGCAAAGAAATAGAAGAAAATAATAGAATGGGAAAGACTAGAGATCTCTTCAAGAAAATTAGAGATACCAGGGGAACATTTCATGTAAAGATAGGCACAATAAAGGACAGAAATGGTACAGACCTAAGAGAAGCAGAAAATATTAAGAAGAAGTGTCAAGAATACACAGAAGAACTAAACAAAAAAGATCTTCATGACCCAGATAACAATGATGCTGTGATCACTCACCTAGAGCCAGACATCCTGGAATGTGAAGTCAAGTGGGCCTGAGGACGGACAGGTGGGCTGCCGTCTATGGGGTCACACAGAGTCGGACACGACTGAAGTGACTTAGCAGCAGCATCAGAGAGACAACTATATGCTTTGAGTAGCAACTAAAGGTGTACTCAGTACTTTATATATACACATACAGTCACACGATCTCAGTTAATATTACCAACTGCTCCTTAAGCTTGATACTGTGATGCCTCTTTTTCTTCCTGCCTCTCAGGGACACTGGCTTCCCTATCGCTCCAGTGGCTCCTTGTGCTTCCATTGTCATAAAAGAGAAGATTTTAACATGACCAATAGCTGTCTCCAAAATCCTAAGGTAACTAGGATACTGACATTTTGTGGTATTTTCTCATCCTTTATGGTGCCCTGGGAATAACGGTGTAACCACCTGTGATTTTACCTATTGCTGTGAAATCAAAGCTGTTTCATGGTAGAGACAAATTAGACAATAAAAGGGCTCGAGGAAGATTCTCTGATAAGTCCCATCCTTCATAATGAAAAAGAGATAAACACTGAGAACTCAAAAGAATATAATTTGCTTGTGTTCTTAAACAATGTGTCCTTTGTTACAAATCAACCCAGATTCTTAGTAGTTTCTTATTGATCTTTACAGAAAAAGAAAAATAATTCACAAACCATAACTACTTCATTTCTACCAAAAACATTATTCTGAATCTATGTAGTTTTACTCTGTTTTTCTTGAGTTTTTATGTTACCCACCTTGATGCCATGATTCATTTCTAGAATCCCTGGAGCATCTCTGTACCACAGTCACAAGCATGGCTTCCCACATTCATGTCAACACACACACTGATATATACGAGTAGATGGGCAAAGATAATGCTATCACCATGCAAAAGTGCCTCCCACTGGAAGACTTCCATTAGATACAGTTATCCAGCAAGGAATATCAATGTCCTGGTGGAATCAACAGAGGCCCTCCAAGGGAAGCAGCGGGTTAAGGGGGCACAAGTTAAAGTAGCAGCCAAAAGGATACACATTAGTTTCAAGTTGGGCTTCTCTTGATTAAAACATCAGGTCAGAATGTGAAAAAAGCAGAGCTGTCCTGAAGGACTTGTTTAATCCTAAACACACACTTCCTATACTGTGATTACCTATTAATCAGATATTCTATCTGTTACCCATCATCTGTTATGGTTTTCTTAATATCCCATATAGGCGGGTTTAGCATAAATCATGATGCTTTAGATTAGATTTCAACTCCTAATTTGTAACATACTAAAATATCTCAGTTAGTTGTGAACGATGCCACAATAATTCATTACTTGTCAGAGTGTTAAGGTTTGGAAAACGGTCCATTTGAAAAATTAGATCACATTAAAGGTTATTCATATAATAACATCAGGCTTCCCAGTGGGAAAAAAGTCACACAGTTGGACACGACTGAGCGTGAACTCACCACCGCACCCATATAATAACATCATTCTAACACTTACTAGGCTGTATGCTCAAGGGGGTGATTTTGTCTCTTTTAATTCATCAGGAAAGTACCTCACACATAGTAGGCTCTCATGAAATAGTTGTCAAATGAATAAATCCTATTTGTATCCCAATATACTTTCCTTAGTAGTACAGAAAGAGTGACAAATTAGTCTGCTTGCCAGGAATTACTTTTAACCCATGGAAATTTTATATGCCCATGGCACCTACGTAAACACTTCTACAAGAAGAACTGCAACAGCAGAAAAGAGGGGATTAATATTCTACAGCTAAAACAAACTATTTCTCTTTTTTAACCTCAAAAAGAACATTAAACCAGTGCTTGTTATGGATGGAAATCGTTGTTGATTACTATAGTGGCAACAACAGTTACTATAAAATACTCTGTTATGATCATAAAAGTGAAAGTGAAGTCATGCAGTCATGTCCAACTCTTTGTGACTCCATGGGCTGTAGCTCACCGGGTTCCTCTGTTCATTGGATTCTAAAGGAAAGAATTTTGGAGGGGTAGCCATTCTCTTCTCTAGGAAATCAGACCTGGCTCTCCTGCATTGCACACTGCAAATGACATATAGTTTATAGGCATGACCTCATGTAATCCTCGCAATCTTATAACCTAGTAGTGATTTCCTTTATTTAGATACACCAAGTGGTCACACTGATAGTAAGTGACAGAGTGGTATTCAAAGCCCTTTCAGTTTGATGCCCAAATCCACATTTTTTTCACCTTAACTTGCTGCCTCTATTGAACAATTTAAAAGAAAATTATAAATGTTCCAAAATTATTAGTTGCATCTCAATTGTAATTTTATTTCCAAAGTTCAAAAATCAAATAGCAATACATCACACAAAAAAAAGATTTTGGTATGTAGAAGCCTTCATATTTCACTATATTGTATGCCAGACCATATTGTCAATAAACCAATATGTAAAAGGATCATTTATATTCAAGGCAAGAAGACTTCTTGAAAAAAAAATTACTTTAAGCTGTACTTTTTATTCCCCAAAGAGAAACTTTTCACTTTAATTTTCCAAGTAGGCTCAGATATAAGCATCATTTTGCCAACATATCCACATAGAAAGATTGTTCCCTGGGTGGAAAAAAAAAAGAAATTATGTTATATTCTTCATTGGTTCCTGTGCTAATTTTGGCCTTTCACATAAAAGGCTTTCCTGAACTGTTGTGCCAAGTGGGTGATAATTTTGTGATATAACCTCTAGGCCATACAATACTCAGCCAAATTTACCAAAATTTCATTGAAGAGAATTTGGATTCTGGCCCTTCATAAATAAAGAACATGTTCTTTTAAATAGGGAAACAAAGCCAAACTGAAAGCAACCAGTGTCTAATTTTACAATTTAGCAAAGGTTAGTGCATCTTTTCATAGCATACTTCAATACCACATAAAGCTCTGTAACTATGGATATCCCCACTATAGAATTAATCCAGACAATAGTATCCTGGCCCCTCCTTTCTCTTTTGCCTTAGTCTGTGTGCTTTTATGACTACCTGTCAGCTCGATGGGGATAATCCACAGAACTACTACATCTGAATGTTTTAGAAACCTTGAGCTGTTCCATGCGATCCTGGAAGCACTTCAAACAGAGAACCATGATGTTTAAAGTGAGCTTATTCTTTTTCCTTCCAAAACTATTTCTCCTCTTGTGGTTCCATTGTCTTTGTTTAATGCCCACTGGTTACCTAGGTTCACACCTCTAGATTTTAGATCATTTTGACATTTTTTTCATCTTTCACTCATCACAAGTAAACATTCTACTGCATTAAACACTCAAAATCCGAATATTTTTGCCACTTACACTGCTGCCACCGGCTCCAAGCCACTGGTTTTTTTCACCTGGGTTATTGAAATGACCTCACATTAGGTCTCCTTATGCCCTCACTTCCTCTTGTATCAGTTAGGATTAGGCATTGGTATATATGACAGAATATCCAAAAAAATGGGATCTTAAATGAGACAGGAGTTTCCTTTTTCCACATGTGAAATAGTCAAGCTAGAGAAAGTTCAGGGCTGGTATGATGTTCTGTGACATCAGTGACCCAGGCCCCTATCATGTTGCTCCATGATGATTTCCCTCACAGTCTAGGATGGTCACTCAAGCTTCAGCCATAAGTTCATATCTGATTCACCATGTAGCCAGCAAAGTTGAAGAGGAAAGTTTGCCTCTTTTAAAAGTCAATTTCTGAAAGTTGCACTTAACATTTCCAATGTCCATTCCTAGGGCTGAATTTGGCTTCATTGCCGCACATAATTGCAAGGGTGCTGGAAAGTGCGGTCTTAATTCTGGGTAACCAAGTGATCAGCTAAATGTTAATGGAAGATAGAATAACATGGGGGGATGGGCAAGTAAATAACCTCTGCCATAACCCGGGGAAGGCAATGGCACCCCACCCCAGTACTCTTGCCTGGAAAATCCAATGGATGGAGTAGCCTGGTGGGCTGCAGTCCATGGGGTCGCTAACAGTTGGACAGACTGAACGACTTCACTTTCACTTTTCTCTTTCATTCATTGGAGAAGGAAATGGCAACCCACTCCAGTGTTCTTGCCTGGAGAATCCCAGGGACGGGGGAGCNTACTCTTGCCTGGAAAATCCAATGGACGGAGTAGCCTGGTGGGCTGCAGTCCATGGGGTCGCTAACAGTTGGACAGACTGAACGACTTCACTTTCACTTTTCTCTTTCATGCATTGGAGAAGGAAATGGCAACCCACTCCAGTGTTCTTGCCTGGAGAATCCCAGGGATGGGGGAGCCTGTTGAGCTGCCGTCTATGGGGTCACACAGAGTCGGACACGACTGAAGTGACTTAGCAGCAGCAGCAGCTTATGTAACGTATATGCAGAGTACATCATGAGAAACGCTGGGCTGGAGGAAGCACAGGCTGGAATCAAGATTGCCGGGAGAAATATCAATAACCTCAGATATGCAGATGACACCACGCTTATGACAGAAAGCAAAGAACTAAAGATCCTCTTGATGAAAGTGAAAGAGGAGAGTGGAAAAAGTTGGCTTATAGCTCAACATTCAGAAAACTAAGAACATAGCATCCTGTCCCATCAATTCATGGCAAATAGATGAGGAAACAGTGGAAACAGTGGCAGACTTTACTTTTTTGGGCTCCAAAATCACTGCAGATGGTGAGTGCAGCCATGAAATTAAAAGACGCTTACTCCTTGAAAGAAAAGTTATGACCACCATAGATGGTATATTAAAAAGCAGAGACATTACTTTGCCAACAAAGGTCCATCTAGTCAAGGCTATGGTTTTTCCAGTAGTCACGTATAGATATGACAGTTAGACTGTAAAGAAAGCTGAGTTCTGAAGAATTGATGCTTTTGAACTGTAGTGTAGAAGACTCTTGAGAGTCCCTTGGACTGCAAGGAGATCCAACCAGTCAATCCTAAAGGAAGTCAGTCCTGAATATTCATCTGAAGGAGTGATGTTGAAGCTGAAACTCCAATACTTTGGCCACCTGATGTGAATAACTGACTCATTTGAAAAGACCCTGATGCTGGGAAAGATTGAAGGCAGCAGAAGAAGATGACAGAGGGTGAGATGGTTGAATGTCATCACCGACTCAAATGGATATGAGTTTGAGTAGGCTCTGGGAGTTGGTGATGGACAGGGAGGGCTGGCATGCTGCAGTCCATGGGGTTGCAAAGATAGGACACGACTGAGTGACTGGACTGACTGATTGACTGAATCTGGGAAGGGAAGGGAGGCAAAGACAAGGGAGGGGCAGCCAGGAAACAATAGTGTAGCCTTAAGGCAGGGTTCTGATTCCATCTTAAAGTATACAGGTAACAATGTCTTTAAGCTCTTTTACATGTCAGCATTCTTCTTACCATAAATAAAGCTGAGCACCAAAGAACTGATGCTTTTGAACTGTGGTGTTGGAGAAGACTCTTGAGAGTTCCTTGGACTGCAAGGAGATCCAACCAGTCAATCATAAAGGAAATCAGTCCTGAATATTCATTGGAAGGACTTAATGCTGAAGCTGAAGCTTGGGCCACTTGATGGGCAGATCCCACTCATTGGAAAAGACCCTGATGCTGGGAAAGATTGAAGGCAGGAGAAGGGGACA
This sequence comes from Oreotragus oreotragus, assembly GCA_006410675.1. Lineage (NCBI taxonomy): Eukaryota > Metazoa > Chordata > Mammalia > Artiodactyla > Bovidae > Oreotragus > Oreotragus oreotragus. The sequence continues at coordinate 212,056 of SJYX01009866.1, forward strand.
ACAGAGGATGAGAGGGCTGGATGGCATCACCGATGCAATGGACATAAGTTTGAGCAAGCTAAGGGAGTTTGGGATGGAGAGGAAAGCCTGACATGCTGCAGTCCATGGGTTCTCAAAGAGTTTGATATGACTGAGTGACTGAACTGAACTGATTCTTCTTATCAGAGAAACACCACCTGAGGTTACTTAAAAGAAACAGAGAAGCTGATCAAGATTACCTGAGACCAGATTAGACGAATGGAGGCCCTGCACTCCCCTGCTCTTAGCTTATTAGCAGCCTTCACTCTGCACCCTTGCTATAAAACTCCTCATCAAATCATCCCATGTTGGGACATATAGTTTTTTTTGGCAACAAAAACTATGTTTGCTGTGTCCCCTTTTGCACCTTATTATACTTATGAGGGCTTACATGATATGTATTTTCTACTTCACTCAAAACTCTGTCTTTGAGATTCTAGTCGACACTGATTCACAGAGGCCAAGCTTTTGTCATCGCAATCTATTTGAAGCTTTACCAAGCATGAGAGTTTTACATACATTTAAATTCTTCCCATTTAAATCTTGCCAAAATGTCTCTTGTGCATACCTTCATAACACACATAGACATTTCATAGATCTTATCACATTTTCTTTTATCATCTATTTCTCTTTTTTAATCAATTATTTGTCTTTATTAATTATATTGGACTGATCATGTTAGAAAAAGAGATGGAAAAGGTACAAATTAACTACAGATGAAAATTGGGCCATAACCACAGATATAAAGCCCTCGAGGGAATATAGTTAAAAAAATAGGTCAAATAACTTTTAAAATGTAGGTGGTAGAGATAATTTTCTGAAATAGCAGAAATCATCCAAATTGATTCAAAAAGAAAAAGAGGATTTCTGTTTCTGATAAGACAACAGCAATATTACTAAACTTTCCATGTTAAATAACTAAAATGCTAGATAAAAACTTTAAAATGTTTTATTAAGAGCATTGTTGAGTGCTCTCTTCAGCAGCACAAATGCTAGAATTGGAATGATACAGAGAAGGTTAGCATGCCCTCTGTGTAAGGATGATATGGGCTTCCCTGGTGGTGCAGAGGTTAAAGCGTCTGCCTGCAATGTGGGAGACCTGGGTTAGATCCCTGGGTCAGGAAGATCCCCTGGAGAAGGAAATGGCAACCCACTCCAGTATTCTTGTCTGGAGAATCCCATGGACGGAGGAGCTCGGTGGGCTACAGTCCACGGGTTGCAAAGAATTGGACATGACTGAGCGACTTCACCTTCACTTTCCAATTAAAAAAAGAAAGAAAGACAGCAAACAAACACTGTTGAGCTGCAAAGAAAGAAAGAAATTCTCAAGTCAGAGACATAGTGATGGTATGTATCAGAGAAATAAGAGGAATTTGAGGGCCTTTGCCAAATTAGATGAACTTGGGTATCAGTTTCATAGTCTCATGGCACATGGAGTACAGGAGGAAAACTTGGGGATCTGCTCATGGTGGAGAGTATAAGAAGAGATCTTTCCTCCTTTAAGTCAAAGACCCCAAAGGGTTCCACTTTAGTGTAATAGAGAACTAGAAATACTGTTCACTTTCACCAAAGGTTATATGAAAATTGCCTGAAACTTGGCAGTATAACAGAGGAAGGCAACAGCCCTGAAAAACTGAATTCGGGGGCTTCCCTGGTGGCTCAGTGGTTTAAAAAAATTCCACCTGCCAATTCAGGAGACGTGGGTTCAATACCAGATCCAGGAAAAATCCTGAATGCCTTGGAGTGACTAAGCTTGAGCATCACAACTATTGAATCTGTTCTCTCGTGCCTCGGAGCTGAAACTATTGAAGCCCTCGCACCCTAGAGCCCAGGCTCCACAACAAGAGACTAGTTGCATTTGCAACAGTTAGAGAAAAGCCTGAGCATCAACAAAGACCCAGCAGAGCCAAAAATAAATAAGTAAATAAAATTAAAACAAAAGAAAAAAATCACACTATAATCACAACAACAAAAAAAACCTGAATTCACAGTCTGGTTATCATATTGACTTAAGGTGCAAATTTATAGAGTCCAAATACAGACTCTCAAACTAAAAATTTAGTTTAACATAGTTCCAAATAAAAAGTTATCTGGAGCCTTCACAGATGAAAAATGCACACAATTTCTGGAGGAACACACATAATACCAGATTTCCATAAATCTAAAAGAGCAAATTTTCAATGAAATTCAACTATTTATAGCCAAAATTCACTAAACGCATGAGAAGACTCTCAAACTAAAAATTTAGTTTAACATAGTTCCAAATAAAAAGTTATCTGGAGCCTTCACAGATGAAAAATGCACACAATTTCTGGAGGAACACACATAATACCAGATTTCCATAAATCTAAAAGAGCAAATTTTCAATGAAATTCAACTATTTATAGCCAAAATTCACTAAACGCATGAGAAAACAGGGCAGTCTCAACCAAGAGAAGCAACAAGATAGGAGAGGGCTCATGAAACTATATTGGAGTAAGGACACAAAATATAAAAGCCATGTTTTCATATATTTATAAAAATTAAGGACAACTTTTAAATATATGCAGAGAAGACGCTACAGAAAGACTAGCAATTTTTAAAATGAAAATTAGTAACTGAAATTTAAAAAATATTAATTAAAAATGCAAAAAAAAACCCCACAAATGAATATGTTTAACAGCACATTTGATACAACTCAATTCAGTTCAGTCTCTCAGTCATGTCCGACTCTTTGTGATCCCATGAATTGCAACACGCCAGGCCTTCCTGTCCATCACCAGCTCCCAGAGTTTACCCAAACTCATGTCCATCAAGTCGGTGATGCCATCCAACCATCTCATTCTCTGTCGCCCCCTTCTCCTTCTGCCCCCAATCCCTTCCAGCATCAAAGTCTTTTCCAATGAGTCAGCTCTTCGCATGAGATGATCAAAGTATTGGAGTTTCAGCTTCAGCATCAGTCCTTCCAATGAACACCCAGGACTGATCTCCTTTAGGATGGACTGGTTGGATATCCTTGCATTCCAAGACTCTTGCAATCTCAAGAGTCTTCTCCAAGACCACAGTTCAAAAGCATCAGTTCTTCTGTGCTCAAATTNGGAGAAATATCAATAACCTCAGATATGCTGATGACACCACCCTTATGGCAGAAAGTGAGGAGGAGCTAAAAAGCCTCTTGATGAAAGTGAAGGAGGAGAGTGAAAAAGTTGGCTTAAAGCTCAACATTCAGAAAACGAAGATCATGGCATCCGGTCCCATCACTTCATGGGAAATAGATGGGGAAACAGTGGAAACAGTGTCAGACTTTATTTTTTTGGGCTCCAAAATCACTGCAGATGGTGACTGCAGCCATGAAATTAGAAGACGCTTACTCCTTGGAAGAAAAGTTATGACCAACCTGGATAGTATATTCAAAAGCAGAGACATTACTTTGCCGACTAAGGTCCGCCTAGTCAAGGCTATGGTTTTTCCTGTGGTCATGTATGGATGTGAAAGTTGGACTGTGAAGAAAGCTGAGCACCGAAGAATTGATGCTTTTGAACTGTGGTGTTGGAGAAGACTCTTGAGAGTCCCTTGGACTGCAAGGAGATCCAACCAGTCCATTCTGAAGGAGATCAAACCTGGGATTTCTTTGGAAGGAATGATGCTAAAGCTGAAACTCCAGTACTTTGGCCACCTCATGCGAAGAGTTGACTCATTGGAAAAGACTCTGATGCTGGGAGGGATTGGGAGCAGGAGGAGAAGGGGACGACCGAGGATGAGATGGCTGGATGGCATCACGGACTCGATGGACATGAGTCTAAGTGAACTCCGGGAGATGGTGATGGACAGGGAGGCCTGGCGTGCTGCGATTCATGGGGTCGCAAAGAGTCGGACACGACTGAGCGACTGAACTGAACTGAAAGATTATCAAAAACCTTGAAAACAAAATGGAGAAAATGCAAGAATCAAGTAACAAAGACCTAGAAGAATTATAGGATAAACATACTGAGACAAACAACACAATTACTGAAATTAAAAATATTCTAGAAGGAATCAATAGCAGAATATCTGAAGCAGAAGAACAAATCAGTGAGCTAGAAGATAAAATGGAAATAACTTCTGAAGAGCAGAATAAAGTGAAAAAAACTGAGGGTAGTCACAGAGACCTCTGGGAGAATATCAATAACACCAACATTAGAATTATCAGGGTCCCAGAAGAAGAAGAGGAAAAGAAAAGGTATCAGAAAATTTTTTATGAGATTATAGTTGAAAATTTTCCCAACATGGAAAAGGAAATAATCAGTCAAGTCCAAGAGGCACAAAGAGTTCCAAACAGGGTAAACCCAAGGAGAAACATGCCAAGACGCATACTAATCAAACTAACACAGACTAAACACAAAGAAAGACTACTAAAATGAGCAAGGGAGAAGCAACAAGTAACCATACAAGGAAAACCCCATACACTTAACAGCTGATCAGAAACTCTGCAGACCAGAAGGGAATGGCAGGATATATTTAACATATTGAAAGGGAAAAATCTTCAACCAAGATTACTGTACCTTGTAAGGATCTCACTCAGATTGATGGAGAAATAAAAAGCTTTTCAGACAAGGAAAAAAATTAAGAGAATTCAGTACCACCAAACCACTTTACAGCAACTGTTAAAGGGACTTATGTAGTCAAGAAATACAAGAGAAGAAAAAAGATCTACAAAATCAGTCCCAAACAATTAAGAAAATGGCGATAGGAACATATATATCAATAATTACTTTACATTTAAATGGATTAAATGCTACATCCAAAAGACACAGACTGGCTGAATGGATATAAAAACAAGACCCATATATATGCTGTCTACAAGAAACCCACTTCAGACCTAAAGACACACATAGGCTGAAAGTGAGAGGATGGAAAAATATATTCCATGCAAGTGGGAAGCAAAAGAAAGCTGGAGTAGCAACCCTCATATCAGAAAAAAAATAAAGAAGATTACAAGAGATAAGGAAGGACACTACATAATGATCAAGGGATCAATACAAGAGGAAGACACAACAATTGTAAATATCTATGCACCGAACATAGGAACCCCGCAATACATAAGACAAACACTAACAGACATAAAAGGAGAAATTGACAGTAACACAATAGTAGGAGACTTTAACACTCCACTCAAACCAATGGACAGATCATCAAAACAGAAAATTAATAAGGAGACACAAGTCTTAAATGATACATTAGATGAGATGGATCTCATTGATATCATCAGGACATTCCATCTGAATTCAGAAGAATACGCCTTCTTCTCAAGTGCATGTGGAACATTCTCCAGGATAGACCACATCTTGGGTCACAAATCAAACCCTAGTAAATCTAAGAAAATTGAAATCATATCAAGCATCTTCTCCAACCACAGTGCTATGAGACTAGATATCAATTACAAGAAAAAATACTGTAAGATACATAAACACATGGAGACTAAACAACACGTTTCTAAATAACCAGCAGGTTACTGAGGAAATCAAAAGGTAAATCAAAAAAATTCTAGAAACAAATGACAATGAAAACACAACAACTCAAAACCTATGGGATGCAGCAAAAGCAGTTCTAAGAGTGAAGTTTATAGCAATACAATCCTACCTCAAGAAACAAGAAAAACATTGAATAGACAACCTAACTTTACACCTAAAGCAACTGGAAAAAAAAGAACAACAACAACAACAACAAAGAAAATTAGTAGAAGGAAAGAAATCATAACAATCTGAGCAGAAATAAATGAAAAAAGAAAGAAACAATAGTAAAGATTATTAAAACTAAAAGCTGGTTCTTTTAGAAGATATACAAAACTGACAAACCCTTAACCAGACTCATTAAGAAAAAAGAGAAGAATCAAATAAACAAAATCAGAAATCAAAAAGGAGAGGTTACAACAAACAATGCAGAAATACAAAGGAATATAAGAGACTATTATGAACTATGTGGCAATAAAATAGATAACTTGGAAGAAATGAACAGATTCTTAGAAAAGTTCAATAAACTAAGACTGAACCAGGAAGAAAGAGGAATTATGAACAATCCAATTACGAGTTCTGAAATTGAAGCTGTGATCAAAAATCTCCCAAAAAACAAAAGCCCAGGACCAGATGGCTTCACAGAAGAATTCTATCATTTAAAGAGGAGGTAATGTCTATCCTTCTAAAGCTCTTTCAAAAAGTTGCAAAGGAAGGAACACTTCCAAACTCATTCTATGAGGCCACCATCACCCTGATACCAAAACCAATGATAACACAGAAAAAGAAAGCTACAGCCCAATACCACTGATGAACATAGATGCAAAAATCCTCAACAAGATTTAGCAAACAGAATTCATCACACATCAAAAAGTCTATACACCATGATCAAGTTGGGTTTATTCCAGGGATTCAAGGATTCTTCAATATATGTAAATCAATCAATGTGATATGCTACATTAACAAGCTGAATGATAAAAATCTGATATGATAATCTCAATAGATGCATACAAAATTCAGTACCCATTTATGATTAAAACTCTTCAAAACATGGGCATGGAAGGAACCTACTTCAACATAGTAAAGGCCATATATGATTAGCCTACAGCAAACATTATTCTCAAAACTGAAAGAATTCCCCCTAAAATCAGGAACAAGACAAGGGTGTCCACTTTCACCACTATTATTCAACATAGTTCTGAAACTCATAGCTACAGCAATCAGAGAAGAAAAAGAAATAAAAAGAATCCAGATCAGAAAAGAAGAACTAGAGCTCTCACTGTTTGAAGATGATACTGTACATCAGTTCAGTTCAGTTCAGTTGCTCAGTCGTGTCCGACTCTTTGCGACCCCATGAATCGCAGCATGCCAGGCCTCCCTGTCTATCACCAACTCCCGGAGTTCACTCAGACTCACGTCCATCGAGTCAGTGATGCTATCCAGCCATCTCATCCTTTGTCGTCCCCTTCTCCTCCTGCCCCCAATCCCTCCCAGCATCACAGTCTTTTCCAATGAGTCAACTCTTCGCAAGAGGTGGCCAAAGTACTGGAGTTTCAGCTTTAGCATCATTCCTTCCAAAGAAATCCCAGGTTTGATCTCCTTCAGAATGGACTGGTTGGATCTCCTTGCAGTCCAAGGGACTCTCAAGAGTTTTCTCCAACACCACAGTTTAAAAGCATCAATTCTTCGGTGGTCAGCTTTCTTCACAGTCCAACGCTCACATCCATACATGACCACAGGAAAAACCATAGCCTTGACTAGACAGACCTTAGTCGGCAAAGTAATGTCTCTGCTTTTGAATATACTATCCAGGTTGGTCATAACTTTTCTTCCAAGGAGTAAGCGTCTTCTAATTTCATGGCTGCAGTCACCATCTGCAGTGATTTTGGAGCCCCAAAATATAAAGTCTGACACTGTTTCCACTGTTTCCCCATCTATTTCCCATGAAGTGATGGGACCGGATGCCATGATCTTCGTTTTCTGAATGTTGAGCTTTAAGCCAACTTTTTCACTCTCCTGTTTCACTTTCATCAAGAGGCTTTTTTAGCTCCTCTTCACTTACAGGATATAAAATCAATACACAGAAATCACTTGCATTTCTATATACTAACAATGAAAAATCAGAAAGAAAAATTAAGGAATCAATTCCATTCTCCACTGCAACAAAAAGAATTAAATATCTAGGAATAAACTTACCTAGAGAGACAAAAGAACTGTACACAGAAAATTATAAGACATTAATGAAAGAATTCAAAAACAACATAAACAGATGGAGAGATTCCATGTACCTGTGTAGGAAGAATCAATATTATGAAAATGATTATATTACCAAATGCAATCTACAGATTCAATACAATCTTTAACCAATTACCATCAGCATTTTTCACAGAACTAGAACAAAAAACTTCGCAATTCATGTGGAAACACAAAAGACCCCGAAGAGCAAAAGCAGTCTTGAGAAAGAAGAATGGAGGGAGCTGGAGGAATCAAGCTTCCTGACTTCAGATTATACTACAAAGCTACAGTCATCAAGACAGTATGGTACTAGCACAAAAACAGAAATATAGAAAAATGAAACAAGATAGAAAACCCAGAAATAAGCCTATGCACCTATGGGTACCTTATTTTTTACACAGGAGGCAAGAATATACAATGGGGCAAAGACAGCCTCTTCAGTAAATGGTGCTGGAAAACTGGATAGCTACATGTAAAAGAATGAAATTAGAAAATGTCCTAACACCACACACAAAGATAAACTTAAAATGGATTAAAGACCTAAATGTAAGACCAGAAAATATAGAACTCTTAGAGAAAAACATAGGCAGAACACTCGACATAAATCAAAGCAAGATCCCTATGAACCACCTGCTAGAGTAATGGAAATAAAAACAAAAGTAAATAAGTGGGTCCTGATTAAACTTAAAAGGTTTTGTGCAGCAAAGGAAACTATAAGCAAGGTGAAAAGACAACCCTCAGAATGGGATAAAATAATAGCAAATGAAACAACTGACAAAGGATTAATTTCCAAAATATACAAGCAGCTCATACAACTCAACACCAGAAAAACAAACAACCCAAACAAAAAGTGAGGAAAAGACCTAAACATACATTTCTCCAAAGAAGACATACAGATGGCTAGCAAACACATGAAAAGATACTCAACACTCATTATTCAGTTCAGTTCAGTCACTTAGTTGTGTCCAACTCTTTGCGGCCCCATGAATTGCAGTCTGTCAGGCCTCCCTGTCCATCACCAACTCCCAGAGTTCACTCAAAATCATGTCCATTGAGTCGGTGATGCCATCCAGCCATCTCATCCTCTGCCGTCCCCTTCTCCTCCTGCCCCCAGGCCCTCCCAGCATCAGAGTCTTTTCCAATGAGTCAGCTCTGCATGAGGTGGCCAAAGTACTGGAGTTTCAGCTTTAGAATCACTTCTTCCAAAGAACACCCAGGACTGATCTCCTTTAGAATGGACTGGTTGGATCTCCTTGCAGTCCAAGGGACTCTCAAGAGTCTTCTCCAACACCACAGTTCAAAAGCATCAATTCTTCGGCACTCAGCTCTCTTCACAGTCCAACTCTCACATCCATACATGACTACTGGAAAAACCATAGCCTTGACTAGATGGACCTTTGTTGGCAAAGTAATGTGTCTGCTTTTGAATATGCTGTCTAGGTGTATCATAACTTTCCTTCCAAGGGTAAGCATCTTTTAATTTCATGGCTGCAATCAGCATCTGCAGTAATTTTGGACCCCAAAAAAATAAAGTCTGACACTGTTTCCACTGTTTCCTCATCTATTTCCCATGAAGTGATGGGACCGGATGCCATGATCTTAGTTTTCTGAAGTTTGTTGAGCTTTAAGCCAACTTTTTCACTCTCTTCTTTCACTTTCATCAAGAGGCTTTTTAATTCCTCTTCATTATTGGAGAAATGCAAATCAAAACTACAATGAGATATCACCCCACACCAGTTAGAATGGCCATCATCAAAAAGTCTACAAACAATAAATGCTGGAAAGGGTGTGGAGAAAAGGGAATGCTCTTGCACTGTTGGTGGGAATGTAAATTGATACAGCCACTATGGAAGACGGTATGGAGATTTCTTTAAAAACTAGGAATAAAACCACTGTATGACCCAGCAATCCCACTCCTAGGCATATACACGGAGGAAACCAAAATTGAAAAAGACACATGTATCCCATTGCTCATTATAGGACTATTTACAATAGCTAGAAAANGGGAATGCTCTTGCACTGTTGGTGGGAATGTAAATTGATACAGCCACTATGGAAGACGGTATGGAGATTTCTTTAAAAACTAGGAATAAAACCACTGTATGACCCAGCAATCCCACTCCTAGGCATATACACGGAGGAAACCAAAATTGAAAAAGACACATGTATCCCATTGCTCATTATAGGACTATTTACAATAGCTAGAAAATGGAAGCAACCTAGATGTCCACTGACAGATGAATGGATAAAGTTGTGGTACATATACACAATGGAATATTACTCGGCCATAAAAAGGAGCACAGTTGAGTCAGTTCTAATGAGGTGGATGAACCTATAACCTATTATATAGAGTGAAGTAAGTCAGAAAGAGAAAGATAAATACCATATTCTAATGCATATATATAGAAATTAGAAAAATGGTAATGAAGAATTTAATTACCGGGCAACAAAGGAGAAACAGACATAGGGAACAGACTTACGGACATGGGGAGAGTAACATGGAAACTTACATTACCATATGTAAAATAGATAGCCCATGGGAATTTCCTGTATGGCTCAGGAAGCTCAAACAGGGGCTTCGTATCAACTTAGAGGGGTGGGATGGGGGAGGGAGATGGGAGAGAGGTTCAAAAGGGGAGGAATATACATATACCTATGGCTGATTCATGTTGAGGTTTGACAGAAAACAAAATTCATAAAGCAATTATCCTTCAATAGAAAATAAATGAATTTTTTTTTAATTCCACAGTGATTTTGGAGTCCCATGAATAAAATCTGTTACTATTTCCACTTTTTCTCCATCTATTTGCTATAACTGATGGGATCAGATGCCATGTCCTTAATTTTTTCAAGGCTGAGTTTTAAACCAGCTTTTTCACTCTCCTCTTTCATCTTCATCAAGAGGCTCTTGAGTTCCTCTTCACTTTTTGCCATTCAGTTCACTTAGTCACGTCCAACTCTTTGGGACCCCTCGGACTGCAGCATGCCAGGCCTCCTTGTCCATCATGAACTCCCAGAATTTACTCAAACTCATATCCATTGACTTGGTGATGCCATCCCACCATCTCATCCTCTGTCATCCCCTTCTCCTCCCATCTTCAATCTTTCCCAGCATCAGGGTCTTTTCCAGTGAGTCAGTTCTTCGCATCAGGTAGCCAAAGTACTAGAGAATGATATCATCTGTGTATCTGAGGTTGTTGATATTTCTCCTGGCAATCTTAATTCCAGCTTGTGCTTCATCCAGCCCAGCATTTTACATGATGTATTCTGCATAAAAGTTAAATAAGCAGGGTGACAATATACAGCCGTGACGCATTCCTTTCCCAATTTGAACCAGTCCATTGTTTCACGTCCAGTTCAGACTGTTGCTTCTTGTCTTGCACACAGGTTTCTTAAGAGACAAGTAAGGTAGTCTGTTATTCCCACCTTTGCTTGAAGAATTTTCCACAGTTTGTTGTGATCCACACAGTCAAAGGCTTTAGCATAGTCAATGAAGCAGAAGTAGATGTTTTTCTATAACTCCCTTGCTTTTTCTATGATCCAATGGATGTTGGCAGTTTGATCTCTGGTTCCTCTGTCTTTTCCAAATTCAGTCTGTACATCTGGAAGTTCTCAGTTCATGTACTGATGAAGCCTAGCTTGAAGGATATTGAGCATTACAATGTTAACATGTGAAATGAGTGCAATTGTATAGTAGTTTGAGTGTTCTTTGGCATTGCCTTTCTTTGGGATTGGAAACTGCAATCAGACCCAAGTTTGGTTCAGTAATGTTGCCAAGTAGATGACAGAGGGGAGAATTCAAGTTGCCGAGAGTAATCAACAGTGGCCACACCATCCGGAGGTTATTATTGAGACATAAAAGTGCTCATTAGGCAGGACAGTGTGGAGGACTTTGTGAAGTTAGTTCAGCAGTGGTGGGTAGACCAGCATCCTGATAACACGATAGATGTCTATTATGGGTTGAATTGTATCTCCTAAGCCCCAGCACCTCAGAATGTGATCTTATTCAGAAATAAAGTTATTGGTGTAATCATACTTTGTTGTTCAGTCACTCTATTGTGTCTGACTCTTTGCAACCCCATGTACTGCAGCACACCAGGTTTCCCTGTCCTTTACTGTGCCCCAGGGCTTCCTCAAAGTCAAATCCATTGAGCTGGTGATGCCATCCAAACATCTCACTCTCTGTTGCCCTCTTCTCATCCTGCCCGCAATCATTCCCAGCATCAGGGTCTTTTCCAATGAGTCAGCTTTTCACATCAGGTGGCAAAAGTATTGGGGCTTCAGCTACAGCATCAGTTTTCCCCATGAATATTCATGGTTGATTTCCTTTGAAGTCCCTTAATCCAAGTACCCTTCTAAAAACACATTCACACTGCAATCCCCCTCCTGGGCACACACTGGAAAAAAACTGTAATTTGAAATGATACATGCACCCCAATACTCACTGCAGCACTGTTTACAGTAGCCAAGACATTAAAGAAACCTAAATGTCCATCAAAAGAGGAGCAGATAAGGAAAATGTGGTATATATATACAATGGTTGAATATGGCTTAGCTATAATAAAGGGTGTAATTTTACTTACAACAGCATAGATGGACCTAGAGATTCATATTGGCTGAATTAAGACAGACAAAAACAAGCATCATATGATGTCACTTTTATATGGACTCTAAAGAAAAGATACCAATTAAATTATTTACAAAACAGAAATAGACCCATAGACAAAGAGAACAAACTTATGGCTACCAAGGAGGAAAGGTGGGGGCAGGTTTGAATCAGGAGTTTGGGATAAACAGACACACCCTATTATGTATAAAATAGATTAAGTAACAAAGATCTACTGTCTAGCACAGGGAACACCCAATATTTTTTAATAACCTATAAGGGAAGAGAATCTGTAAAAAATAAGTATATATATGTGTATATATATATATATACATGTGCATATCTGAATCACTTTGCTGTACATCTGAAACTAACACAATGCTGTAAATCAGTTATACGCCAATTTAAAAAAAGGACACGATGACAGTCACATAAAGACGCACTTAAGGAGAACACAGTAAAAATGGCAGAAGCAGAGACTGGAAGGGCACAGCTGCAAGGCAGGAACACCAAGGACTGGTGGCTAGGAGGCTAGGAGGACTCAAGAAAGGATTTGTCCACATCTCCAAGAAAGCATAGCCTTGCTAATACCTTGATTTTGAAATCTAAGCTCCAGAACGGTGAGAGAAGTGACTTCTGCTGTTGTCTGAAGCCTCCCTTGCGTGGCCCAAGGAGAGTGAGCACCGCTCGGGACTCAGAGCTCAGCCCAGGGCAGGAGGACAGCGCTAAACTAGGACACACTGGGTCAGACCTCCGTGGCCTCCTGGTCACTGGATGATGCTGTGGCTGGTCTCAGATTTCAACAGAGGGCCTGAATTTCTTCCAGTTAAATTGAAGAATCATTTTTCTTTGTATTTTTAATCAAATGATGTCAACAAACAGGTTAACTGAGTTTACAACTTTTAAAAATATATGCTTCTGGGCCTGGGCCTTAAACTTTGTGCACATACAAGGTTAACTGGATAATTACAGTAATGTGGGTCATAAAAATAATTAACCTGAATTACGTAGGTGATAAATTTAAAAAATAAATAAATAAGTGAGGAACAGACAGTGATATTTTCTCCTGACCTATATGTGAAAATATCTCAGTTTTCATGTGACTTTGATGCACAGACTGAGCTCCATTTGAAAAAAATAAAAGAATTCAAATAGGAACATGCAAAAGTCTTATTTTGTAATATATCCATTAAGCTCTCACATGTCTTGCTGTTCAAATATTTTTTCATTATCATCACAGATCTCCAAGCAATGAAGAATATTATAATAACTTTTTAAGGTACTGTTTCAAAGTTCCTGGAATAACCTATATGTTTTATGTTTGCATCCTTTCAGGAGAGGAAAATATATATATTCCAAGAAAGAAAAATACTATTCAGCACTGGAGGCAAAATGTAAGGAGAGAACACTCCAGTAAAATCTAACTTGCACAATAAATCTGTTCTGTCAGATCCTTGACAGGCATGTTTTTGTTGGCCTCTTTCTGTTTGGAGAGAGAAGAAAGAAACTGGTGTTGATGGAAGGTAATATAGCAGAATAAAAAATAAACTGGGCCACAAAATAGCAACAAGGATTTCCTTCACCAGTCAGGGCTCTCTCTGTGTTTACTCTTTTTACTTCATTATGCTTAAAAAAGCAAACTGCAGTGAATTCCCCTTTATATTTAAGAATGAGAAGGGAAACACTCCTTTCCTTGAAAATTGCATAAAAGCTTGGGAATTCTAATTCAATAACTATATCAATGCTTGCTCATGGTTCTTCCTGTCTTCAATATGCAATATGTTTTATTTTGGTCAATAAAAACCCCAAGAAATGAGGGATCCTCTGTTTATCATAACATACAAACAGGTCTGCATTATATCTATCTGTCCACTCCATCAACGTCTTTGAGTGTTCATTTGAAGGATAATGTTACAAGAGTCTGTGTGAGTGTGTGTGTATTTATGTTTCTAAGTTTTTATTTTGTCTTCTAACACAGATATACGCATCCTTTGTTGTGTGTTTAAGATGCTATACGGACTTAACAATACAAGGCATTATCTTATTGCCTTTTTTAAATGAAACACAAAGCCCCAGACCTCTTTAATCATTTTAAAGGAGATAAAAAAATGTAAGCTTTATATAAACAGATCTGTGTTTATCGGAGTATAAAAATATCTAGCACAATAGCAAGAAAAGAGATGGAAAAGAGGAAAAGGAACGGCAGATCTGAGCGAGGATTATTGTGTTATTGTGACATTTCTTATTTCCGTTCAGAAGATGTCTCATTACTGTCATAACTGTTTACATGATAAGGTTATGACGCAAAATATGAGCTAAAGCCATAAATAGTGACAGGTATCCTAAGCCTAAAGTGGGGTTCCCTCACTCGGTGAACGCTTCTCCTTGGTGGTCTGGATACATGTGGAAATCAACCTGTATTGCAGTTTCTCCAGCCTCACAGGCAGGCAGCTGTTAACAATATGGTCACTTGGATGCCCCTCTATTAACAGGTGCTCAGTGTTATAGTGACCCAGAGACTCGCAAGCACATAATTCAATGCAAATTACAGATTCCCTATCAGAGACAGAGGCAAAGGCATTTAGGAGAGAAGAGTACTTCTTTGAGTGAGTTGAGGAGATCAGGAAATGCCCTGGGATTACTAAACTTATTGTGGTGATCCTTTTGAAATATATACCTCTATGAAATTATTGCCTTGCACACTTTAAACTAATACAGTGTTATATAGCAACTACGTCTCAATAAAACAGAGAGATGAAAGGAAATGCTCTGCAAAAGTGTAACCTTTTAGTTGACTTTGAAGGAAATATTCATGTGTGATTTAAAGATACATTTATGGGTATAAAAGAGCAACCTGGTGTTGATGTATGGCAGAAACCAACACAACACTGTAAAGTAATTATCATCCATTTCAAAATAAGTATTTTTTTTTAAAAGGAGCAACATGGGCAAAAGGAATGTATAAAAGTGGGGATTATAGGACTCACATTATATTATTTACAATAACTGAGGATCAAATAAGATAGTTCCTTTGAAATTACTTTCCAAAATCTAATTTTGTTATTGTCATTAACATTCCATGAGGTGGTGAGGTGGACCCTCTGAGTTCACAGACTTCATAATTCCAGTAATTTTCCAATTTGTTGCCAGTGGTTTCAAAATCCTGAAGCCTGATTTGAAGAAAACTATGAAACTATGCAGACAGAGACAAATGACTCCAGGAATCTGAGCAATCAATACGGTGAAGATGTAGTAATCTTCTAATTAATTTATAATTTAATGAAATTCTAGTAAATGTAAGTAATTTTAATTGACCAAATATTACAAAATTTACCTGATAAAATAACGGGAAAGGGTTTCTTAAAAAAAAGATTTTTAAAATATGATTAATAAGAAACAAATTGCTGCCCTACATATAAAAACATGCTATAATTTCACGTGCTATAAAACCTCTGAGGCTAAGTCAAGAACAGCAAGGCTATATAACAAGATCATCAATAAATAACTATTTAATTGAAGAGACTAGAAAGAACAAAAATAGACACATATAGAGCTAAGTAATTTAGTTCAGTTCAGTCGCTCAGTCATGTCCAACCCTTTGCAACCCCATGAACTGCAGCACGCCAGGCCTCCATGTCCATCACCAACTCCCCGAGTTCACACAAACCCATGTCCATTGAGTTGGTGATGCCATCCAGCCATCTCATCCTCTGTTGCCCCTTCTCCTCCTGCCGGCAACCTTTCCCAGCATCAGGGACTTTTCAAATGTAGTCAGCTCTTTGCATCAGGTGGCCAAAGCATTGGAGTTTCAGCTTCAACATCAGTCCTTCCAATGAACACTCAGGACTGATCTCCTCCAGGATGGACTGGTTGGATCTCCATGCAGTCCAAGGGACTCTCAAGAGTCTTCTCCAACACCACAGTTCAAAAGCATTAATTCTTCAGCACTCAGCTTTCTTTATAATCCAAGTCTCACATCCATACATGACCACTGGAAAAACCATAGCCTTGATTAGATGGACCTTTGTTGACAAAGTAATATCTCTGCTTTTTAATATGCTGTCTAGGTTGGGCATAACTTTCCTTCCAAGGAGTAAGTGTCTTTTAATTTCATGGCTGCAATCAACATCTGCAGTGATTTTGGGGCCCAGAAATATAAAGTCAGCCACTGTTTCCATTGTTTCCCCATCTATTTCCCATGAAGTGATGGGACTGGATGCCATGATCTTCGTTTTCTGAATGTTGAGCTTTAAGCCAACTTTTTCACTCTCCTCTTTTACTTTCATCAAGAGGCTTTTTAGTACCTCTTCACTTTCTTTCATAAGGGTGATGTCATCTGCATATCTGAGGTTATTGATATTTCTCCTGGCAGTCTTTATTCCAGCTTGTGCTTTCTCCAGCCCAAGGTTTCTCATGATGTACTCTGCATAGAAGTTAAAATAGCAGGGTGACAATATACAGCCTTGACGTACTCCTTTTTCTATTTGGAACCAGTCTGTTGTTCCATGTCCAGTTCTAACTGTTGCTTCCTGACCTGCATACAAATTTCTCANATGAGAAGGGAAACACTCCTTTCCTTGAAAATTGCATAAAAGCTTGGGAATTCTAATTCAATAACTATATCAATGCTTGCTCATGGTTCTTCCTGTCTTCAATATGCAATATGTTTTATTTTGGTCAATAAAAACCCCAAGAAATGAGGGATCCTCTGTTTATCATAACATACAAACAGGTCTGCATTATATCTATCTGTCCACTCCATCAACGTCTTTGAGTGTTCATTTGAAGGATAATGTTACAAGAGTCTGTGTGAGTGTGTGTGTATTTATGTTTCTAAGTTTTTATTTTGTCTTCTAACACAGATATACGCATCCTTTGTTGTGTGTTTAAGATGCTATACGGACTTAACAATACAAGGCATTATCTTATTGCCTTTTTTAAATGAAACACAAAGCCCCAGACCTCTTTAATCATTTTAAAGGAGATAAAAAAATGTAAGCTTTATATAAACAGATCTGTGTTTATCGGAGTATAAAAATATCTAGCACAATAGCAAGAAAAGAGATGGAAAAGAGGAAAAGGAACGGCAGATCTGAGCGAGGATTATTGTGTTATTGTGACATTTCTTATTTCCGTTCAGAAGATGTCTCATTACTGTCATAACTGTTTACATGATAAGGTTATGACGCAAAATATGAGCTAAAGCCATAAATAGTGACAGGTATCCTAAGCCTAAAGTGGGGTTCCCTCACTCGGTGAACGCTTCTCCTTGGTGGTCTGGATACATGTGGAAATCAACCTGTATTGCAGTTTCTCCAGCCTCACAGGCAGGCAGCTGTTAACAATATGGTCACTTGGATGCCCCTCTATTAACAGGTGCTCAGTGTTATAGTGACCCAGAGACTCGCAAGCACATAATTCAATGCAAATTACAGATTCCCTATCAGAGACAGAGGCAAAGGCATTTAGGAGAGAAGAGTACTTCTTTGAGTGAGTTGAGGAGATCAGGAAATGCCCTGGGATTACTAAACTTATTGTGGTGATCCTTTTGAAATATATACCTCTATGAAATTATTGCCTTGCACACTTTAAACTAATACAGTGTTATATAGCAACTACGTCTCAATAAAACAGAGAGATGAAAGGAAATGCTCTGCAAAAGTGTAACCTTTTAGTTGACTTTGAAGGAAATATTCATGTGTGATTTAAAGATACATTTATGGGTATAAAAGAGCAACCTGGTGTTGATGTATGGCAGAAACCAACACAACACTGTAAAGTAATTATCATCCATTTCAAAATAAGTATTTTTTTTTAAAAGGAGCAACATGGGCAAAAGGAATGTATAAAAGTGGGGATTATAGGACTCACATTATATTATTTACAATAACTGAGGATCAAATAAGATAGTTCCTTTGAAATTACTTTCCAAAATCTAATTTTGTTATTGTCATTAACATTCCATGAGGTGGTGAGGTGGACCCTCTGAGTTCACAGACTTCATAATTCCAGTAATTTTCCAATTTGTTGCCAGTGGTTTCAAAATCCTGAAGCCTGATTTGAAGAAAACTATGAAACTATGCAGACAGAGACAAATGACTCCAGGAATCTGAGCAATCAATACGGTGAAGATGTAGTAATCTTCTAATTAATTTATAATTTAATGAAATTCTAGTAAATGTAAGTAATTTTAATTGACCAAATATTACAAAATTTACCTGATAAAATAACGGGAAAGGGTTTCTTAAAAAAAAGATTTTTAAAATATGATTAATAAGAAACAAATTGCTGCCCTACATATAAAAACATGCTATAATTTCACGTGCTATAAAACCTCTGAGGCTAAGTCAAGAACAGCAAGGCTATATAACAAGATCATCAATAAATAACTATTTAATTGAAGAGACTAGAAAGAACAAAAATAGACACATATAGAGCTAAGTAATTTAGTTCAGTTCAGTCGCTCAGTCATGTCCAACCCTTTGCAACCCCATGAACTGCAGCACGCCAGGCCTCCATGTCCATCACCAACTCCCCGAGTTCACACAAACCCATGTCCATTGAGTTGGTGATGCCATCCAGCCATCTCATCCTCTGTTGCCCCTTCTCCTCCTGCCGGCAACCTTTCCCAGCATCAGGGACTTTTCAAATGTAGTCAGCTCTTTGCATCAGGTGGCCAAAGCATTGGAGTTTCAGCTTCAACATCAGTCCTTCCAATGAACACTCAGGACTGATCTCCTCCAGGATGGACTGGTTGGATCTCCATGCAGTCCAAGGGACTCTCAAGAGTCTTCTCCAACACCACAGTTCAAAAGCATTAATTCTTCAGCACTCAGCTTTCTTTATAATCCAAGTCTCACATCCATACATGACCACTGGAAAAACCATAGCCTTGATTAGATGGACCTTTGTTGACAAAGTAATATCTCTGCTTTTTAATATGCTGTCTAGGTTGGGCATAACTTTCCTTCCAAGGAGTAAGTGTCTTTTAATTTCATGGCTGCAATCAACATCTGCAGTGATTTTGGGGCCCAGAAATATAAAGTCAGCCACTGTTTCCATTGTTTCCCCATCTATTTCCCATGAAGTGATGGGACTGGATGCCATGATCTTCGTTTTCTGAATGTTGAGCTTTAAGCCAACTTTTTCACTCTCCTCTTTTACTTTCATCAAGAGGCTTTTTAGTACCTCTTCACTTTCTTTCATAAGGGTGATGTCATCTGCATATCTGAGGTTATTGATATTTCTCCTGGCAGTCTTTATTCCAGCTTGTGCTTTCTCCAGCCCAAGGTTTCTCATGATGTACTCTGCATAGAAGTTAAAATAGCAGGGTGACAATATACAGCCTTGACGTACTCCTTTTTCTATTTGGAACCAGTCTGTTGTTCCATGTCCAGTTCTAACTGTTGCTTCCTGACCTGCATACAAATTTCTCAAGAGACAAGTCAGGTGTTCTGGTATTCCCATCTCTTTCAGAATTTTCCACAGTTTATTGTGATCCACACAGTCAAAGGTTTGGGCATAGTCAATAAAGCAGAAATAGATGTTTTTCTGGAACTCTCTTGCTTTTTCCATGATCCAGAAGATGTTGACAATTTGACCTCTGGTTCCTCTGCCTTTTCTAAAATCAGTTTGAACATCTGGAAGTTCACAGTTCACATATTGCTGAAGCCTTTCTTGGAGAATTTTGAGCATTACTTTACTAGTGTGTGAGATGAGTGCAACTGTGCAGTAGTTTGAGCATTCTTTGGCATTGCCTTTCTTTGTGATTGGAATGAAAACTGACCTTTTCCAGTCCTGTGGCCACTGCTGAGTTTTCCATTTTTGCTGACATACTGAGTGCAGCACTTTCACAGCATCATCGTTCAGGATTTGAAATAGCTCAACTCGAACGCCATCACCTCCACTAGCAATTCAAACAGTTTGGGAAGAAAGATGTATTTATCAATAAATTTTGCTCCATCAATAGAGTTCCCACCCATATCTCAGTTTCAGTACATTCATTTATTTGCATAGGGAATCTCACGGCCAGCTCTTACATAAACTTAACTACACACAGCAACTATGAGAATGAGAATTACTTGAGAATATTCTATCGTACTTCTGTTTCCCAATTTTTCTCTCTGCCCTCCATCCACAAACTGTGAATTCCCTTAGAGGCAGGAACTTTTTAACTTATACTTGGATCTCTAGCCCAGGGAAGAGTCCAGTCCATGGTTGGACATTAATAAATACTTAATGAACATTTAAATGAAATTTGAAGATTATAAGACCCCTAACCATGGTCCCCCTATTTTCATCCCCCCAAAATCGTGAATCATTTTGTTATTTATTTTTTAGCTACGAAAACTTTCTTCTTTGCACTAATGGCTTCACATGTCTCAGGGAGTAAACTGATGATGGCTTCAGGACTAGCTGATGCAGAGACATTACCACCTTTTGTGATTAAAGCAAATAAATCAATAATGCCCTGAAAGAAAGTCTAGATCTTCATGCAACAGGGTTACCTGGGCAAATATCAGAGTACTTTATCAAGTGCAACAAATATTAAAAGCAAGCCATGTTTTCCCTCTCTTGTTTCAATGACATTTATATACATATACACACACATACACACACAACACATGAATATACATACACATTTCCTCACCTGAGTTGGACAATGTTTAACAACTGTGAACCATTTCAAATTTCTTAAGTAAAAATGATACTTCTAATTTAATACTTTGAAATAAAACAATAAGCCTTATCTCCAATAAAAATAGAAGTCTAAGAATTAAGAGATATAAATTAGTTTTCTCTTTTCTCTTCATATGAAAGTCCCAAAAGACAAGGCTTTTTTAGTGTCTTTGGTGAAAACTTTTTTTTAAATGCTAGTTTTCCTCTGAGAAAGAAGCACAGGAAATTAGCAACATTTAATAATCCCCGAGGAAAGCTATAGGCTCCCAGGGCAACTTTAGTAACCTTTGTTCCCTTCTGTTCTGAGTCTCTCTTCATTTGATTTATTCTCCACTGTATCAAAGCCGTAGGATAATTCCTACTCCTCCAGAACTTTGAAATAACAGTGGGAACATTTTACTTCAAAGAACCTTAGCAGCAGAATCACAGAGCCACCGAAGAAGCAGTTAGATCTCTTTGCCCTTTTTGGGTGACACGCAAGAGAGGGAGACTACAATAATAGCTCATCACTGTGACGTTCTTTCCACATGTCAGATAATCTTTTTAGTATAGATGTATATGTACTCACTTAATGCTCACTTAACCTTCAAAACAACCCTACAAGATTGTCATCATCACTGTCTTCATTTTACAGATGAGGAAACTGTGGCTTATAGACTAAGATCAGAGAGTTAATGACTGACCATGATTGAGACCTGGTTATTTTAATTCCAGAGCTGCCATCAACACCAAGGTTGACCGCTTCCCTGGGACAGGCAGTTAACCAACCAGCCTTCCAAAGCAAAAGATTGTTTTCCTCTGTCCTTTAACGTATGCACATTTTGATCCAGGAACTGAGGCGTTTCTATCTTTAGCTGGTTAAATTGCTGGGGATTATCTCTCCCATTAAAATGATATTCCCCTTGTGGTGTTACTGAATAAACTTATTAACAGTAAAGTTTCCTCAGGTAAACCTTAGCTTTCACAAAAAGATCTGACGTCCATGAAAGACCATTTTTAATTGGTTTAAGTCACAGCAGGTACAACTGGATATTCAAGGTGTCTCATTACAAACTTGAAGTTGAAGATGAAGTCTCCTTGACCAGAACTTTATCTCGTCATCTCCCCCCATTCAGTTCCATTAGTAATTAAGACGATTTCCATACTAATCCCAGGGCCTGGTCAAAACAGTGTCATTCCTGTGTTATTTCCTTTTACAAACTGCAATCTTGGCTCCTGCATTAACAGCTAAGTGTACTATGTCTTCATCACGGTTCATTCAGCCAATACTCTGTAACACGTCTTTTTTACAAAGAGAAAACTGACACCCACAAAGCCTATAGGAGAAAAGCTGCTCTGACAATACACACGTCTAAATAAAACAGAAGTACCTTTTAATACAAAATCAAAGAGCCAATTTGCATGTGCTTTATGCTTTTCACCTTTTTCATGTCCATTTTCTGTCTCTGTACATTTGCTGGAAGCTTACTATATGTCAGACATTGTCTTAGCTACTGTCCTAGGGAATATATGCTCATTCAATCATGTTGGACTCTTTGCGACCCCATGGACTGTAGCTCACCAGGCTCCTCTGTCCATGGGATTTTCCAGGCAAGAAGGCTGGAGTGGGTTGCCATTTCTACTCCAGGGGATCTTTCCAACCCAGAATTGAACCCTGGTCTCCTGCATCTCCTGCACTGACAGATGGATTCTTTAACATGTACCACCTGGGAAGCCTGTCCTAAGGAATACAGATGAAGACAAAGTTCCTTAACCTTATGAATTTATATTTTACAGGAGCAAACAGAAAATAAACAAGCAGACAAATATATAAGCAAGCTAATTTCTGATGTGATAAGTGCTATGAAAAAGCAGTAAGTCTGAGAGCCCGTGGTGGGAAGATCCAGAGAGACAAGGGGCAGTGGAGAACAGGAGGGGCAAGCCTTTCTTACAGGTGCCTTTCAGTTGGGACCTGACTGGTGAAAAGGAGGCAGCATGGGGAAAGCTGGGGAACAGCATTCCAGGCATCACCTTATTCATTCTTCCATGTGGCCCGACAAAGCAAGCATTTCAGAGAAAGGAACACATTTCACAGCGAAGAACACTGAGCTCTAAGACATTAAATAATTTACCCAAGGCACCCACCAATGTACCCCTCAGAGAAGAGGCGGGCACAATGACTCACAACAACCAAGCCAAAGCCCTTTCTCTTATCAATTCTCAAAAAGACAACACGTACCTACCATAAAATTCCTGTTCCTTTTCCATGTGCGATTTCCCAGAAGATTAGGAAAAGAAGTTGAGTGACTCAGACAACTCAGGTTATTTATATCCACCCCTTGGATAACTATTTTCAAAGACTGACTCTTTCTATGAGTAAATTGTGGAACAACCAATAATACATAAACAAGTAGCATAGTAACTTATAATTCTTCGTTCTAGGATATCCTATTTCTGTAATCTTCTTAATTCTGTGCTTTTATTAATACTGCGAGTGGCCTTCCCAGGTGGCACTAGTGGTAAAGAATCTGTTTGCAATGCAGGCGACAAAAGTTCGATCCCTGGGTCAGGAAGATCCCCTGGAGGAGGGCATGGAAATCGACTCCAGTATTCTTGCCTGGAGAATCCCATGGACAGAGGAGCCCAGCAGGCTACAGTCTATAGGACACAACTGAAGCGACTTGGTACACAGGCATGCTATTACTATTAAATATGCAATGGTATAACAAGAAATAACACACATTTTAAATTAAAAAAAAAAACTTTGTTCATCAATTGCTTATAGTGTTTGTTAGGAAGATCCCCTTGGAGGAGTAAATGGCAACCCAGTCCCACTCCAGTATTCTTGCCTGGAGAATTCCACGGACAGAGGAGCCTGGCAGGCTACGTCCATGGGGTCTCAAAGAGTCAGACAGAACAGAGTGAATGTTTCAGTTTCATACACTATAAAGCAACTATTAAATGTATAAATGTTGTATTCAGAAAAATTGATTTATTGTATGTGATTTGCAAAAAGAAAGTCAAATAACAAATTCCTAGGATGCTAAATAGGACCAGGTTTAACCAACTCACAAAATAAGTACCTGTTTTTGAGAACCCTCAAATTATATTTTCAGATACTTTAACACAAATTTTCAAAATTTGTAAACTGCTATATTTCCTCCACCTACAATCCCCCTACATACAGTTCTACACAAATACACACACACTTACCATCTTCCTTCTAAACGATTTTGCTACCCTCACAAAAAGGAAGAGAAAGGAGAGGCTTACACTTTCTGGGAAGAGGAAACCATAGAAAATGTAATAGTGAAAGTGTTCAACATGTAATATAAAGCCAATAAAAGGTTTTCTGCATGTGCACTTGGGCAAGAGAAAAAAAGAAAAATAAGCACAGAGGCATTCTTGAAAACGAAGAGGCCCTTAACACCTACCCAAGGAGGGTACTTGGGCCCTGTGAGAGTCTCATTCAACTTTCGTCTGCTACCAGATTAAGCTTTGGAGCAGAATCCACTAGTGGGGTTCTATTATTCTCTGAGCACTCTCCCGAGTCTTTCTCATCTCTGTCCTTATCATAAGGATCATATAGTTCCCTGTTTTGATAACTGCCATTTTAGTTAGTTCAAGTGAGTAAAAGGGTATGTGAAGTAAAGCATATAGACAGAATTTTAAAGTATTTCTTTAATAGTAGATTCACTGTCAGTATATTCCAGGTCAACCAAAGAAAGGTCTCTGTGGTGGGTTTCAGAGGTTTTGCACCTGCTCCCCCAAACCAGATGAAGGTTTCTGCTAGGACAGTCACTGCACTGGGGGGAATTAAACCACCCCAAGACAGACCATAGAAGGTCAGCTTTCCAATCCAGGGATAACACATCCTTGAGGCAAAGTAACTGTGGTTTGAGAAGAATCAGTGTGACACATGGAATGTGCTTAGACTGTCTGTTAAGAGAGATCTGATTTCAACTACTGATTGTGACAGTAATACCTATGTGAGCTTGGAGAAGAAATTTACTTCTTTTAAGTTCAGTTTCCTCATTTGTAAACACTGAATAGTACCTCCAACATAGCCAGGTTATTTTCATGATGAAATGAAATATAGAAAATGTTCAGCAAAGTTTCAACAATGACATCAGGATGAGTTCTCAATATAATGGTTAAGTTGCCCGGAAATGACTTTCTCATTTTTCTCTTTCAGTATTTAAAGAGAAAAGGGTTAACACATCTGGTGAGAGTTGGTTCGCTGTGTTTACTCTCAAGAGTCCCTGGGGGAGAAAACAAAGGACTGGATCCAATCTCTTTGTCAAGAGGGTAACTGGACCTTGGAGCAGATGCAGGAATATCATTTGCTAGGAGGAGTGATCTTATCTATTAACAGGATGTCCATGCTTAGGAACTGCTTACAGAAAGTAACCCCAGCATCAATGGATTCACAAGAATGAGTCTGTGGAGAAAGGCACATCAACTAGAGTCCCAGGCAGACTTTTGCTCCTGTCAAGACCCATTGTCCTATCTCCCATCGCCCATTTCTGAATCTTGAAAAAAGGCAGCACAGCATGACAGAGGTAAGGTTCGTTGAGACTGACCTCCATTAAGGGGTGTTACTTAATTGGGTTTCACTCTACTTTTGACACTAGATCAGGGACTGTAATATATAACCACCCAATCCAGTTTGCCATTTTCAATATCGACACATATTATAAATTTAGCACTTTGTGCAGATGTCAAAACTGAGATAATCGTAGATGAAAGTATCTAGCAGTATTTGTTTTTGTTGTTTTTTAAAAATTTTAACAGCTACAATTCAATGATCTAATGTATGAAAAGGAGATTTTAGAAATTATGTTCCATGGATAGAGATAATTGTGTCTGCTTCCTAAGGTATTTTGAGTCTTAAAACCTGTGAAACTATGGAAAAGTTAGTTAAACATTTGTCTTTATTTTCCATTGAAACAAAAAGACAAAAAATTCTGCCCCAATTTTATACCTTCACAAGGATGCTTTAGAGTCTCTTGGTGACAGCTTATTTTAATTGTTTTTAACTCGTCAATGATCACTAGCACATTACAACAGAAAATTGAATGTGAGTGACAGGATGAGTCATTGAAATGACGAAAAGCAGTACACTGCTTTCTGTAACATTTTCTTACATATTTTATTTCATTTAATTCTTCAAATAGGCTGTAAGATAGGTATAAATGTCTTCACTCTGCAGATGAATAACTGAAGCTCAGTGGAGACTCCCAGCTAATCTCAAACCCTAGTTTTACATTAACTGAAATTATCTTAGAAGAGTCAAGCAGAGGGTTTGGAATGGTCAAGACCTGGGAAGGGTCTGAGATTTTATTTCACTCCTAAGCTAATGAGCCGACCTGCCATAGCACCAGGGCTGCTGGCAGGACACGAGACTCCTGGGTCAGAGACAAGGAACAGCTGATCATTGCAAAGGCAGAAGCCAGGACACCAGTATTTGCTCTGTTTTCCCAAGTTCAGGTTCCCACACGGCAATGCAAAGGGGCTCAGCTGACATCTGCACAGGAGGTGTGTCATTTCCAGAACACTGAAGGAAGTGAACCACTCGTAAAATGGCAATGAGAACGGCTGTCCTTTGCTTCATTTTCTTACTCTACTGGACAGTCATCACACCTGCCTTTTATTCCAAAGGAAAATATTGTATCTTGTATAATCCAAGGCAGTTAACTATGCAAGTATTAAAAAGATAGTCCAGAACAAAGGCATTCAGTGCCTCTCAAAGCATGAAGAAATGTGAGAGGCACATAGAAATGATATATTACCAATTTCACAATCCCCTTCTATTCACTGACAGTTATGAAATGAGATGATAAGCCAATATAGGTGGTAGTGAAAAAATGGCATGGGTCTTGAACCATTCTGCACCCCTTCAAGTCTCCATATGCCACTGATAAATAGGCAAACCTTTTCTGCACTGGGATTTATGATGTGTTTAAATAATCTTATGATAAAATGAAAAGCAATCTGAAGACTCTATTCTTGGGAGAATGTTCATGGAAATTGACTATAAGATACCAATGAAACAAGTTAAATTAAAACATCAGCTGTTAGATGGCAGGGCATCAGCATTTTTTAAATGCCCCCATTTGACATTCCTTTTTTTAAACCATAGAACTATTAATAAAGAAAGTTTTAAATGAGGGAATTCTCCAGCTGAAGAAAATTGTGATTTCTCATTACTAGGTTGACTGTTTCTAAAATGTCTCATTGAGAGACTGTCTTAACTTGCTGTATCACTTCTAGATCAGAAGAAATTCTCATTGAATTTGAATGAAACAACCTTGGGTTAGCCATAATTAATCTCATATTGATATGTTCCTCTTACTTTCTAGGACCAAGTAACAAAAGAATCTCTAATTGACTAAAATTCTAAATGCAATGCTGATATAAAATATCCATTAGCACAGAGGTGGCCTATTTATAATTCTGTGAAAGCCACCAGCATGACTCTAATTCTCAGTATCAATGACAAGATTAGTGGATGACTCTTTACACATAAAATGGCTATTATAAAAGAAGTAAAAGAAAAAAACCTAGTCTCCTAGTAGGATTGTTTTACAGAAACCATCCCCTCTGGCGCATTGTGCCTCTTCTATTGTAAGTTTAATTTCTAGCAATATATTATATACAATAATATTTTTATAATATATATTTTAATAATATTTTATAATTCTCATAGTATATTTTATAAATTCATGTATTTGTATATACTACTTTATAATTTTATATATTATAAGCTCTTGTATATATTTATAATATATTTCATAGCAGTTTATAATTTTATATATTGCAAAATTATATTTTAATAATTTCAAAAAAAATAATTTTTAAGTTTTGCTCACTACCTTAGATGTTCTAAAATATGAGCAAATCCTTAAAGCAAAATAGTCTTCTTGCCTGAATTGGCAGAGCTTTAGCAGAGGTGTCCAGGAGAGCTGGAGAATGCTACCTTACGTTTCTCAGCCTCATATGACTTCATCCATCTGCTGTAGTACCCAGAGTTCTGTTACAGGTTCATCTCACTGAATTGTGATTTGGGAGGATCTGCAGATCTCCGATCAAGGCACATTCTCTTTGGATACTTAGTCACCAGATTGTCCATAGAAGAATGAGGTATGCACACTGTGAAAAGGGTCTATTTTTAGGGAAAAGCAAGAGAAAGCAGATACACAACAGGTATCTTTCTCTTTCCATCAGTGAGCTATGTGGATCAGTCTGAACACACAATTAAGATCTCAGGACTTGGAGATCATTAAGAATGCCACCTCATGCGAAGAGTTGACTCACTGGAAAAGACTTTGATGCATCTGAAAGCAGAGTTCCAAAGAACAGCAAGGAGAGACAAGAAAGCATTCCTCAGCAATCAATGCAAAGAAATAGAGGAAAACAATAGAAGGGGAAAGACTAGAGATCTTTTCAAGAAAATTAGAGATACCAAGGGAACATTTCATGCAAAGATGGGCTCAATAAAGGACAGTAATGGTATGGACCTAACAGAAACAAGATATTAAGAAGAAGTGGCAAGAATACACAGAAGAACTATACAAAAAATATCTTCATGACTCAGATAATCACAATGGTGTAATCACTCACCTAGAGCCAGATATCCTGGAATGTGAAGTCAAGTGGGCCTTAGGGAGCATCACTATGAACAAAGCCAGTGGAGGTGATGGAATTCTAGTGGAGCTATTTCAAACCTTAAAAAATGATGCTGTGAAAGCACTGCACTCAACATGTCAGCAAATTTGGAACACTCAACAGTGGCCACAAGACTGGAGAAGGTCAGTTTTCATTCCAATCCCAAAGAAAGGCAATGCCAAAGAGTGCTCAAACTACCGCGCATTGCACTCATCTCAGACGC
This sequence comes from Oreotragus oreotragus, assembly GCA_006410675.1. Classification (NCBI taxonomy): domain Eukaryota; kingdom Metazoa; phylum Chordata; class Mammalia; order Artiodactyla; family Bovidae; genus Oreotragus; species Oreotragus oreotragus. Next base: position 240,932 of record SJYX01009866.1, read on the forward strand.
TAGTAAAGTAATGCTTGCTGCTGCTACTGCTGCTAAGTCGCTTCAGTCGTGTCCGACTCTGTGTGACCCCATAGACAGCTGCCTACAAGGCTTCCCCGTCCCTGGGATTCTCCAGGCAAGAATACTGGAGTGGGTTGCCATCTCCTTCTCTAATGCATGAAAGTGAAAAGTGAAAGTGAAGTTGCTCAGTCGTGTCCGACTCTTAGCGACCCCATGGACTGCAGCTTATCAGGCTCCTCTGTTCATGGGATTTTCCAGGCAAGAGTACTGGAGTGGGTTGCCATTGCCTTCTCCAATGCATGAAAGTGGAAAGTGAAAATGAAGTCATGCAGTTGTGTCCGACTCTTAGAGACCCCATGGACTGCAGCCTACCAGGCTCTTCGGCCGTGGGATTTTCCAGGCAAGAGTACTGGAGTGGGTTGCCATTGCCTTCTCCGTCTTACTTGCTGCAAGTAATAATAAATCCTTCCTTTCCCTGACCTTTGGTGTGGCTGTATCTTTTCTCCAAACCAGGCTTCAGCAATACATGAACCGTGAACTTCCAGATGTTCAAGCTGGATTTAGAAAAGGCAGAGGAACCAGAGATCAAATTGCCAACATCTGCTGGATCATCGAAAAGGCAAGAGAGTTCCAGAAAAACATCTACCTCTGCTTTATTGACTATGCCAAAGCCTTTGACTGTGTGGATCACAATAAACTATGGAAAATTCTGAGAGAGATGGGAATACCAGACCACCTGACCTGCCTCTTGAGAAACCAATATGCAGGTCAGGAAGCAACAGTTAGAACTGGACATGGAACAACAGACTGGTTCCAAATAGGAAAAGGAGTACGTCAAGGTGTATATTGTCACCCTGCTTATTTAACTTATATGCAGATTACACCATGAGAAACGCTGGGCTGGAAGAAGCACAAGCTGGAATCAAGATTGCTGGGAGAAATATCAATAACCTCAGATATGCAGATGACACCACCCTTATGGCAGAAAGTGAAGAAGAACTAAAGAGCCTCTTGATGAAAGTGAAAGAGGAGAGTGAAAAAGTTGGCTTAAAGCTCAACATTCAGAAAACGAAGATCATGGCATCTGGTGCCAACACTTCATGGGAAATAAATGGGGAAACAGTGGAAATAGTGGCTGATTTTAATTTTGGAGGCTCCTAAATAACTGCAGATGGTGATTGCAGCCATGAAATTAAAAGACGCTTACTTCTTGGAAGGAAAGTAATGACCAACCTAGACAGCATACTAAAAAGCAGAGACATTACTTTGTCAGCAAAGGTCCATCTAGTCAAGGTTATGATTTTTCCAGTAGTCATGTATGAATGTGAGAGTTAGACTGTGAAGAAAGCTGAGAGTGGAAGAATTGATGCTTTTGAACTGTGGTGCTGGAGAAGACTCTTGAGAGTCCTTTGGACTGCAAGAAGATTCAACCAGTCCATCCTAAAGGAGATCAGTCCTGGGTTTTCATTGGAAGGACTGAGATGTTGAAGCTGAAACTCCAATACTTTGGCCACCTGATGCAACGAGATGACTCATTCGAAAAGACCCTGATGCTGGGAAAGATTGAGGGCAGAGGTGAAGGGGACGACAGAGGATGAGATGGTTGGATGGCATCACTGACTCAAAGGACATGAGTTTGTGTAAACTTTGGAGTTGGTGAAGGACATGGAGGCCTGGCGTGCTGCGGTTCATGGGGTTGCAAAGAGTCGGACAAGACTGAGTGATTGAAATGAACTGAACTGAACCCTAACTCTCCCTGCATCACTGACCCAATGGACAGGAATCTGAGCAAACTCTGGGAGATGGTGAAGGACAGGAAGCCTGATGAGCTGCAGTCCATGGGGTCACAAAGAGTCAGACACTTACTTAAGTGACTGAACAAAACAACTACTCTCCTGCAACATGGGTGGGGGGAACCAACAGGTAACTCCAATAAAGAATAATCAGATAACACAACCAGTGTCAAAAGACAATTCTATTAATTCTCAGCTGGAAACAACCATAGCACACAACAGAAGGAGTGGAGAAACTGACACGGCACTAGAGGAGCAGTTCCACAGAGCACACAACAGGGAATATTCTGTAAAGTTTCCGACAGCATGACAAACATGAGGCAAAAATCGTACAGCTGTGTGAAGCTCCAGGATCAACATGTGTATAAAACAAATGCACTTTGAGGACAAAGGTTATTGATGCATTCCCTCTGTCTTATGTGGTCTCCATACTTAATGGCTTTAAGCTGAAAGCTGTTTATGTACATTATGGACAAGACGTCTTGTCTTGTATTGTAGATGGTTTAAGAACAATAGGAAATATTTTTTAGCATTCTCTATGTGCCAGGCTCTCTTCTAAACACTTTAAATATATCACCTCATTTATGCCTCACAATAATCCTGTGAAATAAGTACCATGATGGTCTTCCTCGATTTTGTGGATGAAGAAACTGACAAATAAGAATATTTAGTAATCTTCCCAAATCATCCAACTAGTGAGTGATACTACTAGGATTCAAACCCAACCTGTGCGGCAGCTAAGTCCATGGTTTAATCACTGAAAATACTCCTTGTTTAAGAATTGTTTAGATGTAAGAACTTATCGCAGCAAGTAGTTTACACAATTGATTACTGCAGAAAATTTATTAGCATATGCACAGCCTGGTATACTAATGTACAGATATAAATATGCATTCATATGTATATATGTGAATTTATTTCACCCATACCTTCCAAATATAAAAAAGGAAGTCAGTTTTCCTTTAAGAGCAACAGAGGGAATTCGCTTGTGCCTACAAATTCAGGCTATGCAGGGGCTGCATCTTTTTTCATAAAGATGCAAAATCTCTTAAAAATTCTTCCAGTATATAAATACCAAGTATTTTTCTTTACAAACTTTTTAATACACCAAGGACATACTGCTGTTCCCAAGATACACACATTTGTGCATACATATATCCCACACCTGGCACACAAGAATAATGTCAACTGTGTTTACTTCAATAATTACCTTCAAACAAACACATGTAGTGATTTTACCTGAATGTCAGCTCCCACATGGTACATTTCTTGTCTAGCTAAGGCCTTGAGGAAATCAACTAATGGATCAAAACCTGTCAAAACGCTAATCCAGCCCCTGAAACATTAAGGGGAACTAAGGTTTCCCCAGAGGTATCACATTCTTCTTTTCAAATAACACTCATAATAAAAAGACAGCTAAATCATACAAGACAACAGTCATTTGAAATGACATGTTATATACCCCATAAACCAGTAGGAAGTCATTACTAAGGTGGAAATAAGTAAGTAAATAAGTAAAGTAAGTAAATTTTTTTGTTGTTGTTTTGCCATATGTTGACATGAATCCCCCATGGGTGTACATGTGTTCCCCATCCTGAACCCTCCTCCCACCTTCCTCCCTATCCTCTCCCTCTGGGTCATGCCAGTGCACCAGCCCCGAGCACCCTCTACCATGCATTGAACTTGGACTGGTGATTCGTTTCATGTATGATAATATACATATTTCAATGCCATGCTCCCATCATCCCACCCTCACCCTCTCCCACAGAATTCAAAAGACTGTTTTATACATCTGTGTCTCTTTTGCTGTCCCACATACAGGGTTATCATTACCATCTTTCTAAATTCCATATATATGTGTTAGAATACTATATTGGTGTTTTTCTTTCTGGCTTACTTCACTCTGTATAATAGGCTCCAGTTTCATCTATCTCATTAGAGTTGATTCAAATGTATTCTTTTTTAATGGCTGTGTAATACTCCATTGTGTATATGTACCACAGCTTTCTTATCCATTCATCTGCTGATGGACATCTAGGTTGCTTCCATGTCCTGGCTATTATAAACAGTGCTGTGATGAACATTGGGGTACACGTGTCTCTTTCAATTCTGGTTTCCTCAGTGTGTATGCCCAGCAGTGGGATTGCTGGGTCATATGGCAGTTCTATTTCATTTTTTAAGGAATTTCCACACTGTTCTCCATAATGGCTATACTAGTTTGCATTCCCACCAACAGTGTAAGAGGGTTCCCTTTTCTCCACACCCTCTCCAGCATTTATTGCTTGTAGACTTGGATAGCAGCCATTCTGACTTGCATTGAAATGGTACCTCATTGTGGTTTTGATTTGCATTTCTCTGATAATGAGTGATATTGAACATTTTTTCATGTATTTGTTAGCTATCTGTTATGTCTTCTTTGGAGAAATGCCTATTTACTTCTTTGGCCCATTTTTTAATTGAATAATTTATTTTTCTGGAATTGAGCTGCAGGAGTTGCTTGTATATTTTTGAGATTAATTCTTTGTCAGTTGCTTTGTTTGCTATTATTTTCTCCCATTCAGAAGGCTGTCTTTTCACCTTGCTTATAGTTTCCTTTGTTGTGAAGAAGCTTTTAATTTTAATTAGGTCCCATTTGTTTATTTTTGCCTTTATTTCCAATATTCTGGGAGGTGGGTCATAGAGGATCCTGTTGTGATTTATGCCAGAGAGTGTTTTGCCTATGTTCTCCTCTAGGAGTTTTATAGTTTCTGGTCTTACGTTTAGATTTTTAATCCATTTTGAGTTTATTTTTGTGTATGGTGTTAGAAAGTGTTTTACACTTGGCTAAGATCAAGTGTAGTATATGTTCTTACCAGTTTAATATCTATCACCAAAACCTGACAAAGATGCCACAAAAAAATAAAACTACAGGCCAATATCACTGATGAACATAGATGTAAAAACCCTTAACAAGGGTTGGATTTTGTTCAAAATCTAACAAAATCCAACAACATATTAAAAAGATCATATATCATGACCAAGTAGGCTTTATCCCAGGGATGCAAGGATTCTTCAATACCTGCAAATCAATCAATGTAATACACCACATCAACAAATTGAAAAATAAAAACCATATGATTATCTCAATAGATGCAGAGAAAGCCTTTGACAAAATTTAACATCCATTTATGATTTTTAAAAAACCCTCCAGAAAGCAGGAATAGAAGGAACATACCTTAACATAATAAAAGCTATATATGAAAAACCCACAGCAAACATTATCCTCAATGATGAAAAATTGAAAGCATTTCCCCTAAAATCAGTAACAAGACAAGGGGGCACACTCTCAGCACTACTATTCAACATAGTTTTGGAAGCTTAGGCCACAGCAATCAGAGCAGAAAAAGAAATAAAAAGAATCCAGATTGGAAAAGAAGAAGTAAAGCTTTCACTGTTTGCAGATGACATAATCCTCTACATAGGAAACCCTAAAGACTCCACCAGAATATTACCAGAGCTAATCAATGAATACAGCAAAGTTGCAGGATATAAAATCAACACACAGAAATCCCTTGCATTCCTATACACTAATAATGAGAAAAGAGAAAGAGAAATTAAGGAAACAATTCCATTCACCATTGCAATGAAAAGCATAAAATACTTAGGAATATGTCTACCTAAAGAAACAAAAGACCTACATATAGAAAACTATAAAACACTAGTGAAAGAAATCAAAGAGGACACTAACAGATGGAAAAATATACTGAGTTCATGGATCAGAAGAATCAATATAGTGAAAATGAATATGCTACCCAAAGCAATCTATAGATTCAATGCANCATAAAATACTTAGGAATATGTCTACCTAAAGAAACAAAAGACCTACATATAGAAAACTATAAAACACTAGTGAAAGAAATCAAAGAGGACACTAACAGATGGAAAAATATACTGAGTTCATGGATCAGAAGAATCAATATAGTGAAAATGAATATGCTACCCAAAGCAATCTATAGATTCAATGCAATCCCTATCAAGCTACCAACAGTATTTTTCACAGAGTTAGAACAAATAATTTCACAATTTGTATGGAAATACAAAAAACCTTGAATAGCCAAAACAATCTTGAGGAAGAAGAATAGAACTGGAGGAATCAACCTGCCTGACTTCAGGCTCTATTACAAAGCCACATCCATCAAGACAGTATGATACTGGCACAAAGACAGAAATACTGATCAATGGAACAAAATAGAAAGCCCAGTGATAAATCCACGCACCTATGAACACCTTATCTTTGCCAAAGGAGGCAAGAATATACAATGGAGAAACGACAATCTCTTTAACAAGTGGTGCTGGGAAAACTGGTCAACCACTTGTAAAAGAATGGAAATAAGTAATGTTTCATGTAGACCAAAGATACAGATTTTTGTATCTGTACCTTTACAAGTGTCTAGGTTCTCACTCAGAGATTCTGATTTAATTAGTCCTGGGTATGGCTGGGATATCCTGGATACTTTATACCTGTCTGGTCACTTCTCATGTCCAGTCCAGGTTGAGAACTATTGCTTTTAAAGGAACAGTTATATCCATGTGTACCTTACAAACTAAGTAAGGGGTGATTAGCTATTGTACTTAGGGGTCAGAGTTCATGTAGAAAGTTGACTGAATAGTACTCACAGATCATGATCATGACTTAAGAGTGATTAATATTTTGAGATTCTACTCACCTAATTCCTTTTAAGTAAGAGTCTGGGTAATGTAAGTTCTCTTGACTTTGTTACAAATATAAGCATATGCAATCCAATCGAGTAGCTATTAATCCATGTTAATACCTCTCAGTGACCTCCTAAGTATTACACAATAGGATCAAAAGCTCTAAGTGCCACAGGATCTGAGATCAACCTTGTGACTTGTCTAACCCAACAATCACCACACTTGAGAACTCCATGCCTTTGCATAAAACTGATCGCTATCAATTGGTGATCTAAATTATCAAAGTAATTTTGAATATGTGTGCTTTTACAAGTTGACATTTATCAGCATTTACTTTTTATAATTATTCTAAAGTGTGAGCATTAGCCAGGGTAGAGCCTAATACACAAGCACAGGTGGACAGGGTCAGATGAGGTAGGACTCAGGCTCACAGATTCTAGCAGACCTTAGCCACACCACCTGGATCAGACATCTCCTCTGACCTGTGCCAAGAGAGAGACACGTGATGGTTTGGTACTTTTCTTCTTAGCTTGGGCAGCTAAAAAATAGACATTGCTTCCATCTACAATCTAATGGCCAAAATGAGTCACATAGCCCCTCTCCTCCCCTTGGCTGGAAAGTGTGAGAGACTGGGCACTTTAAACAACCAAGCAGCAGTGCACTGATTAGTGAGCGATGCCTGTACAAGAGTAGAGGAAGGATTCTGCATGTGGTTCATGACTCCTAATTAGATAGCTGGAGATACACTGATTTTACTTAGAGCAATTAGCACCATAATTTCATCTCTACCTCTCTTAACTGGTTACCAGAATTCAAGACAGAGAAACAGGCATATTATCTGGAAAAATATATATAATAAAATATACATTTAGATGATTATGACATTATCTATGATTAGAATATTATGTAAAGAAGACAAAGGTTCCGATTTTGTCACTATATGAGCCAACAGTTTCAGGTGCTGCACCTCTAAGCCCAGCCAATCTAGCTCACATCCAGCATCTGATAACAATGGCAGAGCCTGGCTGTATCATTATAAATTTCTCAATGTCATTACCAATAACTTAAAGTATATGCTCTACTGTGAGCAATTTGTGATACCAGGACACTTACACCCACTGATCTAATTATTCTATCATCAACCTCTGCCTTAAAGTCCCCTAAAATTCATCCCAGAGCCTTTCATTACTCATCTATTTCTTTGCTCACTGCTTAAGCTATTTTCACAGCAGAAAAAGCACACTAAAAGACTTTCTTTTCTGAAATACATTCATAAAATTGGAAATCTGTTTATAAATGCTCATTCTTTAAATACAGCATATTAAGATAAAGAGACATCACTTTGCTGACAAAGATCCATATAGTCAAAGTTATGGTTTTTCCAGTAGTCATGTATGGATGTGAAAGCTGGACCATAAAGAAGGCTGAGTGCTGAAAAATTGATGCTTTCGAATTATGTCACCTCTAGAGAATTTTAATCCTCCAGCTGCACGATCTATGCTCAGCATACCAGAATAAGCCCAGAATCCCTCCATGATGAAATTTAAACCAAATTAAATTTTTTTTTTCATTTGAACAGAAGCAGTAGCACCTTCTTTCAGGGGTGACATTGACTCACATTGACACAAGTTGCTATTCCACAACAGGAAATGTATCCAGTTTCTTTCAAGTTCTCACCCCAGCTGAAGCCTGGCTCTTGCCTGCATCCTTCTCTCTTTTTAATAATCACTGTTTCCTTTCTCATACCCCATATTTCTCAGGAGCTAATACCAAGGAAAGCACGGTTCTTTTCTTTTCTTGCTATCCCCTAAGCTTCTAAGTCCTAAAAGATCTTACAGTTCATTGCAAAGCTATTTTGAGTGAATCAAGCAGGCACTGAGGACTCCTGGACACAGGGATGACATGATCTGACTTGTCTTAAAAGGATCACTCCAACTACAATGTTGAGAATAGAGTGAAAGGATGAAAGAGTGACAGCAGGAAAAATCATTAGATGTTGCAGTAATTCCAATGAGAGATGAGGCCACCATGGTGGTAACAGTGGAGGTGGTGAGGAGGGCTCAGATTCTGAGTCTATTCCAGAGATTAAGCCATGAAGATCTTTCAACTAATCACATGAAGTATATGAAGCCTGAGAGAAATATAGTAATCAAGGATGACCAAGCTTTTTGATCTGAGACTTTATTTTCTTGGGCTCCAAAATCACTGTGGACAATGGCTGCAGCTACGAAATTAAAAGACTCTTGTTCCTTGGAAGAAAAGGAATGACAAACCTAGACAGCATATGAAAAACAGAGACATTACTTTGCCAACAAAGGTCCATATAGTAAAGCTATGGTTTTTCCAGTAGTCAGGTATGGATGTGAGAGCTGGACCATAAAACAGGCTGAGCACTGAAGGCTGATGCCTTTGAACTGTAGTGCTGGAAAAGACTCTTGAGAGTCCCTTAGACTGCAAAGAGATCAATTCAGTCCACCCTAAAGGAAATCAGTCCTGAATATTCATTGGAAGGTCTGATGCTAAAGCTAAAACTCCAATACTTTGACCACCTGATGTGAAGAGCCAACTCACTAAAAAATACCCTAATGTTGGGAAAGATTGCAGGCAGGAGGAGAAGGGGACAACAGAGGACGGATGGTTGGATGGTATCACCGACTCAATGGACATGAGTTTGAAGCAAACTCCAGAAGATGGTAAAGGATAGGGAAGGCGGGTATGCTGCAGTCCTTGGGGTCACAAAGAGTCAGACATGACTGAGTGACTGAAAAACAAACTGAAAAAAGGAAATGGAGTTGCCATTATTCACTTTGGGAAGGCTCAGGTAGAGCTGATTTGGGGAAGTGGGGAGTAAAGGGTTAGTTTGGTACATATTTAAGATTAAGTTATCTATTATAAGTGGCAATGGAGATATGAAACCAGGACACAGGAAATATGTGTAGACTGATAGAAATTTGAAGTATAAAGGATTTCCAAAGATAATTTTTCTTATATCAAACTTTCAGCTTTAACTGATATTAGTATATAATCTCACAGAAGTTTCTATGTCCTTACACCTTGTATTACTTATGAAATCGATGTTAAACAATGTAGTAAGTACTAAGTTCAATAAGAGGAATGTTAGAGTATCAGTATTAGTCTACCTAATTGCTTTAACCAAACACTTTTAAACAGAAAACAAACATTTTCTACCAAATATAATGACAACATTTAAAAGCTAAAAACAAAACCCTCTAAGTGTATCTCAGTTGGTCTAAACTATGGATCTCTTTCACCAGGGGCCAAAACCAGACAAAACTTAGCAGTGTAAGTAATCTGATCTCACTGCAGTGGGTCTCCCCAGTTGTCTACATGAAATAAAAATCTGGATCGATCTATAGGAGCCAGCATGCACCATCTAGCAGTGCATTTGAACAATAACTATTTGGAAATTGTCCAGTTAACTTGATCGATTAAGACTCTCAGGGCAAATAACTCAGGCTCAAAGATGGCATCATTTAAAGAATATTTACTGGGTTTTATTATTTGTTAATGATGTATTATGTTGCCTCATTGCTGACTGGAGTTGGGGGAACCTAACTTATCTGTACTAAAATAAAAACAAATGTTCTAAGGTTCATTAAAACTACTTTATACAATCCATCTCTCCTTGGAAAGCAGAACAACAGAAGAAATACTACTACTACTACTATGATTATACTATTAATAATAATACTAAGTCACTGTTGTTGTTCAGTCGCTCAGTCACGTCCAAATCTTTTCAACTGCATAGACTGCAGCACACCAGTCTTCCCTGTCCTTCACCATCTCCCAGAGCTTGCTCAAACTCATGTCCATTGAGTCAGTGATGTCATCCAACCATCTCATCTTTTGTCTTCCCCCTCTCCTCCTGCCTTCAATCTTTCACAGCATCAGGGCCTTTTTCCAATGAGTAGGCTCTTCATATCAGGTGGCCAAAGTATTGGAGCTTCAGCATCAGTCCTTCCAATATTCAGGATTGATTTCCTTTAGGATTGACTAGTTTGATCTCCTTGCAGTCCAAGGGACTCTCAAGAGTCTTCTCCAACACCACAGTTCAAAAGCATCAATTCTTTGGCACTCAGCCTTTATTATGGTTCAGCTCTCACATCCACACATCACTATTAGAAAAAACATACCTGATCACTGGAGAATATCAAAATTGCAACTAGCTACTGAAGAACCATTGACAGGAGAATGTTGGATCCCACCAATAAAAGATGCCCCACATCCAAGGGCAAAGAAGAAACCCCAAACAGGACAGTAGGAGGGGGCACAATCATGTTTAAAAGCAAATCTCAGCCCTGCCAGAGAAGCTCGGGGGCACAAACCAACCTGTGTGTACCAGGACTCAGGGAAAGTAGCAGTGACCCCCACAAAAGACTGAACCAGACCAGCCTTTGAGTGTCTGAGTGTCTCCTGTGGAGGCGCAGGTCAGCAGTGACCTGCTGCGGGGACGGGGGCTCTGGCTGCAGCAGAGCTGGGAGGCATGGCATGTGGCATCAGTCCTCTTGGAGGAGGCTGCCATTCGCTCCACTATAGAACCACTGAGCAAACGACCCACAAACTGGAGAACAGTTATACCAAAGAAGTTCTCACACTGTTGCAAAAGTTCTAGGGCTCACAACAGGTTCCCCAACTTGGGGATTCAGCAATGTGACTGAGAACCCCAGGGAATTTGAAGGCCAGTGTGATTTGATTACGGACTTCCACAGGACTGGGAAAACAGACTCTTAGAGGGCACAACAAAATCTTGAGCACACAGGACCCAGAAGAGAGGAGCAGTGACCCCACAAGAGACTGAGCCAGACTTGCTTGTGAGTGTCCAGGAGTCTCTGTGGAGGTGTGGGTTGACAGTGGCCTGCTGTGGGGTCAGGGGCACTGAATACAACAGTCCTGGGAGGCACAATATGCTGGCATAAGTCCTTTTGAAGGAAGTCACCATTACCGCCATTTACCCCTACCATAATTTGTCCTCAGGCCAAACTACAAGGAGGGAACACAGCCCCACCCATCAGCAGAAAATTGGATTGAAGATCTACTGAGCTGGCCCTGTCCATCAGAGCAAGACCCAGTTTCCCCCACAGCCATTCCCTCCCATCAGGAAGCTTGCACAAGCCTCTTATCCTCATCCATCAGTGGGGAGACAGAATGAAAACCACAATCACAGAAAGTTAACCAAATTGATCACATGGATCACAACCTTGTCTAACTCAATGAAACTACGAGCCATGCCATGTAGGGCCACCCAAGATGGACAGGTCATGCTAGAGAGTTCTGACAAAACATGGTCCACTGGAAAAGGAAATGGCAAACCACTTCAGCATTCTTACCTTGAGAACTCCATGAACAATAAGAAAAGGGAAAAAATATGACTCTAAGTCACTAGTAAATGAAAAATGAAGTTGACTCTTGATGAGGAAGGAATGGGAGAAAAAGGACAGAATTATTTTAATACTATGTGCTTATTATACAAAGTTGGTAAGTAAGTAAATTCAATGAAATCAAGCAATTATTAACTGACATGAAAAATAATGTGCCTACTTTCCAAAACAGCCTCAGAAAACATCTTAAAGAAGTACAGATATGGTCAAACAACATTTAACAAAATGTCAGAAATCCAGCATATGCTCTTAAAAGGTCATTTACATTTTGAGGAAACTTAAAAAACAAAGGAAAAAAAAAAAAACCTGATAACAAAATGGACAATATTCCAAATAGTAAAGTTGCATCTAGAAGTCTCATACTTTTTCCAGTTTGAAATGGAATGTGAAATGAAAACATTATTATATTAGAAAATTTTTGTATTTTCCAATGATTCAAAGTAATGAAAAGGCTAAATCTGGCCACCTGACAGAGCTTGCTTTCATTAGAGCATTCTGGTTTGGTAAATTGGAATTTGAGGCAGTTTATCTTCAGTGCAATAATACCAGGTTATATGGAAAAAATAATAAAAAGCAGTGTTTCTCCTTTTCTTTGAGCAATTTACTTTTGGTGGCTGAATAACTTGCTTCACATGAATTATGCAGTTCCCATTGTCTTATTGGTATAATGGAGGCGAGCAGTCACCAGCAGAGGATTTACTGATTCTGGGAATCAGAGGCAAAGGATATTTCCCTTGGGATGTGGAGGAGGTATGGTATGCATCAGCCACATTGGCGTCAAACAACCTAGAATGCGTGGCCATTTAATTATTATAAAATATATTTTAAGAAGAAGAGTATAGCAGAGCATCAGGAGGTACAATTCCTCACAAACCACAAATTCAGGTGGACAAAATTATATAGATTTTTTTTTCTTATAATTGAACATAAATGTCTACCTCAGCCTTCACTTCCAAGAGAAAAGAAAACTTCCTCTAGTCTCATCCAGAAAAACCTGCTTTATTGTTGCCGTTTAGTCGCACAGTTGTGTCCAACTCTTTGCAATCCTATGGACTATAGCCCATCAGGCTCCTCTGTCCATGGGATTTCCCAGGCAAGAATACTGGAGGAGGTTGTCTTTCCTCCTTTCTGGGATCTTCCTGACCTAGATATCGAACTTGTGTCTCCTGCATTGGCAGGCGGATTCTTTACCACTAAGCCACCAGGGAGCTTTATTACCCAAGGTTTATGCTCAGCCAAGTTTGAGATCTTCCTTTTCCTGTCCTTCCTGGAGCAGTGCTGGGTCAGGAGGGTGGATCCACATCTCAGTTTTGCTGTGTCCTAGCTTGTCAGCCCTGAGGCAGGTGGTTACACCATCACCCATCAGGCTGGGCTCATCTCCACACTGGCCATTCAGCTGCGTGCCCTCTCCCCTGTCGGCACCCACCGAGGCTGGTCTGTCCACTCTCAGGCTCCAATCTGCACCAGCCCTGCTTCCATCTGGGCTTGCATCTCTGTGCCACACGTAGGAGCCCTCTTCAGACCATCACACCCCTGCCTCACCGAGAAACATGGACAAAGATTAAAGTGTTCTATTTCCCCCATGGTGGTGCACTCTCTCAAGCTGCAGTCAGGCCCATCTGCTTAGTATCCCACACAATCATCTCTACCCGCTTTCTGCTCTCTCCACCTGTAATGGCACAAGTGGTTTTCTGCCACGCTCACAGTTTCCTAGGCAACCATGCATAATGCAAGCTAAGGCTCTTCTCTTGCGAATCCTGTGACCTGCAAAGGGTAATCATTTCTCCTATGGGTTTGAGGTGAATGCAGAGCAACTCACACTAGCACCCAACACACTTATTTAGTGGTCAAGCCATCCTCACTCTACCGTTAATTTAAAGGCTCTCCTCTAATCCCACTCAGCCAACATCTCCTCCTTTCCACATATTTCCTTTCTCACACTTGGCTGTAGGCTAAGCAAGTGAACAGCCAATGCTGTAACTTCAAGTTCTATGGTTTCTCCAAAGAACCTGCCCCTCCACCCAAATGAGATATTTATGGTCTTAATCTTTGTTCTAAAAATGGAGAAGTATCACTGGATTTAGGAAAAGGAAAAGAATCCATTTAATACTATGTATATCATTCTGCTACCTTGATTGTTTTTTATCAGTATGTCTTAAAATAAGAGCTGCAAAGACAGGCAAAAATTATTTTCAGACTTAGTCATCCCTCATTCACTCAACAAACAGTGTTACATGCTTACTAAGTGCCAAAGATGCACTTCACCCTTGGGATGATAATAAAACAAGTATAGTATCTGGTCTTTCTGGATCTTATGATAACCAAAAAAAAAAAAAAATCACAAAAATAAAGATACTGTTATGTGATATAAATAATGCTAGGAAACAAAGGCTTTATAGATGATCCTAACCCTGTGCTGGATCTAGAAGATTTATGTAACAATGTTAAGGGACCTGAAGGATGAGTATGAGCCAACCAGGTGAGGAGGGTGATGAGGAGGAGTCCAGTATGGCTGCAGAGAGCAGTGGGGGTAAGGAAGGATGGGGGGTGTTGAGTCAGTGGGAAACCAGGCCACCACAATGGCTATGCAAACAGGAAGCCCCTGAAAGATTTTATCCCAGACACTGACATGATCAGACTTTCATTTTGGTTTTAAATAGACCTCTGGTTACATGTGGAGAAACTATGAAGAGAAAATGTGATTCTTGACAGCTCTGTTTCTTCACCCGCAAAAATCAAGATAATATGGAGGGTCTGCTATGAGAATTAAATACAATAATATGTGTAAAGTATAATCCCTGACACAGAATAAATATCCAATAAGTGATATTTGAATGACCAACACAGCTCTTTATAAGATAAATATCCAGATTATCAAAGTACATTAAGAAGAAAATCAGCTTTGTAGCCAAATATGTGTATTGATAATTAAGAGTTTTTATTTATTTGGCCATAAATTTCATAATTCCATCTAAAACTTCATTTCTTCAGACAGAATCTGGGATAATTCCACCTAGCTTATAATATTGTTAAGAAATACATTAATGTATGTGAAAATACCTTGTACAGGGCCTGAAGTAGTCATTTGGAACAAATATTTTCTTCCCCTCTCCATTTCCAAAAGAATTAATGCTTCAAGGATGGTCATTTATGAAGCTGTATCATATATAATCCTTGGTCAGTTATTGCTTGAGTACATTGGCTTGAAAGTATTAATTTTATTTCCCAAACTCCCTAATTTAGTCTAAGTTTACATGGTTGGAAAATAGGGCTCATTACAGAAAGAAAAAGAAATAAGGGAAGGAAGAAGGGAGAGAGAGGAAAAAAAATAAAGTGAGTTATCATGTTTAGCAGANGTACATTGGCTTGAAAGTATTAATTTTATTTCCCAAACTCCCTAATTTAGTCTAAGTTTACATGGTTGGAAAATAGGGCTCATTACAGAAAGAAAAAGAAATAAGGGAAGGAAGAAGGGAGAGAGAGGAAAAAAAATAAAGTGAGTTATCATGTTTAGCAGAAAGCAAACCATTCATCTTAAGCAGAGATAAGATGAGGCAAGGATTAGGGAAAAAATGAACACATTTTCCCTCAAACCACTTCACTCTGGGAAAGGCAGATTCCTTAGAGCAGCCTTTGACACACAGATTTTCAAACTTATATTTTGCCACAAAAATTGTTTAGAGGGTAATTTATGGATGTTTTCAAAATGTTAACTACTTTCATTCTGCTAGCTTTATGGCCAACATATGTCTCTTCCAGGAAAGAGGGTGAATACTCAGAATCTTCCACAACAAATCTACTCTTCTGAAAGAGACACTGTAATTGAACAAATGGGAATAAATTTAGTCATTTCCATGGCCTTTCTGGTCAGCCTTATCCTCTAAAGTATAAATTAAAGTGGCAGAAGCACTGGAAGGTTTCCACACTGGTTTGTTAAAAGGTAAGTTGCTTAATGCCAGCAATATTGCAAATCAGACAGAGGTGATTTGGCTTTCACAGACCTGTGGGCCAACAGTGAGCATAATTTAGAAGGAAAAGGCCATTCACCCAGTCACTCAGCCATTTGCCCCCTAAATCTCAGAGGCCGCTTAAATTTCATGTTACTTCTAGGAACATGGGTCTGTGCCAGCATCCACAGCTATGAAATTGGGACAAGAGATATCAGAAATCATCTAACCTGGATTGCTCATTTTCTAAATGAAAACAGAAGTATTTGCCCAAGACTCATGTCTAGTATGAGAAAATATTAAGACTAAAACCAAGATGATAATAACTCTTCACAAAACAACTAACCAAGCCCAAGATGCCCAAGATAGATAATAAGGTAGTACTTTCTTGCCTATGTGTGCCTGCATGCCCAGTCATGTCTGACTCTTTGTGATCCCATGGACTGTAGGCTCCCCTATAGGTCCCTCTGTCCCTGGGGATTCTTCAGGCAAGAATACTGGAGTGGGTTGCCATTTCCTCCTTCCGGGGATCTTCCCGACCCAGGGATCAAACCTGCATATCCTGTGTCTCCTGCTTTGACAGGCAGATTTTTTACCACTGCATCACGTGGGAAGGCCTATTTTCTTGCCTAACATATCCCAAATTCTCTAATCTTTAGAATAAACTTCAATGCCAAACATTACCATACCCTCAGATCTGTTTAAAAAAAATTCTTTGCATTTTTTTGAAATTGGGATGCACCTTCCAGTTGTTGAATACATTTAATCAGTGTCTATTTTTCTGTACTACTCATTAGTCAATGGTACATCTAGAAAACACTGAAGTCCGGGAGTCAAGGGAATTCTGATTATTACTTTTAAGAAAACTGAGGTTCATAGAAGCCATAAAGTTCACATGCTGCTATGTGACAAAAATGAGGATAGAAAGCACATCTACTTGACACTGAAGCCTTGAGTCATTCTACTTTCCTCAACCAGCGTGGAAGTTTTAGTCAGTAACAAAAGTCCATGTCACCATATAGGATGTTCATCTCTCTGCCCAGAACCCATCCCTGTCTGCCCTCTTCCCAAGAATGTTTCTTTGAGAAAGTACCCTTTCCTCATCTTGTTGCAGCCATGCAGTCTGGATGACATAAGCCAGGGAATACAGTTCCATTCATTTTATCAGTGTTTGCTTCAGAAATGAGCAAAAGCCAATTCAAAAAGATGGGCTTCCCCTGGACACAGTGATAGTTTCAGATTAGAACAATCAGAGTAATCGTGTAAAAAAATAAATAAATACAAAAAAAAATAATAAATCATACAGCCCTCAAAAAAAAAAATAAAAAAAAATAAAATAGGTAAAAAAAAAAAAAGAATTTTGTTAGGTAAGTATGGGGAGCAATCACCTTTCTCCTTCCAAGAATAAATGAAGAAGCACACAGCCCTGATTATTGCTGGCTGATCTACCTCCAGCAGAGAGATACAAAGCTGCCAGTAAAGAAGACATGTCACAAAAGGCTAACAATCACAGGGAAACTGAGCCAAAGCCTGCATTAAACCATGCCTGAAGCCTGGCCTAGCTTCAGTATTAACACCAGTATGACCAACAAATTTCCTCTATCATTTAAGGCAGATGGACTTGAATTTTCCATTATTTACAACCATTAAAATACTTATACTTCGTACATCACCCAGTGTGCAACAAAAGCCCAGCCAACATCAGACTAGCATCCCATTTCTACCAAATATAATATCTTTAAGATGTCTGCTGCTCAATTAAGTCTTATGCCCCATCTGAGTTCAAGTCTAATATAACTACATTATCTAAAGGCACCTCAGTAACCAGATGTGCCAGGAAAACATCAACTGTCATTCTAGTATGGAGCCTATAATTTTAAACAAATGTAATAATCATAACAAATCTCATGCATATCTTAGGTCATGATTCCATTTACATAACCAATAGCCAAAGAATGCATTGCAGTTTCATTTACTGTTTTAAGTTCAAACTATAGTAAGTTCAACAACAGTAAACAGGATTGCTGTCGTTCAGTTGCTGAGTTGTGTCTAACTCTTTGCAGCCTCGTATATTACAGCACGCCAGGCTCCTCTGTCCTCCACTATCTCCCAGGAATTGCTCAAATTCATGCCCATTGAGTCGGTGATGCTATCTAACCATCTCATCCTTTGCTGCCCCCTTCTCCTTTTGCTTTTAATCTTTCCCAGCATCAGGATCTTTTTCAATGAGTTGGCTCTTCACATCAGGTAGGCAAAGTATTGGAGCTTAAGCTTCAGCAAAAGAATTAGCTACGGATAAAGTACTTTTTGATTCTCCCCAAAGTCTTTTGATTTAGTGACCCTCACCCACTGCCCACTCCCTTGTTATACCCCGGCAGTCTTCAGCTCTACTGAGGTTCACCAGTCATACACACCACCAATATGTCTGACTCTTCATCCTCTATTAAAACAATGACTTTATGTTCCATTTATTTAAAAGTGAAAGAAATTGAAAGCCGCTCAGTTGTGTACAACTCTTTGAAGTCCCATGGACCATACAGTCCATGGAATTCTCCAGGCCAAAATACTGGAGTGTGTAGCCTATCCCTTCTCCAGGGGATCTTCCCAACCCAGAAATTGAACCGGGGTCTCCTGAATTGCAGGCAGATGCTTTACCAACAGAGCTAACCTTGCCTATCCTGTCACAAGGCATTAAAACCTTTACATCAATATTTACTGTGTGTTGGGAAGTTAATGGGAAATTGTCTCACAAGCTTTCTAACTCCCTCCTACCTTAAAATAAATCTTTTCTTTACTTTTTTAATTTTTAGATTATATTTGAGTATAGTTTATTACAGTCTAGGCTAGTTTCAGTTGTATAGAAACATGATTCAGTAAATACATATACCTATTCTTTTTCAGATTCTTTTCCTATATAGGCCATTGCAGAGTATTGAGTAAAGTTCCCTGTACTGTACAGCAGGTCTTGCTGATCATCTATTTTATATATATAGTAGTGTGCGTATGTTAATCCCAAACTTCTACCTTAAAATCTTATATATTAAAGAACTAAGCTAGATTCCCAGGCCATGGTCTATTCCAGACACTGATTTCTCACCTCGTAAAGAGGAAGAAGCAGGCCAGGACACCATCATAAACTGTCTCAGGAAGCAGCAGTTCACACTTCTGGTCAGCCTTCTCATACCAACCATGCACACTTTTGATTAAGCAATAAATGAAGGGTGAGTGAAATACTTAGTTTTTAATCTATCCTCATAACCCTCCCTGGGATGGTATCATTAACATCAGAACAGCTAAAAGAGTATCCATCTCACAGTTCACTATGAGAATCAAACGAGTTGATATTTGTAAAGCACTTAGAATACAAGAATATATTAAGTGAAATAATAAGCAGTAATTTAATTTTTTTTAATAATCTCCATTTTCACATGAAGAAATCCAAAGCTCAGCTAAACAAAAGATCATATGACTTAATGATGCAAACAAGTGAAAGTCGCTCAGTCATGTCCAACTCTTTGCGATCCCATGGCTTGTACAGTCCCTGGAATTGTCTAGGCCAGAACACTGGAGTGGGTAGCCTTTCCTTTCTCTAGGGGATCTTCCCAACCCAGGGATCAAACCCAGGTCTCCCACATTGCAGGCAGATTCTTAACCAACAGAACTATCAGGGAAGCCCAAACAACCAGAACTCAAACTGGGGTCTCTAAACTCTTTAAACTCAATATTCTATATCTGTATTAAGTAGGTACATAAGTACCTATGAGCACACTTATAAACCATGGTGCTATTGGTTCAAGAAAAATACTTTAATCTTCCCAGTTACTAAAGTCCATCCAGCATGTTGCTGTTGTTGTTGCTATTCACTCAGTAAGCTGTGTTCGACTCTTTGCAACCCCATGGACTGCAGCATGCCAGGCTTCCCTGTCCTACACCATCTCCTGGAGCTTGCTCAAATTCATGTCAGTGATGCCATCCAACCATGTCATCCTCTGTCGTCCCATTCTCTTCCTAGCATGAGGTACACGCAAAACTCAGATCACTGTCACAAGACTGAAACTGTCGTCAACACATAGAACCCAGCAGATTTAGTTGAATTCATATAAAAAGAGTGGAGACAAATCTGCCTCATTCTGATTCCATAAAATATACGGTCCTTAAGGATGTCTCTGGGTGAAGCAAGGTTCGGGAACTCTAAATGAACCATGTAATTAAGTGAAACCTATTGGAAGAAAAGTATTTAAACAAAATGCCAGCCTTGACTCTATCCCACAGATAGCATGTTAAGGAGGTAACCTGCAGAGAGAATGAGACTAGCCTTCATTTCTCCTGGTTCTAGAGTTCTCTTTCAGGGAATTTCTGCTTTGCCTCTTGGGGCTTATAAAAATATTTCAAAATGAGCAAGTATATCCATTCTCTTTAATAAAATACTTCTCTTCCCTTAGGGTTTACCTTAGAGAATAACACATTTCCTATCAGAAACTTAGACTTGGTGTGAGGCTTCACAGTCTGCTGGGAAGGGAAATATATTGTGGAAATGGGTACCAAAGCAGAGCAAAAACGTCATCTCCTGAGCCCAGGGATCAATAGAAATCCAGATTTGCCTAAAGGCAATCAGGTAATTACTCTAATGAAAAAACCAAAAACAAATTCACTGGGGCTTTTTTTTTTTTTCCTGGTTCCTCTTGTCAAACAGCATTTGTTGTTGTTATTCAGTCACTAAGTCCTGTCTGCCTGTTTGTGACCTGATGGACTACAGCGCTCCAGGATTCCCTGTCCTTCACCATCTGCTGGAGTTCACTCACACTCAAGTCCATTGAGTTGGTGATGCCATCCAACCAGCTCATCTTCTGTTGTCCCCTTCTCCTCCTGCCTTCAATCTTTCCCAGCAGCAGGGTCTTTTCCAATGAGCTGGCTCTTCACATCAGGTGGCCAAAGTATTGGAGCTTCAGCTTCAGTCTTTCCAATGAATCTTCAGGATTGATTTCCTTTAGGATTGACTGATTTGATCTACTTGCAGTCCAACAGACTTTCAAGAGTCTTCTCCAGCACCACAGTGCAAAAGCATCAGTTCTTTGGTGCTCTGTCTTTTTTATGGTCCAACTCTCGCGTCTGTTCATGCTACTGGAAAAACCAATCTTTGACTACATGGGCTTTGTCAGCAAATAGTATTAGGAATCTGTACTGATGGCAGATCTGTTTACTACCTCTCTATTAAGTAAAAGAACAGCAGTTCTTACTTATCCAGCCTCATGTCTGCCCATTTATCTCACCTATAAGCATCCTCCCAAATTAAGTTTATAGGTTTTGGAAAGCCTGTGCTTTCTCTGGTCTCATGCATAGTTTTATCTGTCCAAGGATTCTTTCCCTTCTTGTCACTGGAAAATTCCTACTCATCCTTTGGGTTTTGGCTTAAATATCACCCCCATCACCCACACCCAGATGATGTCTTCGTAGCTTTGTCAACAATCTCTCTTCCCTGTAAACTCCAAAAGGACAGGGCAATATCTATCTTACTTTTTATCTGCAAAAGACTCTATAAATATTTACAGAATGGATTAAAATTTAGTGGTCAATGGGATAGTATATTCAAAAAAATGCTTAAAATGTGACTGTTATATCATTTAACTGTCTGTCATATTAACTGTCTGTCATTTAAATGACTGTCATATCATTTAACCTAAGGGTTAATGAATCACAAAAGAGAGTTACAAAATGCTAAAGTCATTTGGAAATGGTTACTAAGTTCAACTGCATCTTGACAATTTGAAGAGTTCGCTCTAAAAATCTGTGGATCAAAAGAGCTTACGAAAGACATAAAAAGGAAGAAAAAAGAAAGAAGATAGGACTGGTTTTCTATTAATATGTGATTTTTGAAAATTCTGCATAATTCTTTAAACTCTGATTATAATGGTATGTGTGTAGGGAGAACTCTGATAATTTCCCAAATCTTTTCTTTCTGGTGAACAGTGTTAAAAATGCTGGAGTCAGAACTAAATTATATTTAAATACATGGGAAATAATTTGGCCTGGTTTCCTACTGCTGTTTTGTACATCCAAGACAATCAATCAAAAAATACAATAAAAAAATCTGATGAGAGGGCAAGAAATAAACTTTCATGACAATATCTAGGCCACATATGATTTGTTTCCCGAAACTGAGGTCCTAAGTGACAATTTTGTCTTTGACCTTGTATTCATTCGAGGTTTTGTGTCTGTACTTATAATGAGTTGCCCAGCCTTGGTCTTGGTCTCTCCTGTGGCATGTCATTATCTTCTTATTCCTTTTTCTGTTGTTTCTGTCTGCGATTTGCTAGGGTTTGTTCTTTAAAACATTCTGTTGTTACCTGACATGTATAGCTTTTTTTCCTAGGTATTTTCTCTCCACAATACTCCTTCCCAGCAACCAGGAAATACGTCACCTGAAGTACAGGGGCATGTTTTCTCCTCTGATATGGAAAAGAATAATATTTACAGTCCAATACACTAAATAAATCCAGAAAATATCTTTACTTAGAAAAGTATGAAAATGTTCTTATTTTCTAAAGTAGTAAAAACAGAGACTATTTCTCAATACAGTGAAATTACTCCCTATTTGTCCACAATGGCAGGAAATGGGGCATTCCTGTTTTAATGATCTGCCTTTTATTTATATTCTATATATATATATATGTATAAAATTCTTATAAATAGTAAATGCCTTAAAATTTTTATATTAATAGGACTGGCTTTTAAAACATAATTTCAAAACAGGACTGAACATCAGTTGTTCTGTCCCAATGATCAAGAAGTCATTCCCTAATCCAATGACTAAGGCTCCACTTTCCCAATGCAAGGAGCCTGGATTCAACCCCTGGTCAGGGAAATAGATCCCACATGCTGCAACTCAAACCTTCAACAGCCAAACAGATAAATAAATTTTTTTTTAAAAAGTCATTCAAGTATCCTGAATTCTCTCATGTAATTATTATAAACACCGATAGTCCTTGCACTAACATACGCGACGTGTTGTTTTGGTTGGGGCTTTTTGCTTTTTCAGACCTGAACAAACAGAAGTTGACTGAAATATAATCTAGATCTTATCACTTTCCATCCAGATGATACTGTGATAGCTTCCTAATCAAGTTCAGTCTTTCTGTTCACTCTGATTTTCCTTCCTCAGGTAGTTGTATCAGGTTATCGCCTGACTCCAAAATTTCAAATATTCCCCCAGTTTATATATTATCAGGTCCCACTTACTTTCCCTAGTTTAAGACCTTCCAAGATTGATTCCCTTACTTTCCAACCTTAATTCTCCATCCACCCCGAATCACAGTTTAGTCTGTTATCCTATCATAATTCTATGTTGCTTTTTTAAAATTTTTATTGGACTTCCCTGATGGCTTAGACAGTAAAGTGACTGCCTACAATGTGGGAGACCCGGGTTCAGTCCCTGGGTCAGGAAGATCTCCCGGAGAAGGAAATGGCAACCCACTCCAGTATTCTTGCCTGGAAAATCCCATGGACAGAGGAGCCTGATGGGCTACAGTCCATGGGGTCACAAAGAGTCAGGCACAACTGAGCCACTTCACTTTCTTTTTTCTCTCTTTATTGGAGGATAGCTGCTTTATAACGCTGTGTTATTTTCTGCCATACAGCAAAGTGAATCAGCCACATGTATATTACTCACCGTTTATTGCCATAAGCCCCAAAGCACCCAACCCTCTCAGGGGTGGGGTCTAAGCAGAATTCCTCTGAGTGTAGAAAAGGGGAAACACGAGAACAAAATCAGGGCTCTGAGAGGAAGGAGGCAGGGAAGAAGAGTGAATATGTGATGGGGAGAAGAATCAGCAAGGCTTGCCACAGCTTTGTTGCCTCAAAGTTGCAAATATTAAGTTAATATTCACTGGCCAATTGGGCACATAAATAACTATGGTTATTACTAAGAAAGAGAGAGGTAAAAGAGGGGAGAGAGAAGGGAAGGGGAAAGGAGAGACAGGAGAGAGAAAGGAGAGACAGGAGACAGAAAGGAGAGGGAGAAGGAGGAGGGAGGAGAGAACAGAGCAGAAAATGGAAGAAACGAGAGACAAGGAAGAAGCAGCCCAGCTGAAGGTCCGTTTGGGTCATGCTAACTGTGGTGTACAGCACTTTCATAGGCTATGAAAGTAGTTTCTGAAAAATCAGAGCCTGGCAGGAGGGGCTGTGTATACAAGACAGGCTTTTAAGGCTAAAAGTGATTTGAATCCCAATAGGGAGCTGATAGTAACCACGTTCAAGAGCGCAGACTATCAGGAGCTAATGAGGCTGTCAGGTCTGGGAGCGAACCACAGCACAGACACATCAAAATGCTTCAGCGGGAGGTGTAACTAACAAAGCAAAAGCCACAAAGGAGGAGAAAATGGAGCCAGTTTCTTCAAAAAAAAAAAAAAAAAGTTATCTTTTGCATCTAGAGAAAAAGATGAGTTCCTCAAAGAAGGACAGTAAACAGGGAATGCGAACCATATAATATAATTAATCAATTAATTCGTTTTCTACAATTAATCAATTAGTTTGCACTAGAAATCTGAGTCATAACATAAACCAAAATGGTTAAACAGTAATTCTCACTGAATTTAGAACAATGTTAACAATTAGAGCTTACAGATTTGTATAGGTTTGTGATTCAAGGGTTATACAAAGATGGATATGAAATCCAAGAACAGTCTGAGCCTTTCTTACCTGGTGAGCTGGGTCTTCCTTTTTTGAAATATTATTCTGAATTTTTACATGTAGAACCGGACTTACATCATAAAAGTAGAAATGTGTCTGTGATGCCACCTCCTGTGTTTTGGAGCAAATGTGGGAACCGAAGAATCTGAGGGCCACCGCTCTATCCGAAGGCACCAACATGGACCACATGGACAGGGGCACGTGCGGGAGGACAGGTCTTCTGGGCAGAAACTCCAGTTACTAGCTGCACCATGGGGCTTGTTTCCCAATCATTCTGTTTCACTCCTTTCATCTGCAAAACTGAGATAATAATACTAACTAACCTTTAGGATTCAGAGGAGAATTATATGACATTTAAGTGTCTGAAGCACACAGTGCACAATGTTAGATATTTAAATCAGTCACGAGCTCCCAACACCATCAGGTTTTCCTCAGAGAATGTTGATTGCTCTCTTCAGTGAGAGGCCTAATGAAAGAGTAATACATTCTTCCCAGTCCCTGGATATTAAATAGGTCAAGATGGCTAATTCCCAACCCTCCTAATAAAATGGCAGGAGAGCTGAGAGAGCTGGAGGTCAGCAGGCAAAAACAGGTCTGCAGACGAACACTGCATAATTTACTCCCTGAAGGACCTACGGGCATCACAGCATCCTGGACTGTGTTCAGTGGAAGCAGAGATGATCAGATTTATCTGGTGTCTTCATGCTCCCCTGTAGCTGCAAATGGCTTCAAACCCAACAGGCAATTGAACACTCCAGGCAATGTGCATCTCTAGAGAGCAATTTATGGTTAAGTTTCTGCTGCATATTTTAAAGACAATACCTAATGCATCCATCAGGGAAAGCTCTTTTAAAGAACTTGCTCACCACTTCTAGCATTCCGTTAAAGAAGTAAGCTATAATGTTTTCATTAACTGCCAAGCCATCTTTTATCTGATTTGAAGAAGGAACCTAGTATACTAAGTTTCCTATGGTCCTGGAAAACCGATTTCCTCAGAAAACAATGACATAGATGGGACGTGGCAATCCTTCCTGAAGGGATCTGAATTTGGCCACCAGGGCATATGACATCCTCAGATGCATTCCCACAGGTACTACCCCTGCCAGAGTAGTGGAAACTCAAGACCTAAGCAAACTGAGCTTCTAGGCATAAACCTGGGAGCCACACAAGTCCTGAAGAGGAATAATTATCCTCCAAGAATATCACAGGATTCCTGTAAGTAATGTTCACAATAATGGATTTTGGAAACTTGGCCACATTTAATGATTGGCTGTTGTCTACACAGGGATAATGAATTGAGTCAGTGGTGCCACTTAAAGTTTATAAATCTGAGGCAAACTTTTCAATTAACTCCATTCACTGCAGATAGAAAATTTTAATACGAATTTTAGTCCCCCACCTCTAATCATTAACTAGCCCACAAAGTAGTGTTCTCATTAAAGCCTTTAGTAAAACGTGTCCTATTTAGCTCAGGCTGCCGTAACAAAATCCCATGTGTTGGGGGTTGTCTGCTTCTCACGGTGCTGGAGGCTGAAGTTAAGATCAGGGTGCCTACTCTGGTGAGAGCTCTCGTCCCAACTTGCGGATGGCCACCTTCTTGCTGTGTCTTCACATGGGAGAAAGAAAGCGCCCTCTTCCACCTTCTTATAAAGCTGCTCAGCCCCTCACAAGGGCCTCACTGCCATGACCTAATCTACCCCTAATCATCACCCCAAAGCCTATCTCCTAATACCATTAAGTTGAGGGTTAGGACTACAACATGAATTTGTGGAAGACACAAACAATCAGTCCATAATGAATATACTGGGTTGGCTAAAACGTTTGTCTGGGTTTTCCCATAAGATGTTATAGAAAAACCCAAACAACCTTTTGGGGCAACCCAAATATATGTTAACCTTGGTCTAAAAAGTAGTCCCTGCTGGCTCAGATGGTAAAGCGTCTGCCTGCAAAGCAGGAGACCCAGGTTTGATTCCTGGTCGGGAAAATTCCCTGGAGAAGGAAATGGCAATCCACTCAAGCACTCTTGCCTGGAAAATCCCATGGACGGAGGAGCCTGATAGGCTACAGTCCATGGGGTCGCAAAAAGTCAGACACGACTGAGCGACTTTACTTTCACTTTGGTCTAAAAAATATATAAAAATGATTTTTGAATGCTCCCACCCTTGCTTCTGTGTCCAGATATTTGCATATAAATGTTACTAAACACTCTTGGAGTTGGAAGAAAGAAATTGTAATTGCATTTATTAGATGTATTTGTTTTTATTATGAAATGAATGCATGGATATTAACGCATGTTTTCTATCATCATTTTTAAGGGCAATCAGGGTTTTCTTTCTATGTGCAGTTTCCTACTTCTGCTACATTTGTCTTACTGGGAATCACATAACTTTCTTTTGAAGTAAAACACACAGAGAAAAAATTATACACGTAAGTAGAAAGACTAATGTATTTTCACAAACTAAACCTATTCATAGAACCAGAACACAGATCCACAGATCAATGAAATAAAATAGCAGTACAAAAGAACCAACCTCACTCCCCCATACTTCCAGCTCCCATATTCCTTCCCACTCTTCCTCTCACGGGTAACTCAGATCCTCAGGCCCAGCACCATTAATTTTGCCAATTTCGCATTTAATTAAAAGGTATCCTATAATATTTACCTTTTGGTACCCTCAAAGTTACCTTTCTGAGACACAGTAATGCGGTCGTGAGTTGCAATAATTGTTCATGGTCAGTGCTGAAGAGTTCACTGTATGACCATATCAAACTTTATTGATCCACTTTACTGTTTTTAGGCCTCTGGTAATTTCCAGATTGAATAGCACTGTGAGAAACATCATAATACTTGTCTTTCAGCAAATAAACACACATTTCTCTCAAGCACACACTTACAAGGAAAACCACTGGGCTTAGGATGTGTACGTGTTCAGCTTAGGAAAGGTGCCATACAGTTTTCTAATATGATTATAACAATTCATAACTGTGTATAAATATTCCTCCACATTCTTGCTAACACTTGGTATATTGTCTCCCTGAGCCCCATTCTATTGAATGTGTAATACTACCTCAGTGCACTTTTAATCTTCACTTTCCTAATGATTAATGAAGCTGTGTGCTGTATTTTTCTTGGACATTCGGTTATCTTCTTTGGTAAACTGTTTGAAGCTTTTTACCCATTTTTTTTTTTTTGAACTTACAGCACTTTTCTTACTGATTTCTAGGAGTATTTTATATATTCTGGATAAGAATCCTTGGTCAGGTATATATGTTATAAATATTTCCTCCTACTCTGGTGGCTTTTATCCCCTACTCTCTTAAAGGTGTTCTTTGTTGAGATGAATCCTTAAATTGTAACACAGTCCATTGTTTGTTTGTTTGTTTGTTTTGCCTTCACAGGACATATTTTTTTGCATAATATTTAAGAATCTGTGTTAATGACAAAATCATGAAGATATCTGCTAATGTCTTCTTTTTATGGTTCTATTGTTTTATCTTTTACATTTAGATCCACAATCTGTCTGGAGTTGATTTTCATGTCTGGTTAGAATTTTGTTTCATATGGATATTTTGATGACAAGCACTATTTGTTGAAAAGACCATCCTTCTGCTCACCACACACCAGTGGCATCTTGTTGTAAATCAAATCCACCTTCTGGGGTGTCTGTTTTTAAAACTTTCTACTCTGTTCCACTCATTTATGAATCTTTACAACACTATACTACACTATCCTAATTACTATAGCTTTATAATGTCTTGATACCTGGTAAAAACTCCAGCTTCATTTTTTAAAGATTGCCTTGTTTATCCTTTTGCTTTGAATTTTCATACAACTGTCGAATTAGCTTACAGGTATTCACAAAAACACACTCAAGTCCTACGGGGATTTTTCACTATGATTACATAATTTACAGATGAATTTGTGGAGAACTGACATACTTATCGTACCTCATCTTCCAGTCTATCTACAAACACAGCATCTCCCTCCATCAGCTTAAATGTTTAGTTTTTCGCTTGTTTTGTAGCTTCATTTTCATTACTTTTCTTACCAGCTATTTGAATTGTTTATGTTATTTTAAATGAGACCTTTTTAAAAAACCGTTCCATCTGAAATTGATTTTTACTGATATATGGAAAGAGAACTGATTTTATGTTATTAACGTTATTTCTAGCAACTATGCCAATCTATTATTCCTATGACTTTATAGATTCATTCAAACTTTATACACAAGCCACTGTATCACCTGGGAATTATGACTATTGTATTTCTTCCCTTCTAAACTTCTGAACTTCAAGAAAGCAGACTCAGGATCTTATAAGATTCCTTCCCCAGCTAGCAGAGGGAGATCTCCTAATTTCTGCCCAGCAGAATTTCATCAGTGATGGACAAGTCAATTGCTATGTGACTTCCATGCTCTTCCTTCCAAATGGGAGCTTTTAGTACAGGTGTCTGTCTCCACTCTGCCATCAGTCAGGTGGAGATGAGGGAGGAGACAACTTGGTTGTGAGTTCATAGATTGCTGGACCAAAGGGAGGAACATGCAGACACAAAGCAACAAGCCACGTCTCCAAAAGACTCTGGACACTGAACTCCATGCAGCAGTTAGACAGCCTTCCCATGGGTTTCTTCCCTGTGGAGAAGGTATGTACACCACTGGTAATTGTCCTATATTCCTCAACGTTCTGTTCTTTACTTGCACCGACCCCACCTGCGTCCCTCTCATCTCTAAACCACTCCTCTAAGCACCAGCCCTTCCTCTGCCCACCTCCACAAGGCAGCTCTTCCCAAAGTTCTAACATTAAATCTCCTCTGCCTGTGTGCTTCAGTCCCTGCTGTGTTGATCTTATCTTGTATCAGCTCCAAGTATCTCATCTATGAAATTTCTAGCTTTAATTTTTTCATTGATTTCCAAATTCCAAAAACTCGCTGGAGATATTGCCCTTGAAGGTCAACCAGAATTTCAAAAGCAATCTATTCCATATAAAAAATCATCATTCATCTGTGAAACTGTTCCTATTCTTGTCTTCTGTTTTTTCCCTGAATGATGGCACTGTTATTCTCATTTGCAGTCCTCACAAATCTCTCTCTTTTTCTCTCTCTCCCCTCCTCCCGCATCACTAATCCCTTCTGCTGTCCACCTAGCTCTTAGTCTTTAAACCAACCCTGCTCACCCCACTCCAGTACTCTTGCCTGGAAAATTCCATGGACGGAGGAGCCTGGTAGGCTGCAGCCCATGGGGTCACTAAGAGTCAGACACGACTGAGTGACTTCACTTTCACTTTTCACTTTCATGCATTGGAGAAGGAAATGGCAACCCACTCCAGTGTTCTTGCCCGGAGAATCCCAGGGACGGGGGAGCCTGGTGGGCTGCCGTCTACGGGTTCGCACAGAGTTGGACACGACTGAAGTGACTTAGCAGCAGCAGCAGCAGCAGCAGCAGCAGCAGCTATATCCCCTGATCTTTCCTCTTTTTGCCACATTGTGCTGCTCTCCACTGTCCCCTTTCAAAGACGGCCACATCTGACATTTGAACTGCCCCACCCTCCCAACTACCCAAGAAGCACGTTTCATGCCTTACTGCCTGGTGAAGCCATTTTCTCAAGGTATTGAAGAGACTGTCTCGAACACACATGGAAGACAATGTCTTCAAAAATGTCTAAAAGGCATTCCTTCAGTGCAATCCATCTTCCACCTTGTGTTTTCCACGTGCCATATTCCAACCTTGCCCAAAAGCACCTCTACCCTTTGCTTCCAGACCACAAATGGACTGAAAGCAGAGCTGACAGCTAAAGCTTCCACGTTATCAAGTAGATCAAATCCCACAGGATTTTTTTAATAAAATGTAATTTGTTGAACATAAACTATTATAAAAGCACTTTAATGTATGCAAAACGTAGCACAGACTTGGAATTCAGTGCATTAAATAAGTACAATCATATTTCATGTAACTGAAAATATTTACAGCCAGAGAAGCTATACACTGGGTTTTTTTTTCTTTTGTTTACTCAGTTTTATTCCCCATAAGTGGGTATTATGGTACAGTTACTGTGACTACTCAGAGGGCTGGTAGGAGGCACAGTTAATTAACATTTGCTGAAAGGTTTAAAATTCTCACTAAAGATATTTTATGGTTCCAGATCACTTTATTTTATTCAATAATAACAAAGTGGTCCAGTTTGTCTGTTTTGCCCTGAAAAATAAAAGGACATAAACAGAAGCACATAAAAGACACTACGAATGCTACAAATGTGGATGCATTTAGTCTTCAGATTTTAGAGATAGCTATTTCAATATGTGTTTTGGAACTGTGTTTAAAGCAGAAATGGCTTCTGAGTTATTAAACAATTTCCTTGAATTATAGCTCAGATACAGGGCCCAAAAGTCAACTGCTTTCTCTCATGAAGATTTTTGAAATCTTACTAAATAAAGGAGCAGTTTCTCACTGGGATCATTTAATGGTTAATTTAATTTTAAATATGCTGTTTATCAAAACAAATTAGGTGAATCAGATGCTTCTTTTCTAAGATTATTAAATCTGTAAATTACCTGAAAGAGTTTAAATACATATGCACATATCTTAACCTGTATCTGGTATGCTTAAGATCTATATATGCATAATTATAAATGACCTTATTAAAATCAGGCCAAGAAATAATATAACAGAGCATTTATAATAGAGATACCTACATAAATATAGAGCAAAACCATTTTTATGATATAAAAATACAAAATAAAAAGTGATTTCCTCTAGTCAAAATAAACTGCAACATAATACAAAATTGCATCATGTTGTATATCAATGTAGAGAGCTAAAGAGATTGCTGTAAACACAAATATCTATTAAAATAGAGATATAACACAAATTCATGATATGTACTTTTACAACAGCTTCCTGATCAAATATGAAATTTTGAAGATGCATAGTTTATATTTCTTTTTGAAAGTCAGATAAACTGACATAGAATGAATCTTCAAAATAACACAACTTACATAAGAGAAAAAAGAAACAAAATCAGTTGGAACAAAAACAATTTCTGTCTCACATGGTACACCAATCATCCCATGAATCAGAAAGAACTCTTTTAGCTGTATGCTTCTAGGAAACATAGATTTTAAAAATGTTTTAATAGCAGCAGCCTATACATTCAACATTAAGTTCCAACTAGAAAATATTAGCTGAATATATGATATCCAATTGCAAAGGCTTGTAGTTTAGTTGCTAAGTGGAGTCCATTTCTTTTTTGACCCTATGGACTGTAGCCCACCAGGCTCCTCTGCCCATGGGATTTTCAAGGTAAGAATACAGGATGGGCTGCCATTTCCTTCCCGACCCAGGGATTGAACCAGTGTCTCCTGCATTACAGCCAGATTCTTTACCGCTGCACCACCTGGGAAGCCCTTGCAAAAGCTTGACTGTGTTTTATAAATGCCACTAACAGAGAATGCTCTCTGATCTGGGCCTCTTAACTGCCCCAGTCCCCACCCCCCAACACAGGTTCCATTCTGGTTACTGTCTCCTTCAGGGGTTCAGTCCCGCGCATCTTAGGACTCGGTCTCTCTCAGGATAAAGATGAAATGCTGAAACAGAAGCACCAGAAACCTCTGCCTTCCTCCAACCCTGTTCATCTCCTAGTTAGAGCCACACCAGCACAATTAAGCTGGTGTCTTCTCTTTCCTGATTTCTGTTCTCAACTGAATAAACCAAGGGTGCCCTTCACCTCTTGACAGCCTTTATCTTAATGACATACTCAGAAGCCACTCTGAATCTAATTCTGTTTTCCTCTCCCAAAAGACTATTTCTTAAAGATGCAATCAAAAGAATATTTATAGCCTTTACCCATTTTTTAAGTCTTCACAAAACTTCACAAAGCTACTCTCCACCTTTATTGACTGCTGCCACAAAGAGGGTCTTCTATCCAGTCAGCCACCCCTAGTGTGCATCACACCAATGTTTCGTTCCCCAGGATGGTAACAGGAGATAGATAGAAAAATCTTTATTATAGGAATTCTCAGAGTATTTAACATATTACAGTGCAGCCTGATTCTTCAAGAAAGAGAAGAGCTATGTAAAATAGCATTTTCCAGTCTGATTGTAGGAAAGAAGTTCTCACTTCAGAGAGAAACTCATAGGAATAGTGATTCATGAGATATCCTTGGGAAACACTGTTTCAAGCAATGATTCTAAAGCCAAATATACTGATGTGCCTGCCTCCCTGCTGTTATATTTCTCTTTCACACTCAGCGGGAACATTTAATCCACAAAGGCAGACTTAACTCTACCTTCAGCTCTCAGTAGCAAGAGGTCTAAAATGAGTCAACATCCGCTCAGCTCTGTGCTCTTCCTGACATCTCTGAGGACTTCCATCCTGGTCAGTGGGTATCTGTCTAACTCCTGAGCCGACATCAGCTTTAGGGATGGTTTCACATCATGCTGTCTCATACCCAATTCCAAAGAACAGCTTCCTGAAGAAATGGATTTATGAGTTGCTCTTCCTTTCTTCCCAACTCTATGCCTCAGCCAAGAGACCACCTCTGAACGCCAGTTCTGAGGCTGGAATCCTACCAACTGTCAAACACAAATCCAGACCTCCACGTGTTACATATTCCATCTCTGCTGCATATATCTGGTACTGACTTTCGTCTGCTCAGTTACATATTCTATATTATACCCTCCCCTCAGAGTCCTTAGTGATCAGACTGCACTCACAGGTGTGGATGTTCCAAAACTGAAACTTTTGCTTTCAGTTCCAAAAGCAAAATCTGCTTCTGATTCATGCTCTCACTGTGCAGGGTCCCCAACCCCAGTCTCCCTAATCAGATCTGTCCTCCAACTTTCTAAGCCCCACACCACCATCGTGACACCAAAGAGACAGGCCTGAAAATCAGCAAACATTAAAAGGACACTACAATTTTTAACTTTACTTATTCCACTAAGTGGAAATACTTTAATAAAATTATACAGGAAAAAAAAAGTCTCAAAAATTACAACGTTAATTACACCACACTGGACATGGCCATCTAAAGAATTTTGCTCAAAGATTTTTTCTACAGTAAAGACAATGTTCAAATTCCTTTCTTTTTTACAGCTTTATCGAAGTGAATTGACATACAAAAAGAACTGCACGTATGTAATGAAGACAGTTTTCTGAGTTGGACAATGTACACATATATGATTGCTACTGTAGTCTCAGAATTAAACAAATTATCAGTTCAGAAATATACTGAATAAAAGACCAGTTTCTCAAACAACCACCTCCATATTCCCCTGAAGTTTGGGAATTTTGAGACCTTTATCATATTTTCTTCCAATATTATTCCTAGCCACTTGTGGTTGTTCAGTCACTCAGTCATATCCGACTCTTTGAGACTCCATGGACTGCAGCACACCAGGCTTCCCTGTCCTTCACCATCTCCCGGAGCTTGCTCAGACTCATATCCATTGAGTCAGTGATGCCATCCAACCATCTCATCCTCTATCATCCCCTTCTTCCCCCTGCCTTCCATCTTTCCCAGCATCAGGGTCTTTTCTAATGAGTCAGCTTTTCACATCAGGTGGCCAAAGTATTGGAGCTTCAGCTTCAACATCAGTCCTTCTAATGAATATTCAGGATTGATTTCCTTTAGGATAGACTGGTTTGATCTCCTTGCAGTCCAAGAGACTCTCAAGAGTCTTCTCCAACACCACAGCTCAAAAGCACCAATTCTCCTAGCCACTGGTTCTACATAAATGATAGCACTTTTTAAAACTAAAGAATCACCTGTGAAAACTGCCTTATATTCAGTTATAAGAGTGAGATTTGAATTTAAACCTTCTTGGAAATATTTCTCAGTTTTTACAGTTTATTTTAAACTTTCCTTTTTTAATATAATTTTTTTTTCAATTGGAGGCTAATTACTCTACAATATTGTATTGGTTTTGCCATACATTACATGAATCCTCAAGCTGGGACCAATTTCTGGGTTAAGACTAACAAGCACCATGCAGCACAAATATCTACATAAATGATAGCACTTTTTAAAACTAAAGAATCACCTGTGAAAACTGCCTTATATTCAGTTATAAGAGTGAGATTTGAATTTAAACCTTCTTGGAAATATTTCTCAGTTTTTACAGTTTATTTTAAACTTTCCTTTTTTAATATAATTTTTTTTTCAATTGGAGGCTAATTACTCTACAATATTGTATTGGTTTTGCCATACATTACATGAATCCTCAAGCTGGGACCAATTTCTGGGTTAAGACTAACAAGCACCATGCAGCACAAATCATTTCCTGGCAGGTATGCCGAATGATCAAAAACAATTAGAGAAGATCATTAACCTAGATTATCTTATCTTTCCCAGACTAAAACTAGTCTTCATGGCCACTCAATTACAGACCAGGACCACAGAAATGCATAGTTGACTGTCATGTGGACCTTGACCGTAACCCTCCCACAGACCTCAAGCTGCCAGGAGACACAGCCCTATGCCTGCAAAGCTTCCTTTCTCAGATCCTCAGGAAGCTGCCAACAGACACCAGAGAATGCACGTGCAGGAGCAACCCTCAATGACTCTCAGGAACTGGTGGCTAAATACTCCTACTCCCTCACTTCGCAGGGAGGGTAATTCTGGGGTATGTGCCATGCTCCATTTTGCAAACTTCTCTCTAGTTACACCCTTTGCTGGTTTAATAAAGCTCCCTGCTTATAGCTCACTGTCCTTTCTTCCCAGTTTCTCTTCCCCACTTCACTGTTTCACTTTCCCAACTTACACTGAAAATTTTCCCATGAACTTTGGTTTGAGGTCAAATCGATGCTTACTGTTGTCTAGCTCTTCCACTTTCTATCTAATTTAGGTAGAAATTAGGTCTTCCACTTTCTACCACACACTCGTCTGGATTGGTTTGCCTCGGAATGTCCTATTTGATGCCTATAATCCTGGTGTATTTATTAACAGCAGTCTTTTTCATTCTGAAGTTCCTGGTTTGGGCGATAAATTATACCATCACTCTTCATGGTACTATTATCCTGCCAGACTTCTCAGTTGTCAACTTTATGGACAGATATTAAAGTGTACACCTTGTTCTGCCCATCACTATAGTCTTCTTTGTTACGACTTTGTGCCCAAATCTCTCTACTTCCTCAATCCTGGTTCCTACCTTGATACATGACAACCCATCTCCTGGTAGAACAGACTGCAATTATTAACTGCCTTAGTTTAGAATCACTACTTTCCAGTTTCTAATGGGCAGAATTGGTTTCTTATTAATATTTCAAGGGTAAAATAAAACCTTTCATTGACTTGCATGCTTTCACTGTAACCCACATGATGTAAGCATTAAGGCAACCTAGGATGCTAATGGTGACCAGGAGGGAAAGGAGACTAACCCAGCAATGTGTGGGGTCAGGTTGGATATTGTAGAGTCACAAGATCTAAAGTAAGGTGATGAATGGAGGTTCCACCTGAGCAGGAAAAAAATAATGGTATGTATTTTGAAAATTTATAAGATGCTATCATTAGTCAAACCCTTTTGTGTGTTTTTTTTTTTTTTTTAATTTCTGAAAACAATCAGGATGATGGAATAGCAATGACTTCACAGAAGAAATCACAGTTGACCTGGCCATTGGCTAATGAGTAGCTGTTCTGTTTTTCTGGTGCAAAAATCTGAGGAAAAACATTCACATTCAGAGCTATGAACATGAGAAGGCATGTGGCACAGAACTGGGTAAAAATCTGATTAACTGGAACATAGGTATTATTGAAGAGAACAGCGAGAAAACTTTACAGCAGTGCACCTAGCTGTCTCTCACTAAGGATGCTTCATATCTACTCTTCCTGATTGTCTTCTTTAATATAATTGGGAAGATGCAATTTTTTAAACCTGTCTTGTTGCAATTTTAGCTTTTGATTCAAATAAATACAGACAAAACCCTAATGTATGACCACTGTGTCTCTTATTAAGAGGATTCTTAGGAGACAGATATCAAAATATGTTTTAATAACAATGATCCCCAAACTCAATTATGGACATAAATGAAATTTAAATGCACCTTTTCCACACATATTATTTCTTGAGAACCATTAGGAACTGGAAATGTACAAGTAGTTTTTATTCCACGAACGATGTTGGCCTGAAATATTAATACATGTTCTTAAATTATTTGTGACTTTCTCCTCCTTATTTCTCCTAACACAAATGAGAGTAATATCTTACTGTGCCTTTTTTACTTAAAAAAAGGAAAGCTTTCATATTACAGAAATAGTTGAAACAGATTTCTGAGACTCAGGACATCTTTTAGAAGTTTCCCAGTAATGTAAAAGAAATTCGGAAAGAAGGCCTGACAGGGCTTGTTGAAAAGAATTTAAAAAAAAAAAAAAAAAACACTTTGTATAAGGTCCTAACTGTAAATCCAATTCCCAAATGTGCTTTATTTGATCATTTTCAGTTAATCTTCCTATAATACACCAAGCCGGCATCTCACCAGCATAATTTAGGCACCATAGCACACATGCTCGGACACACACACAAACATAAACGCCACTTCAGAGTCTAGCCACAAACTGAAAGCCTTGAAATCCGACAGTATTACAAAGACTCTTCAGGGGGGAATGACTGTGTGCACACAATCTCCAACCCACATGTGTAAAAGTTAAACCTCTATGTAGTGCAACCACTATTATTCACCTAACACAAAAGGTCTCTTTCAAATTTTAATAGGTAAAATTAAATTGCCTTCTAAAGGGCTGAGCTGACTTACACACTGAAGGAGAATATATTGGAGAACTACTTCACAATTTTAATCATTTGAATAATCTTTTTATCTTCATCAATATTGTAGGTAAAGTGATTCTGTTTTGCAACACTGATTTGTATTTCTTATGTTATAAGAATGGACAGGTTTGTGTAAGTTATGTTGATTTATCTTTTTTCATTTATGTGCTCTGCCCCTTTTCTACAGTGTTGTTAGCTTTACTTCTTCTTTTTTTTTTTTTAATTTTTTTTGTATTTATTTATTTTTTTACATGGTCATGACATAGTAAAACAAACACTATATGAGGCAGACACTTTTCCCAGCTTGTCCTTTGATACTTTCCTTACTGTAGATAAATTTATAATTTATATTAATGTATGTATCAATGTTTTCTTTCAGGGCTTAAGTATATAATGCCATATAAAAAGCTCCTCCCATTCATTAGCTATTTAATGTCCTATGTTTTCTTTCAGATCTTTAGTTTCAGTTACCTGATGCTGCACAATAAATTACCCCAAAGTATAATGACTTCAAACTACCACTATCAATTTGTTATCATCTCTCAAGGGTCTAGTGAGACCCATCTGTTGGATCTCACTCAGGACCACTCATCTGACTGCAGGCAGACAGTGCCAGGAACTGGGTTCATCTCCAAAGCTTCTGCACTCACATGTCTGACAGTTGATTCTACCTGCTGAATGAGACCTTTCCACATCAGTTCTAAAAAAAGCAAGGGTCTCAAAAGAGATAAATTATGAGCTGCCAGTCTCTTAAGGTCCTATTCTATGGGTCAAA
This sequence comes from Oreotragus oreotragus, assembly GCA_006410675.1. Taxonomy (NCBI): domain Eukaryota; kingdom Metazoa; phylum Chordata; class Mammalia; order Artiodactyla; family Bovidae; genus Oreotragus; species Oreotragus oreotragus. The sequence continues at coordinate 278,978 of SJYX01009866.1, forward strand.
CAATTATAGAGCCCAGATGCAACAAGAATACTGACTTCATCTTTTGATGGCAGGAATACAAATGAATATCGGGGGTATTTTTTTAAATGGCCATACCTTCTATGGCTTAATTTTAATATCAGTTTGATGGCAAAATAATTTGTATACAGTTCACCCATTTTAAATATACAATTGGATGAAGTTTGGCAAATGTATACAGTTGAGTAATCACCACAATCAAGATATAAAGTATTTCTATTATCCCTCAAAGTTCTCTCTTTTCATTCTCTCTTCCTCCCATCCTCAACTCCAAACAATCACTGACTTACTTTCAATGTCTTTACTTTGCCTTTTCTAGATTTTCATATAAATGGAATCACAGAGCATGTAGTCACTGTGACTAGCTTATCTCACTTATATCACATAGTGTTTTTCAGATTCATCCACGCTGCTCTGTGATCAGTAGATGTTCTTTTTAGTGTGGGAAGTTTTGCATTCTGTGGATAGACCATAACTAGTCCATCCATCCACCTGTTGGTGGATATTTGTGTGATTTTCTGTTTGTGCCATTAGGAACAAGCTTCAGTGAGTATTTCTATACAAATTCTGGTGGGGACGTACGTTTTTCACGTCTTTGGTAAAAATACAGGATTTGAGTTGCTTAGTTTATGTAAGTGTATGTTTAACTTTGTAAGAAGACATCTTCATTTTTTAATTATTTAAATACCTGACCCAGCAGGAACTGTTTTTCAATGTAAGGAGAGAGTTTCTATAATTTGTTTCCAGACAGCTAGTCAGGGTTCTGAACACTATTTATTGAATAGTCCTTTCCTTGACTTTTAACAGACCTGTCACACAGACTGAATTCCGTCGGTATCTGGTCTGCCTCCGGATTTGCCCTTCTATCCCATTAGCGGGGCCTGCTGGAGGCACTGGGGCTGCTGCTAACCTGCACTGCTTTAAGCATTTTGCACGTCAACTCCTTTAATCTCTACCCCAATACTTTGAGATAAACACTATTTTAAGGCTCAGATGAAAAAATAGGACAAAACCCAGAAATACTAAATAATTTCCCCATAATCCCACAGCCAGTGGAAGTGAGGGAGACTGGCTGGGAACCTGGCTTCCTTCCCAAGCCCACGTGTCCGAGCCCTGGACTGACTGCACCATCAGCGATCATGCAATGACTTCACAGTGCACCATTCAGATACCTCATCGAACCCTGTGCGAAGAACTGTCCTGTTGCACTTATTTTCCCATATGAGTAATGCAATTAGCTTGACTATGCATGCAGGCTAAGTCACGTCAGTTGGAACCAACTCTCTGTGACTCTATGGACTGTAGTCCACTAGGCTTCTCTGTCCATGGGATTCTCCAGGCAAGAATACTACAGTAGGTCGCCATTTCCTTCTCCAGGGGATCAAATCCATGTCTCTCATGTCTCCTAAATTGGCAGGCAGGGTCTTTACCACTAGTGCCACCTAGGAAACCCCAATTAGCTTGACTAGCTTTGAAAAGGGCTTCCCTTATGGCCATTTGGTAAATAATCTGCCTGCAATGCAGGAGACTCAAGTTCGATTCCTAGGTCAGGAAGATTCACTGGAGAAGGAATAGGCTATCCACTCCAGTATTCTTGGGCTTCCCTGGTGGCTCAGCTGGTAAAGAATCTGCCTGTAATGTGGGAGACTTGGGTTTGGGAGGGGAGGAAGAGGGGAAACCCCTTTGGTATTTTGATTTGTAAAAAAACAAAGATAAATTAATTCAGGGAGAACTGGCCCCTTAGTATGATGAGACAGCCAGATAGCATCATTAACTCAATGGACATGGTTTTCAGCAAACTCCAGGAGATACTGAAGGACAGGGAAGCCTGGTGTGCTGCAGTCCATGGGGTCACAAAGAGTCAGACACAACTCAGGGACCGAACAACAACAATATGTATGTTATATATGTTTATATTTCTATCCATTTCTAAATTCCTTTTAAAATTAGAATTTTTTCTCAGTGTCACTGATATGCTTGATATACTTTCTTCATTCATGTCAGACAAATCTGGATGTGAAAAGTGTGGTACCTTTATTCTCCTCAAAGAGAATGAATGAACAATGCTCTTAGGGGCACTGAAAGGACCGTTGTCAGGAATGCAGCAGGCACAACAGGTAAAGTTCTCAATATGCACAAATAAAAAAACACACTGTTCTCAGTCTGTCTCCTCTGTAGCACACCTTTTCTGAGCATCCCACCGGTGGACCCTAACCACCCGAGATGCTACACTCAGTATTATATTCTTCTTTACTACCCCTGCTCTTCTCCTTCCACTGACACTTCTCCAAATCTCATCCCTTTTTACAAAGTGAGTGAGGTGACAGCTAATTTCCTAAGTACATCCATGTTTTTGTGGAAAGAAGTCCAGAACAGAAGCCAACCTAGCCCTTTGACTCTGCAGAAATGCAAGCATGTTTACACAGTCCTTCTCATGGCAACACTCTCGCTTTTGCAATCCCATCAAGCTATGAGAATTTCAAATCATTCAACTGGGGAGGCAGGGAGTAAGTATTTGTAAGTGGACAGGGTCATGCTATACCCTCATATTCATCCACAATGGCTTTAACTATAGACAGGCTCAACCCCAAACTCTTCCTACTAAGTTTGTATTCTCATTTCTAAATGTAGGCACAAAATATAGCCTTTCTAGAAGTGTGTGTGTGTGTGTTCAGTCACTCTATTGTGTCCAACTCTTTGTGACTCAATGAACTGTAACCCACCAGACTCCTTTGTCCATGGGATTCTCCAGGCAAGAGTACTGGAGTGGGTTGCCATTCCTTTCTCCAGGGGATCTTCCTGACCCAGGGATCCAAACTGCACATCTCCCAAGTCTCCTGCACTGGCAGACATAGTCATCACCANAACTGTAACCCACCAGACTCCTTTGTCCATGGGATTCTCCAGGCAAGAGTACTGGAGTGGGTTGCCATTCCTTTCTCCAGGGGATCTTCCTGACCCAGGGATCCAAACTGCACATCTCCCAAGTCTCCTGCACTGGCAGACATAGTCATCACCACTGAGCCACCTGGGAAACCCTTCTTGCAGTAAACCAGACAATTATTAGGCCCTCCAGAATATCTATTTGCTACCTTTTTCACAGAGAAACATTGCACATTTCAGAGTGAAACATATGTTGAGTTATAAGACAGAGAAAGGAAATTCTCAATAATCTTTAAATTAAATAGCAAGCAAGTGCACAAGTCTTCCTGGGAAGTCACTATCTATACACGCTGCCTTGTGCAAGTATGTGACTCTCTGATCCACCATCAGTGGAGAATGGAGACTCCATCTGGTAACTTGGCTTGTCCCTCTGATGGAAAACAGTTTCTCCTGGGGAATCCTCTGAGATTAAGGACCTGTACTGAGACCTAGGAATGCCTGCAATCTGTCAGAACAGTCTTCTCTTGAGTCAAAGCCTCAAGGTGAAGTAACAGCCCTTTAGAAATGAAGGCCAGTATATTAAAGGTCATATAATTTACTACTTATTAAAATCCAATTATTTTCTGAGGCAGTAATGAGGAAACTGAGGTTCAGAGAGGGGAAGTGACTTGCCAAACATGACACAGCAAGTTAATAGCAGAGCTCATACTGATCTGGGTGCCTTGACTGCGTGCCCACCCCACCCCCTGCCCCCCAGTCACTGCTTCTGTCTGCTGCTCAGAAAGCCCTCAACTGACATTGCACGTTCTCTGGTTGAAAGGTAGTACATAATACAACAAGATGGTGTGTCTCTCCTAAAAATAATTCTTTATGTTCCAAAACAAATATTCGACAGTATCATTAAAACAAGATTGAGAAGGGTGTTTTTCTATCAAAACATTTAATCTTATTACGCTTTACTTATAGCAAGGTGTGTCTAGGGACTTCAAGATCAAAAAGGTAACCATCAATAAGGCTTCAATTATGATAAATGAATACATTCTAGAGGTCTGTTGTACAACATAGAGCGTAAAGTTAACAATACAGCATTGTACACTTCAAAATTTGTCAATAGGGTAAAGCTCATGTTAAGTATTCTTGTAACAAAAGAGGGCGGGGCACAAGGAAACTTTGAGTGATGTTGTATGTGTCTATTATCATGATTGTGGTGATCACATCGTGGGTGTTTGCATATGTCCAAACTCATTAAATTTTATACATTAAATATGTGCGATTCTTTGTATGTAAATTGTACCTCAATCAAGCTATTAAAATAATACTAATACACAGTGCATTAGCAGTACTGATTCAACCTACTAAAACAATAATATCTGGGGATTGGGTATACTTAACAGCAGCTTCATGCTCTTTATTTGGATCCTATAAAACTGAGAGGGGACAAGAAGAGATGATTCCTATTTTGACTAAAGGAAGAAGAGGGAGTCACCCACAGCTAAGCATCCACATCTACTAATTCCTTCCTGATTGCAGATTGCAGGGGAGGAGACTGAAATGGATGTGGACATACCATCATGCCAGTTATCAATGTTTAAAAGGAGCTAAATGAATTCACTAAAAACACAATTAAATATATCATTAAGAGTAATAGTAAACTCATTTAAAAATTAAAAAGGAGCAACTACAGTCTGGGCACCCAAAATGGAGCCCAGTGACCACTGTGGACGTGGTTTCAGACCAGTTCCTGCATTACTAAGGTCCTGAACTTCCTCAACCGCATCAAATTCAAGGACACCAGCAGCATTTTTGAAACAATATCCCAGAGCAGTTGTTAGCTGCAGCTTTGTAGTTTCAAAGTCCCCCAACCCAGGCTTCACAACTATGCAATCATTTTGAACCTCAATCAATCCTTGCTTAAGAAGCATCCTTTCTTCGTGTCAGTCCCAGTCCTAGTTCTTGACAATTTACATAATCTTGCAGATTTTGCCTTTCCCCATTTTGCACTCTAGCAGAACACAATTTCAGTGCTTCTTGGTTCTGTGTATCCTTGGCTGACGTCCCAACAAACTGCAAACAAACGCTTCTTCATTTTAACCAGGTCTCTAATCTTTCTGAACAACTGGAAAAAAATAGCGCATGCCCATTTTCATTCGTCTATCAGCCTCTCATGATTTATACCTCTTCATAACATGCAGGTTCGGTCCCTGGATCAGGAAGGTCACCTGGAGAGGGAAATGGCAACCCAATCCAGTATTCTGGCCTGGAAAATTCCATGGACAGAGGAGCCCGTCAGGCTACAGTCATGGGGTCACAGAGAGTCAGACGCGACTGAGCACACACCACATGCATAACATGTGCTATCTCTCAATAGATTACTCGTATGTTTGTATGGCCCATCTCCTTTCTCCTGTAATGTAGAAGTTTCACAAGAGTAACTACTTTATCCTTAGACAGAAAAAGAATACTTAGAGCCTAACAAACACTATTTGTCAAATGACTGAATGTACAGGGGTTTCTCTATTCTTCCTACATATACACTGGATATCAAACTATACCTATGTACTCCATCTTATGTATGACCTGTAACCTTATATGCATCACTTCATCTGCTGAGAAGGACACTCTGTTTTGATTGCTTTATGAATTGGACCTCTCAGGTTCATTCCAGAATTAGACAATGTTAGTAAATTTGAATCCATTTGCTTGTCACGGATGCCAGGGTTCAGTAGAGATGTATGACCTCATAAATATGACTCAGTGAGAGCATGCACCCCCAGAAACCAATCGTGTGTCCCAGATCCACTTTTATTGTTCACAGCTTTCTCTTGCTGGCAACAATTTATAAAGAGTATTAATATTACTATTAACCTCAAACACTTCTTTTTTTTTCCCAAAAGGAGCCAGATAATAAACATTTCAGACCTTGAGAGCCAGGGGTATCTGGCACAACTATTCAGTTCCACTGTCACAGGGAGAAAGCAGCCACAGGCAAGTTACACATGAATGACTGTGGTCTGTGGCTGTCATCTGCCAAACTCTGACCTAGTCTGTTTATTTAAAACTTGGGAAGTTGCTGGGGGTTGGTATGGGTATAGAGAGAGGTACAGCACAGATGATTTTTTAGGGGTTCTCTTGTGCATTCACAATAACTTTTCTGTAACTAATCACCTGGGAGGTGTCATATGAACCACCTTAGTTACCTTACAGAGTCATTTGCAATAAACACAACACTAAAATGATACCCTTGAGTGTCACCTCCTACCGATACTCAGGAAAAAACAGAACAGTGTAAGTCATTCTGGGCAGATGTCATAGCTTACCTTTTTTTTTTTTTTTAATTAATGAGTATGGATTACAAAATGGATGTCATGGGTGTTAGATTTCAGCAAAATATTTGATCCAGTGCCTTTTGAAACCTCAATTTAAAATTTCATTTAAATTGACTTTGATAGGATGACTCCTGCAAGGATTGCAAACCATCAGGAGGAACACAAACAATGGGGCATGAATGATAAACAACAGTCTGCCCTGTAATGAGGAAGGCATCTAGTGTTGTGCCCAGGGACTGGTGCTCAACGAGTTCTTAACATTTCATTAATGATCTGGAAAAGAGAGTAAACATATGAAGACTTGAGGAAGAATAGTGCAGACCAATGACTAGCAGAATACATATGGAAAGATTACACTGAGATAGTTTTGGAGATGCCACCGTAAAATAATACAAGTTAAACTTTCCTGAGGTTATGTTATTCAATAAGAAAAATAGGTAAAATAGGTAAAAAAAATTTAGAGAGTTCATTAAAAGATAATTCCTATTTCAAGACAGAACTAGTTGTGCCCTGAATAGAAAAACGTCTGTAAAAGAGACCTCTCATGACAGCAACTGCGTCACTAAGAAGATACAGGGACGTCTACTGCACAGAACCTCACGATTCCCTCATCAGGGACAAAATAGTCTGCTACAATTATATAGCAGACACGTAAAAATTTTATCATTGTATTTCTAATTTATAGCAAAGTGCTCACTTGGTTTAACTCTCGCATGGCAAATATTCTGTGAAAACATGCAGTCCCTTCTCTTGTTTCTCTAGGTTTTTCTTATTGTTCATTTTTGTCTGCTACTAAGAACATCCAGGCTTCCCTGGTAGCTCAGCTGGTAAAGAATCCGCCTGCAATGCAGGAGACCTCAACTCGATTCCTGGATCAGGAAGATTCCCTAAAGAAGGGATAGGCTACCCACTCCAATATTCTTGGGCTTCCCTAGTAGCTCAGACAGTAAAGAATTTGCCTGTAGTGCAGAAGACCTGGGTTGGGAAGATTCCCTGTAGAAGGGCGTGGCAGCCCACTCCAGTATTCTTGCCTGGCGATCCCCCATGGACAGAGGAGCCTGGTGGGCTACAGTCCATGCTGTCACAGAGTCTGACACAACTGAGCGACTAAGCACAGCACAGCACAGCACAAGAACATCCACAGGTTACTTTCCATGTTGTCTTCCAGTTCTAATCAGCCAAATGCAGATAGCTGGATGGGAATCACCTGCATTGCCAGATGTAGATAAAACCACTCCTATGACGTCACTCCTATGACGTCAAGCAAAGAGCCGGACTCGACTGAGCGGCTGAACAGAACTGATGACGTCACTGCTCAAATTATCTGATTAACTACTAATTTTGTGGCTGAATACATTAAACAATGCAAGTTCACTTTCTTGAAAACATGATCATTATTTTGGACATTCTTCAGGTATTGCCACTACACATACACAAGGATTCATTTAATAGTTCAAGCATATTAAAAAGCCAACAATTTATTGGTAAATTTATTCCTAAATGAGGAGCAATTTCATTGCACAATGAAATTATAGCTACCTTCATTAAAAACAGAACATCCATTCAGTTGACATGGGAAACTTTATTTTTCATGCAAAACCACATACCCCAAAAAACTCTACCTAAATATAGAAAACAAATAAGACTTCCATTCTCTGATCAAGGGATGTTGAGAACTTGTAAGCTGTCGCTTCCATCTTCACAAAAAAAAAAAAAAAAAAAAAAACCTGGTGAGGGAAAAAAAACCTGAAAATCAACAGCTCTTCGTAGGTCTATCAGAGAACTGAGGTCGGAAGGCAAACTGCTGCCCCCAAAACTGGAACAACAGATAGAAACAGAGAACCCTGGTGCACTGGCGACCAGAGCCGAGGAGCAGAAGTCCACAGCTGGATCCAGTATCTGTGGGACACTTTAGGATGGATGGACGCATGCACAGCTGGATCCAGTATCTGTGGGACACTTTATGATGGATGGATGCATCCACAGCTGGATCCAGTATCTGTGGGACACTTTATGATGGATGGACGCATGCACAGCTGGATCCAGTATCTGTGGGACACTTTATGATGGATGGACGCATGCACAGCTGGATCCAGTATCTGTGGGACACTTTATGATGGATGGACGCATGCACAGCTGGATCCAGTATCTGTGGGACACTTTATGATGGATGGACGCATGCACAGCTGGATCCAGTATCTGTGGGACACTTTATGATGGATGGACGCATGCACAGCTGGATCCAGTATCTGTGGGACACTTTATGATGGATGGACGCATGCACAGCTGGATCCAGTATCTGTGGGACACTTTATGATGGATGGACGCATGCACAGCTGGATCCAGTATCTGTGGGACACTTTATGATGGATGGACGCATGCACAGCTGGATCCAGTATCTGTGGGACACTTTATGATGGATGGACGCATGCACAGCTGGATCCAGTATCTGTGGGACACTTTATGATGGATGGACGCATGCACAGCTGGATCCAGTATCTGTGGGACACTTTATGATGGATGGACGCATGCACAGCTGGATCCAGTATCTGTGGGACACTTTATGATGGATGGACGCATGCACAGCTGGATCCAGTATCTGTGGGACACTTTATGATGGATGGACGCATGCACAGCTGGATCCAGTATCTGTGGGACACTTTATGATGGATGGACGCATGCACAGCTGGATCCAGTATCTGTGGGACACTTTATGATGGATGGACGCATGCACAGCTGGATCCAGTATCTGTGGGACACTTTATGATGGATGGACGCATGCACAGCTGGATCCAGTATCTGTGGGACACTTTATGATGGATGGACGCATGCACAGCTGGATCCAGTATCTGTGGGACACTTTATGATGGAAGGACGCATGCACAGCTGGATCCAGTATCTGTGGGGACACTTTATGATGGATGGACGCATGCACAGCTGGATCCAGTATCTGTGGGACACTTTATGATGGATGGAGGCATGCACAGCTGGATCCAGTATCTGTGGGACACTTTATGATGGATGCATGCATGCACAGCTGGATCCAGTATCTGTGGGACACTTTATGATGGATGGACGCACGCATGCATGCTGGAGGCTCAGTGTGGACTAGCTGGAGAGTTAAACATTCTGAGGAGGCCCAGAAAGGGGGTCGCCACACTTTCTTGAGGGTCTCACCCTGAAGATTAGAGAAAAATCTCCTCTTGTTATCCAAAGAGGAAGAAGGAAAATTACCATTCTGAAATACACTCAGTGCAATCCAGGGCTTCCCTGATGGCTCAGCGGTAAAGAATCCACCTGCCAATGCAGGAGATGCAGGTTCAGTAGCTGGGTTGGGAAGATCCCCTGGAGAAAGAAGCAGCAACCAACTCCAGTGTTCTTGCCTGGGAAATCTTATGGACAGAGGAGCTTGGAGGGCTACAGTCCACAGGGTCCCAAAGAGTCAGACAGGATTCAGTAACTAAACAACAAAAGAGCAATATGCTCCCTTTAACAAGCCTGTCCCTGTGGGAAACTCGTTGTATTTACCACTTAACTGACCTTGAGGAAGGAAAACATCCAACTCCGGATCCTTTAGCCTCCCAAATGGAAGAAAGGAAATCTCCATCTCAAGTTCATCGTGGTCTTAAATGGGGGAAAAAGAAATATCCAACTGAAGCTCACAGAAAAGCTAATTCAATAAAATGATGAGATATCATCATAAAAATGGCCCCTCCCCCTCACCAATCCACATCAATAATGCTTTGGTATAAGGAGAGCAAACCAGTCAATCATAAAGGAAATCAGTCCTGAATGTTCACTGGAAGGACTGATGCTGAAGCTGAAGCTCTAATACTTTGTCCACCTGATGTGAAGAACTGACTCATTGGAAAAGACCCTGATGCTGGGAAAGACTGAAGGCAGGAGGAGGAGATGACAGAGGATGGATGGCATCACCAACTCGATGGACATGAGTTTGAGCACATTCTGGGAGATGGTGAAGGACAGGGAGGCCTGGCCGGCTGCAGTCCATGGGGTTGCAAAGAGTCAAGACACAACTGAGCAACTGAACTGAACTGATAATCAAAGAGTGATTAAAGCTAAAAAGAATGAGCCTCAGACCTGCTTAAACAGTCTCTAAGAAAACCTAAAGACAACACAGAAGACAAAAAATAAGGATGCTAAATGAAATTTTAGCCTCCGACACCACAGCCACAGCAATCAACAAACACAGCCTACATCCTAGGCAGATAGAGATTAAACCCCACACTAAAGTCCTATTGACAGGAGTTCCTTTCACCTAAAACTTCATGTCTGGTTTTTGACAAAAAATTACAAGGCGACAACACAGTCTGTTAAGACAAAACAAATATCTGAAGCAGTCTCAGATGTGACAGACTGGAATTATCAGACTGGGAATTCAAAAAACCATGATTAATACATTAAGGGCTCTAAAGGAAAAAGTCGGCAACATGCAAGGACTGATGGGTTGTGTAAGCAGAGAGAAGAAAGCTCTGAAAATCAAAAGAAGATGGCAGACAGAATTCAAAAATACTAACAGAAATGATGAATGCCCTTGATGGTCTCATGAACAGACTGGGCCTGGCCGAGGAAAGAATCAGATATGTCAATAGAAACTCCCAAAACTGAAACACAAAGAACAAAAAAACAATATCCAAGAACTGAACTGAAAGACTTCTCTTTCCAGTATTTTCATTACACATATGTTACACCTTTTGTGATGATGTGAGGACATATATGGAGTAACAAAACAAATGAAAGAGAATCCGTACCAAGGAAAAAGGAGGAGAGGGTACCAAGGGATGAAATGGTTAGATGGCATCACTGACTCAATGGACACGAATCTGAGCAAACTCCAGGAGACAGTGGAGGACAAAGGAGCCTGGCATGCTGCAGTCCATGGGGTCACAAAGAGTTGGACAAGACTGAGCAACTGAACAAGAACTGGGTGAAAGGCAAAAAGCTTTTCCTTCCCCTTTTCCTTTAAGCTTCCCTGGGGAAGCTTTGTCAGAACCTCTGATACAGGGAATCTAGTTAGAAGAGGCATTCAAAGTCATTTCCTTAAATATTTAATCCCCTCTGCTTCTCCTTGCCTGTTACACTCTAGAGCTCCTGCAAGATTAACTGTGACACACAGACAATAGGTACCCATATACTCTATTGTATGCATCTATCATCTCTTTTATCCTTAAGAAGATTAACTGCACGACATTTATTTGTAATACAATGTGCCCAAAATGAATTTATATGCTCTCTCCACACGGATTAGAAACCAAAACATCATGTTTTAATAAAGCAGCAAAGAAAACACCATGTTTTTAATAAAGTAGCAACCTTCCTTCATGTAACTCACTTGAGGATATTTGATTGCCTTCATAATTATAATAATTAAGAAGGCTGATGACTTTTTTGGTTCTTAATACAAATAAAGCTTGTTTTCTACAAACCAAAAAAACTGCAGGGTTTTTTTAAATTAGGTTTCTATTTAAGAATGACTTTTTACAGGGTTTTTTTTTTGTGTGTGTGTGTGTGGACCATTTTTAAAGTCTTTATTGAATTTGTAAAATTATTGTTTCTGTTTTATGTTTTGGTTTTTTGACCATGGGGCATGTGGGATCTCAGCTCCCTACCCAGAGAACCAACCTGCTTTGGACGATGAGGCCTGAACCACTGGACCATCAGGGAAGTCCCAAGGATAGTTTTAGATTTTACAAAATGTTACAAAGAGAATACAGTCTCATACAACTCCCCCCCCAACATATTCCTATTACTATTAAAATCTTACATTAAGATGACGTATTTGTCAGAATAATAAACTAATATTGCTACATCATAATTGACTAAAGTCCATGCTTTATTCAGATTTCTTTAGTCTTACCCTGATGCCTCTTCTGTTCCAGGATCCCATCTAGGATACTACATTTAGCTGTCAGGACTCTTTTGTTTCTCACGGCTGTAACAGTGTCTCAGATCTTCCTTATCTTTGATGACTTTCAAGCTGTAAAGTAGAAGTGGTCAGATATCTTGTAGAATGTCCATCTACTGGGGCTTGTCTGGTATTTTTCTCCTAATCAGACTGAAGTTATAGGTTTGGAGGAGGAAGACCACAGAGGTAAAGTGCTACTCTCATCACATCTTATCCAGGATAAACGTTTGATACGACTTATCACTTGTTGTTAACCTTGGTCATCTGGATGAGGAAGTGGTGTTAGGTTTTTTTCCCTGTGAAGTTGTCTTTATTTTCCTCCTCTTCTATACACTGTATTCAGCAGTAAGTTATTTCGTGAAGCCCACACTTAATACATGAAGAGTTCCAGGCCACATTGAGGGTAGAATTATCTACATAAATTATTTGGAATTCTGCATTGTCCCTCATTCTCCATTTATTGGGTTAGCCAAAAAGTTGGTCCATAAGATGTTACAGAAAAATCTGAACGAAAGTTTTGGCCAACCCAATATTTCCTCAGTCACTTGTGTATATCAGTATGGACTCGTGGATATTGAAAACTTTGGATTAACAATCCAATAGTCCTTTCCTTTGTTGCTGCAATTTTTCCAGATTTCGCCACTGGGCGCTCTTTCAGTTGTCACCTGTGTACATTTGACATATCCCCATTGTGGCGCGGTTTTCTCGAGAATATCCTTACTCTCTGGCACTAGAAGATGCTTCAGGATTATCTTATATTTTTCTTGCCCCAGTCTTGGAATTAGACATCCATCCTAAGGAGCCTTGGTTTCATTGAATAAGAACTGATACTGGAAACCAAGATCTGAATACCAGGTGTGCTGGTTGCCACTGGGATATCATTGCTTCCAGGCCCTCTTAGTTGACAAAACTAGAAAATATATATATGCAATCCCTTATAATATATGCATATCTATAAATACATTTGTATGTAATCATCTGTATATATGTTAAACTAAACACAGATACACTGTCTCTAGCTCCCATCCATCAAGAGATAGATCACATCATCCACCTTCCCTTATCTGTAACCTCCCACTGCAGTCATGAGAAACCCAGATCCCACCACCGGCCATATACTTAGTCAATTACTCAACTCCCGTCTACGTGTATAGTAGTATCTGAATAGCTCATTCACGTACTCATTAGAAACAACTTTATCAACTATAGTGCTCATGTAAGTTCCTTCTGCCTTTATCTTACATACTAGAGTGACTTAAATCACTGCAAAGTTACTTAGGGTCAACACCTTCCCCCCCATACACTCCAGTGAATTGTTTTATACACAGGTAATATAATTTGATTTATTGTATACTCTACATTCTAACCTGAAATCCTCCAGCTTTGTAAATGATTTTTAAAATTTGTATACATTAAGATTCACTCTTGATGTTTTTAAGGTCTACTGGTTGCTGTTTAGTCAATAAATTGTGTCCAACTTTTTTGTGACACCATGGAGTGCAGGTCTCCAGGCTCCTCTGTCCATGGGATTTCCCAGGCAAGAATACTGGATGGAGTGGGTTGCCATTTCATTCTCCAAGGGATTTTCCTGACCCAGGGACCAAACCCATGTCTCCTGCACTGGCAGGCAGAGTCTTTACCACTGAGCCACTAGAGAAGCCCTTTAATTTCTATGAGTTTTAAAAAATATATAATGGCATGTGTCCTCCACTTCAGTATAATACAGAATTTCACCACCCTAAAAAAAAAAAAAAAATCCCCTGAGCTTTACCTACTCAACTCTCCCCCAACTGTCACTGAACACCAGACAACCACTTACCTGTTTATCATCTCTGTAGTTTTACTTTTCTCAGAATGTCACATAAATAGAACCTGAGTGTGCATTACAATTCCAGCTTTTACAAAGCAGTATGCACTCATTCACATTCTTGCTTTGCTTAATGGCTCATTCCTTTTTATTGGCGAATGGTATTCCATTGTAGGATATATCACAGTATATTCATCCATTTACCTACTGAAAGACAGATAAGTTGCTTCCATATTCTGGTAATTAGAGTAATGCTGTTATCAATAATTGTGTATAGGATTTTTTTTTGGACATAAAATTTCAAATGACATGGATAAATATGTAGGAGTGCAATTGCTCAGTCGTACATTAATATACATTTAGTTTTGTCAAAAATGATATAAAACTCTCTTCCAAAATAGGTAGAGCATTTCCCATTCTCACACCGCTAGATGAGACTTCCTGTTGATCTGCATTCTCACCAGCAACTGCTGTTCTTAGTTCTTCCAGATTTTAGCCATTTTAATGAGTATACAGTGATATCTCATTTTCCTTTTTTTATTGGAGTACAACTGATTTACAATGCTGTGTTAAATATAGAGCAAAGCAAATCAGTTATATATATATATATATACACATATATGCACTCTTTTTTAGATCTTTTTTCATATAGGTCATTGCAGAGTACTGAATAGAGTTCTCTGTGCTACAAAGTAGGTTCTTATTGGTTATGTTATATATAGTAGTCTATATATGTTATTCCCAATCTCCCAGCTTATCCCTCTTCCTATTGTTTTAATCTGCATTTCCCTAAAAGATGTTAAATAGTTCTTGATATATTTATTTATCAGCTTCCTAGAGAGATCTTTGTTGAGATATTGGATCCATTATTTAATTGCACTGTTTTATTATTTTGAGTTTTAAAGATTCCTTCATTATTTTAGATTCAAATCTTTTATCAAATGCATGGGTTTTTTTTCAATATTTTCCCCCAGTCTGTGGTTTGTCTTCTGATCCTTTAATCAGTGTCTATCAAGGAGCACAAATTTTCAAATTAAAGTCCAAACTGTCCATTTTCTTCCATGCATTGAGTTGTATTTTATCCAAAAATCTAAATAAATGCACGAGCATTTAGGTTTTCTCCTATGCCTTCTTCTAGAAGTGTTTTATATTTGCATTTTACATTGAGGTCTATGCTGCATTTTGGCCTATGAAGCTAATTAGTCTATTGGTTAATTAAGGTCTATGACTTGGTTCAGTTTTTTCCCATATGGACATTTAATTGTTCTAGCATCATTTGTTATAGAACTTCTCCTTTTCCTTCACTGAATTATTTTTGCTACTTTTTTCAAAACTCAGTTGACTATATTTATGAGAGTTTATTTTGGGCTCTCTGATCTCATTTTGATCTATATATCTTTCACAATAGCATATTGTCTTGATTAGTATACTTTTAAAAAAATTATTAGTTTATATAGTTAGTTTACAATGTTGTGTTAGTTTCAGGTGTACAGCACAGCGAATCTGTTATACATATACATATATTCACTCTTTTTTAGATTCTTTTCCCATATAGGCCATCACAGGGTATTGATTAGAGCTCCATGTGCTATACAATAGGTTTTTATTAGTTATCTACTTTATACAGTAGTGTGTATGTGCCAATCCCAATCTTCCAATTTATCCCTCCCCCTCCTTTTGGTAAATGTAACCAACCTAGATAGTATATTCAAAAGCAGAGACATTACTTTGCCGATTAAGGTCCGTCTAGTCAAGGCTATGGGTTTTCCTGTGGTCATGTATGGACGTGAGAATTGAACTGTGAAGAAGCTGAGCGCCGAAGAATCGATGCTTTTGAACTGTGGTGTTGGAGAAGACTCTTGAGAGTCCCTTGGACTCCAAGGAGATCCAACCAGTCCATTCTAAAGATCAGCCCTGGGATTTCTTTGGAAGGAATGATACTAAAGCTGAAACTCCAGTACTTTGGCCACCTCATGCGAAGAGTTGACTCATTGGAAAAGACTCTGATGCTGGGAAGTATTGGGGGCAGGAGGAGAAGGGGACGACAGAGGATGAGATGGCTGGATGGCATCNACTGCCTAGAGTGCAGGGGCTTACGGGGTCTCTGAGTGTCCTTTCTTCACTCAGTTCTCTGGTTCTGTGACAACATAGATCACTTCTTATCTAAAACACAGGGATTTCTTTTATTAACAATATCAGTATCACGTTGTCTTTTCCATTTGGTGCATGTATTGACCAGAATGCGCAGCATATTCGGTCTGTGTTAGTAAACATTCACAACACGTTTTGAACAAAGCACATTCTCTGGTTCAAAGGGACAAATGCTAAGAGCTGGAGAGCAGAAATATCTAATATTTATTGAATATGCATCATTTGCCACACTCTCTTCTAAGCACTAAATATATATTAACTTATCTAATCTGCACAGGGACTCCAAATTAAATGCCATCATGAGCTTCATTTTACTGATGAGTAAACCAAGGCAGCCTCCCCAAAGTCACACCATCATTGCACATCCTAGTTTCAGAATCTTACTCTCAACCACTCTTCTTCCTGCCTCCCCGTGGGTCAGATTTTGCACAGTAGCTATTTTCCACCTTCACAGCAGCCAAGGGAGAAAACGAGTATAAGAGATGCAGGTTGGAGTTCCTAGAAATTATGGACACTTTTGAAAATTAGAAGAAGACTTTTTTTCACTTATCAAAAAACTTAACTCTGCACCATCAAGATCACCCTCGAGGTTCCTCTTCTCAGCCTCTTCCTCTCTTTAGTCAGATAAAAGCAATTTTAGGACAATAGTTCAGGCAACACAGGTTGGTAACTGGGTCATTTTTGTGAAATCATCTTTCTTGCCAAAACCATTTTTAAATTCTTTCTCAGAATTAAAAAAAAAAAAAAAAAAACAAGCAAACAAACCATGTGGAACAATCTGTGGCAGATGGTTATTTCGGCTCTAGGTGAGTTTTTGTCATTATACTCTGGGATGGAGAACTCTGCTTTGTATAATCATCTGTTATTTCAGTGAACTGCCAGCTAAGAACTATTGGAGCTCTGATGGTTTAGGACGGGATTTTTTTTTTTTTTTCCTAGAGATGAACACGTAAGGTCTCTCCACTTGCGTTCTGTAGAATTTTAGATGCCGTGTATAAACCAGTAATATGACAGTTCAGTTAGGGGTCTGGAGAGGTGAGGTAGAATTAGTTAAAACACGTTTGCCCTCTTTTCCAGGTTTAGCTTCCCTTGGAAAGTACAACCATAAACAGCTAAACTATGGTGTTCAGTGTGAGCTCAAGTCCCTAATTAATTTATTTTATGTTAATTAAGTTTATAATTATATAGTAAAACAGTTACTTTCTCCCTCAAGAAATTGACTGAATCTTCTGAAAGGGCTTTGTGACTGTAATTTAGGTGCAATTAAGTTAAATTTAGTTAGGGTTTGGTTCATTTAGCTACTGCTGGAAGATGCTAGATGGGAGGAAATGAGCAACATCTCGGAGGCAACTCTGGATCTAGAGGGTGTGTGTGTCTCTCTCCTGGGCTCGGGCAGCTGGTGCAGAGGTCGAGGACAGAGGCAAACTGAACACCTATCTAGGTGAGGTTTCATGTTTGTCATCTCTGTATAGTTCTTAGCTATGGAACTGTAGACTCCTGGATCTGTGGATAAAGGCAAAATATTTTTGCAAATTTGTGTGTGTGTGTGTGTGTGTGTGTGTGTGTGGTTCTGGAATTGGAACTGAATCATGGAATAGTTTTCAGATATCTTCCATCATGAGTGTGAAATCCCTGAATCCCTCTTCACAGTCAGTGATATCACCAACCAGAGGCCACAATTTCAGCATCAAAAAGCCATTTTACCTCCTTAGAGGAGTGGGAAAGGGTTCTTGGCCAGCCTGTGGCTTTGGTGGCTGGCTGTGGTTCAACACAGCCTTCTCCAGCAGTCCCAGGGCTTCTAACTGAGAGGACCACAGTTTCGCAGGACTGTGAAAATGGACGTTTTGAGCAAAGTTTCCTTCTGTGAGTTTTTATTTGATAGCTTATAATAAAGAATTTGTTTAGGCCTATGATTGAAAATGCAGTTGAAAGCAATCATTTGCAGTGGCTGCTGAGTTGCCTGCAGGATTGAAGTGTCCTGCTCGTGACTGTGAATGGAAATCTGGAAAGTACAATTATTATCATGAGTAGCATATGCTTATCCTAGAGAATAGCACAAAAGCATCCTAGCACACCCCAGTGGTGGACGGACTTCACCTATTTTAAAGTCCCCTTGGTTCTTGAAGCATTTATCTCTTGGTGGATGACAGAAGTCCTGGTTTTGGAAATGAAGCTGGAGAATTTTTTTTGGCCTAAAGTGCCAGGTTGAATTACGCAAGATAATTTAAAAAGACGTTTTGATGTCCTGTCATCACAGTGAAAGGTAACTTATTACTGTATGATCAGTGAATGAAACCTATACTTACAATAAGGATTTACCATATAGTGCAGGAACCTACAGTTAATGTCATGTAACAAACTGTAACAGAAAACAAAAAAGAATATATATTTGTAAATATTCATATGCAACTGAGTCACTTTGCTATATGCTTAAAACTAACACAATATTATAAATCAACTGTATTTCAATAAAAAAGTATACTTAAACAAAATGTGATCACTGAGCCCACTTCTGCCTATGTGCTTTTATCTGTACAATGGAAGTGCTCACCTTGCTTTTCAATACTTAACAAGCAAATGATATTCCCCTTCCCAAAGGAAGTATTAAATATGACTCATATATACTTGAGAAGGTATAGGGAAATCAGATTTTTATAAATTGAATGTTTTTTTGCACCCAGTGTCTTAGTAGAGTAAAACAAAATAACCCCAGAAACATAATGGTGAGATAACTTCCAATAAAGTAGAAACTAGATTAGGTTATTAAAGAGGAAATTATATCATATTAAAATCTAGAACATAAGTTCCACTGAATAAACAAAAATAATGATGTCAACATATGCCTCAGTTCTTCCCAGTCCACAGGAGAAAATGAGAGAAGGGCCTAGAGATACAGAGAAAGTAAGACATAAGAGACAGAGACAGCGTTAGAGAAAGATAGAGAGTCAGAGAGAATAAGAGAGAATATATCCTCAAAAACACATTTGGGCATCTCTGAAAAATGAAACAAAAGTAGGTATAAAATTGGAGATAAACTAGAAAGACTCTTGGCTACACAGCCTGGAACAGGACAAGTGTTTGTGAAACTTCCAGTCTAGAAAGCTTTAAGGAAGGATATGGTCATTAGTTGGTTCAAAGTCATAGTAAGCGTTTACCACAAAGTCCTCAATGAAGGACTCAAATGGGCTCAATGAAGGTGGACCAAGGTCAGGAGAGAGATTATTTCAAATGCAATATATATATATATATTTAATCAATAGGATAGTTTGGAATTTCCAAGGCTTGGCACTTTGTCTAAATGTCCTAATTCTAGCAACTGTACTTAGCTGAGGAACTTGAAAATGGCTTGGGGAGTATTAGATACTCATATGAACTCTACTCACTTCAGTATGTTAGATTTATTTCATCACTGCCCTAGAATGGGCAACTGAGGCTCAGAGAGGCCAGGAGAGCCAGGCTCCAAGCTCAGTTCTGCTGGCTAGGCTGCTTTTTGCCTCTAAACAGCCATCTTTGTGGTTTTCCTTCAGGCCTCATGCAACTAACAAAGAAGATAAAAACATAGGGCAATTGTACTTACTAAGATTCTTATCACAATGCCAGCTATCAATAAGGTTCTAGAATCTTGTAGAGTTAAGCAGTGGATGGTAAGTGGAGATAATTATGAAGAACGGAAGAACAATTTATAATCCGGTCATTACTTCTATGCCCGTGTAATATACTCTGTTGTTTCATCCATGTGACATTATAGATTTTTACACCTTTCACATAAAGCAGTGCATTTGTCCATTACGTGTCCTTTGAGTGCCTCTTGTGTTTACATAGATGATGGTTTCTGTTTTGAACTAATAATGTGTGTACAGTTACAAGATAAATAGCCTTTCCCTTTTAATCACGTTGACTTACTAAAGAACTTCCTGTAAGGTATGGAAAGCATTCCTTAAAATAATGTCAGATGTTTGGATACACTAAATTTTCATTATAAGAAAAAAACTAGAATACATGGTTTTTCCAGTGGCTTGGTTCTAGTTGATTCTTGGCATGGTTGCTATAATTCTTAACCAAGCTGTTATATTTGGTATGCCATGTATGCCATGCATACTTTATTTAAAAAAGAAAATAAACTGTGAAATCTGGTGTGTGTAAAAATGCACTATCTTGAAAATTCAGAGTTTTCTACATGTATAAATTGTACCTAAACCAAGGAAGTATGAAGGGACTTCCTGTGTTACTTCTGAAAGAATTGAGGCAGAGAGAATCTTCTTGTCTTTCAGATATGGGTACTGCTGTGCTTAAAGCACTGAGGTTGACATCTGTTCCGGCTGCTCTAAGATATTGCTGTGGGGTTAGTCAGGGTTGTGAGGTGGGATGGGCTTTTCCAAAATGAGTTCTTCTGAGCAAATAAAAAAGTCACAACAGTGGAGACTTCCAGAATTTTGGGGTTAAGTCAAGTCAGGGATTCAGCTGGCTGTCCAAGTCTGAATGCATATGAAGTCAAGTCAGGGCATCAGCTGGTTGCCCAAGACTGAATTCTGTGTCTATGGGATTGACTTTGCACTTTTCATGTTTCCTATGGCAATTAGAGTAGGTTCTCCATATTATCAAGACTTTTTGAAATGGGTCACCTGCTGCTGATAAGAAGTGGTCAGAGGGGTTGGCTGTGGCATTAACATCCCAGGGGTTCCACCTGATGGGGAAATGCTTTTGGACCATGGATCCTGTTCTTGGTGGCAGGAATGGACTGGTATTCTTTCAGACTGGTGAGCACAACTGGGACATAACCTTATGCACCTTGCTAGGGTAAGAGACGACCACTGGAATATGAGTTGGATTCACTTCTGAAGGATCTGATCTGGGACTTTCAATTTGGTGTCAGGTCACGTCCCTCATAGGCTCACGAAGGGCAGGTGAACCACCTTCTAGACCCCAAATTCCCCATCGCACCTCAGATGTTCTGGAGGAGAGGCATGTTTTATTTCTCATTCTGGTGAGATAACTTCTGAGATGATGGAAGTCCTTCTGCTAATGTTGTCCTGGAGAAAAGGTCCCAGAGAAAAAGGGCACGTTTGGGTGGAGGACCTCCTTCCTGCCCCGTGATAGTCTCCTGTTTCTAAACTCAGGCACACACACTTTTCTGCATAAAAGGCTGGGGCCAGACAAGAATCTTGGAAGCCAGGCAGCTTCCTAAATGTGCCTGAAGCAGCCATGGAGGCAGAACTGTAGTCTGGCAGCAGGTCCCTGCGCAGCTGACACTCATGTCCTTGCTTGTGGGGGCTGGGCGGTGAGGAGGAGGTGGTGTGGCAGCAACATATGAGAGAGGGAACCATCACAGGGTTGGGGAGTGGCCACACTAACTGGACTCCTTGAAGAGCAAAAGTTAAGCCCTCAGGATGTGGCCTTTGGCAGTTCACCTTGTCTGCACTAAAGCATCGAATGCAGTCCACCTCCCAAGATGTCCGTTTCCAGATAGCTCAAAGGCCTTTGTTTTTGATCCTGTTCTCAGGCAGATTTGGATAATTCATGATTATTGTAGTCAGATAGTAGAGATTATTAAGCTCACTTCTCTTTGTTTTGCTTTCTAGAATATTTGGTGCTTAGCTGAGGTTTCATTATCTTGTGCACTTTGCTAATTGAATGGAGATGAGATTTATGAGGTACCTCTATTCAAGAGAAGGTAGTTTGTTTGACCTTCCTCTCTGCTTCATTGGAACCGTTAGTGGATCTGACTTTCCTGCTTTGCAGTAATAGGCAGGGACACTAGGCGTTCCAAAGGCCGCTGATAGCTGCTTTCTTAGCAGGCATCCTAAGTGTTACTAATTTTCATACTTTGTTGCTGAAGCATGTCTGGGAATGCCTAATTATTGAAAGTGGTGGTCCAGGACTACTCTCTTCTTTGAAGGATCAGCTTGAATTTGGACATGGGACCATAGTTCTGCTCTGAGGCCTTATTGTATCTGTGTTCAGTCTCCAATAATTGGGGCTACCCTCTCTACATGCTTGAGGTCTCCCAAGTACATCAACAGCAGTGCTTTCCCTCTAAGTTCTCCTCTTCCTCCTTCTCTTCCTGTTTCCATCTCCTGCTTCACCACCACTATCATTACCACCATAATCTCCGCCATCACCACCATCATTATCTTCTCTATGATCATCACCACCACCATCACCACCACCATCGTCACCATTAGACCCGCTCTGGCTGCCCCATGTCCACTTGTCTTCTGTTGCTTATTTTAGGCATTATTTACTTTTCTAGAAATTTATTTGCAGACCTATTTCGATCTGTCGGCCTTGGTTTCACCCACAACTAAGCAGAGCTGAGCAACTTCCTTTGTGTATGTCTGAGGTTCTTGCAGGTTTCTGTATTTATAGGTTAACTGAGCAATAGGTTTTACGTCATTTGTTTTCCATTTGGATACATTGTCATCCTCTGGATTCATATACTAAGATGAATCACTGTCTGGAGTAGTTTGGCAGAAACAAATCTAGCCACAAATCTATATTGGCAGCAGCAAGTATGTGGTCTTCTATAATGAAACTGACACTTCCATGCTTATGTATTGAATGTTCGAGTCATCGGTAAGCCTCTGGTCTGAGAATCATGGAGTAGTGTCTTTAGGAAGATATCATTTCACCTTGCAAAGAGTTACCCTATAGATTTTGCAGTGTATGTTTATTGTCCGAAGTCAGAATGCAAGGCACAGCCACAGGAGGACAATAGATTGATTTGGGTATTTCACTGTGTTTGTAGTACAAGCCTTTTGAGTATTTAATGCCCCTTAAACCATAAACTTTTTATTTCTTTCCTACTCTGCTTATGGCATTTTAAAGTTATTCCACAGATAATTGCAATGGCCTTGGTCTTTGGATGTGCTTCCCATCCTATGTGAAATCCCTGATGTGATGGTGCTTGTGGCCTTGGACACTTTTCATAAGGCCCTCCCTGCTGATCAGATCACATCCTCCTTCAAATCATTGAATTTTAATTATGCAAGAGCTTTAGTTTTCCTTACAAATTCAGCTTTTGCCAAGAACTTTGTGTTTCCTGCTTTGATTTTCAGCTCATAACTTAACTTCATTTTATGAAGTCAAACCTGAGCTTTAAAAGCCTTGCTGACTGTCCTCAGCCATTTACTTTAGTTTTTGGTCTTCAGCTGCCAAATGGGCAACAGCTTCCTTTTTCCCACTCCCACACCCCATAATTCTGATCATCATGAGAATTAGAATGAACCAAGTCTAGTACTTTTCCCCCAGGAGCTAAAAATGCTTCAGGAGGCACCCACTGGTTCTTGTGTCGTAACTCTGCAAACTTCCATACACTTCTGACCAAACGTGTGATTTTTTACAGGAAGCTTTGAAGTGATTTGATTAACCCAGTTACCAGTGAGAAGCAGCAGACCCTACACTGTATTGTCTCTCCCCTTCTTTCCATTTTGGTTCTGTTCCCAAGTCTGTCAAAGTTCAATAAAAGTTTTAGACATTACTATGCTATGGCTTGGAATGCATGCTGTCCTCGGTAGCATGAGAGGCAGGTAGGGCATATAAGACGTAGAAACATGCTCTCTCTACCATCCTGTGCTTAAAGTCTGGGATGCAGGAAAGTAAACAGAAAAGATATAGAGGTTTAGCAAAGTACAAAAGAAGAACATGTTAGTGAGTGGAAGAGAATGCTGTAGAAGTTAAGAGGGAATGAACTAATTACTCGAAGGAAATGGCTTTTTGCTGGATCTTCAAGAATGGTGAAGGCTTGCTTGGTAGAAGGTGATCTTAGGAGATGTGATGGTGTGTAGACAAAAGGAATGTCCTTGGGAAGGAAACAGGGTGCTTGAAGGATGGTTAAGCACCTTTTAGAATGAGTGCAGAGAAGGATCTCAGTTTAACTGTTGGGAAATTTTTGCCACAGTTGCAGGTGATACCATTTGTAAAGAGGGACTGACCATCCAGAGGTTCTGAGTTTATATTTCAGCTCTCATTCTGTTCCTGGGTGACCATGGACATATCACAACAGCCATGTGGGCAGAGTGACTCACCTATAAAATATAATTGAAAAGGCACAAAAGCAAAGGCTAGTTGATGCAACAACCAACAGATACTAAATGTTTTACAGAGATGTCAAGTGAGGACAATCAGGTTTTCAGCCCAAGTGCTAAAATAAAACAAAATTGCACCTGGCTCAAGTCTAACTGAAGGAAAGGATTTTACCCCCACCATTTCCTGGACACCTAATCCTATAAGAACACAGGAGATTCTCTGATTTTTACCTGGTAAACATTTTACAGAAGGCTCCAGGGATGCTTGCTTTGCTTTCCAATGAAGGTGAGCTGCCATTCTGGCACCCTGGCCACCTTGCTGTCTCCAAGGTGGCACCGTGCCCTGCAGACACCAAGCTGGCACTTTTCTACTTCTCCAATAACAAATGCGATAAGATCTGTTTTTTTAGATTGCAGCTGCATCTTTCTTCCGTTCCCTTAGCATCCTTTCAACTCAGCAGTTTTCCTTTTTGCTTCAGATAAATTGCTGTTAATTTAAATGTACTGCAGATCCTTGCCATTTTATGGCTGATTGCTTCTGAGTAATAGGAGGAAAATGTGTGCATGTTTGAATGTAAAAAAATCTAAATGGGTCAGAAGCCAATGGTAAAGAAAGCACAGTGCTTCACTGACCTTCAGCCCCCTGGTCCTTTTTGAAGAGGTCGATAAGTGGATCCAGAATCAGCAAATAGCAGAGACCCATCCGGGTTTTTCTTCTCTGCTTTCAACTTGACATCACATTTCTCATTCAGCACCTGCTTTATCCTTGTTCTTATTTAGCTCAGCTAAGTGTAAGCAGCGGTGGCAGAGTTTTTCTAGAATTGTTTTTGATAAAGGAGCTGTTGTCACGATAACTACCGTGCACCATCGGAATTCTGCAAACGCTTCAGAATGTCACATTGTCAAAATATCTATATTTCAGACTCAGAAGCTAGACAGCTCGTTTGGCTGCTAAACCCACAAGATGTTCAGCCATTTGTTGTGGTCTAAAAACTTTCCCCCTCACTAGGAGAAAATAATGATCTATTGTTTTATATCATTTTGTGGCCCTTTTTTGGGGTTTCTTATAACATGAGAGGGCACAAGTCATTAGATCTTGGTGGCTAAGTTGGGGTCCTAATTGAAATTTACCATCAACCCTTTGGAAACATGAAGCATTGGATGCATTATCTTAAGGTAGTCAAGTTTTAAATGAAAATGATTTTTCATGAGTTGGTGGTGTATCTTTAGTGTATCAGTGGTATGTGTGAGTATCAAATATATGGGAAGGAGACTGACTTGCCTTCCTTGAGGTGAGGGATGGTGTAAGCTATGCTTTACATGCAGACACTACATACTGCTTATCATTATAACAAGCTGGCTTTTCATCAAGAAAGACATAGTGTATTTTAGGGTGGCTTTACTTGCTTTTCTTACATGGGTATGTGGAACTGAGATGTTTGTCTTTGAGAAGGACGCATCACAAAAGGCAGAGCAGAAGAAGGTTACAGAGGGACATGACACGACATCAACTTAAATGAGGCAAATCCTGTTGCAGCCTGAGCAAATGGCAGTCCAAAAGAGTTTCCATCTAGTCCAGCAAATTGTTTCTCCCAATTTTAATAAATAAAAGAGCCTGTACATTTTTTTCATTTTTAATTTTTTTTTATTGAAGGATAATTGCTTTACAGAATTTTGTTGTTTTCTGACAAACGTCAACATGAATCAGTCATAGGTATACATATATCCCCTCTTTTGAACCTCCCTCCCATCTTCCACCCCATCTCACCTCTCTAGATTGATACAGAGCCCCTGTTTGAGTTTCCTGAGCCATACAGCAAATTCCTGTTGCGATCTATTTTACATATGGCAATGTAAGTTTCCATGTTACTTTTTCCATACATCTCTCCCTTTCTTCCCCTCTCCCCATGTCCATAAGCCTATTCTCTATGTCTGAAAAATGTAAAAAAAAACCCAGAAAACAAAAGAGCCTGTAGTGCAGGTTGGGGAGCTGCATGGCGAGGAAAGTGGCAAATAGAAGCAAATTTGAAGAGCAGCCTGGTCCCAGTTAAACACTCTGACATCAGTAAACTCTTCAAGTTCTTGGATGCGGTTGGCCCAAAAGTTTGTTTGGGTTTTTCCATCAAATGTTACGGAAAAACACGAACAAACTTTTGGGCCAACCCGATGCCATAAACCCAGTGGAAATAAGGTTTGCATTAGCAGTTTAATCCGTTGTTATTTTAATCAAGTAAACCCTTTAAAATTGCATGTTCAGAGAAACTGGTATATCGAATCAACAAATATTTTGTTTGAGGGTGATGTCTTCTATTTGTATCTCCCAGCTTTTCTTGCTTTTCTTGGCAAACTTGACATCCTCACATTAATCCCACTGTTTCAGTGGGAAGGGGTTTGACATCCACCCTCTTGAAACCTGAAAGAGTAGCTGAGGTTAGTTCTTTCGCTGTTCTCGAGCTGTGTGCCACAGTGCACTCCTCAACTAGTGCTGCTTGTGTTTGCCTGGAGGCGGGGCTTTTAGACCGAGATGAGCGACGGATATGAAGGAGACTTAATCAGCATCACTGTGTGCTTCCTAAATTCTCAGTGCTCTGTGGGCGATTAAATCCGTAAACGGTGTTTGGTGTTTGTCCCTTGTTCTTTTCCTGAGACTTGGAAGGGCAGGAGAGAGAAATGCCGTGGAAATTAAGCTCCATAGACTCTCTTAGTGTTGTTGTAAATGATTATACAGCTTGGTGATGGTAATTACAGCTCTGGAGGCAGATGACACCAGCACTTGGCAGACCAGACACCAGGTTGAGGAAAATCGGGAGTCTGGAGGGTTGGGTTTAGAAGTGTGTTCCAAAACTAAACGTCTTGGAAGCATCTTGGGGGTTTCTACTATGACATCATCTATTCTGTCACTTATGAAGCTGATGAAGATTCATGCAATTTACTCACAGAATTCTATGTAATAAAACCTTCCCTGTTCCTGCTGGGTTTTCACAGGCTAGTTCGGAGAAAGCTTATCACTTGTAAGGTCATGGTAGGGCAGCCACGGCACCAGAGGTTCTGGGAGTGTGAGTTCCATCCCACACTAGCTGTCAGAACTTGAGAGGCTGCCCAGTCTCTGGGCCTCAGTTTTCTCACCAGTTAAGCGGGTATAACAATAGAACCTATCTCCTAAGGTTATAGTGACTTATTTAAGCAAAGAGCTTAGAAGATACCCTGGCACAAAGCAGATTTACTGTGCAAGTGATTCCCTCATCTTTCTCCACATCTGGAGTCAATGAAGTATTTGAAGTCAAGGAACTGAAGTTTCTTTATTTTTGCATCATGTGTTATTACAGTGTCTGCTATTTGGTTGGTTCTCAGTGGATGTGTGCAGAATTAGTTGATATTATGTATTATATATGTTTTATATATTATGTGTACTAGATACTACATGTCTTAAATTGTATATATAATGTATGTACATACAAATATACTTCATGTTGTATGCTATATACCATATTTTATATAGTAGATTCTATATATGTGCCATAGATATGGTATGGCACTTAATTAAATATATGTAGTTAATTAATTGAGATTCCCAGGTGGCACAATGGTAAAGAATTTGCCTGCCAGTGGAAGAGATATAAGAAGAGATAAGAACTTGATCCTTGGGTCAGGTTGGTCCCCTGGAGAGGGAAATAGAAATCCACTCCAGTGTTCTTGCCTGGAAAATTCCATGGACAGAGGAGCGTAGCAGGCTACAGTCCATGGAGTCACAAAGAATCAGACATGGCATGCATGCGCGCGCACACACACACACACACACACAATTAATAGTAAGATTCCTAAAAAAGAATCTAAATCCTCACATGAGCTCAATATTTCTCCAGGTGAAGCCAGCCAGTTCTCTGATCTGGCTGAGTAATTAATTAATTATTTTAGAAATAATTTGGTTTTATAGGTAGGAAAAGAAAATTAGAATTTGGGTAGATATCTGTTATTGGATTTTATTTTTTCCTTATATATAAAAATTACCGAGGGTCATCTTTTACTGTGCACAGATTTCTCCTTAAAATAAGGTGTTAGCATCTGAGACAGTTGTGGGTGGAACTGCATGCAGGAATCCTTTGCATCTCTTTCCTGTGTTTCCTGTGCCATGTAAACTCAGTTTTAAGTCTAAAACTAAGCTGTTCGATAATGAGACTCCCATTTTCTCCTGATTCCTGTTTTGTAATTACATTATCTTTATGTTTTCAAGCATATTCCATGTTGTGTCTCAGTTTTGATGTTTATTATGTTCTTTTAAAAGTGATTGTACTTGCATGTTATTTTCCATTGATTTTTCTTTTGAGCATGACTTATGTTTTATTTTGTGTTTCTTTTAGGTTTTGTTTTGTTTCATAAGATTCCACTGGATGGGTAACTGAAATAAAGGAAAAGACAGAGAAGGGGGCTGTGGTGCTTGTTGGTTGATGCTGCCTTGTAAGCTGGACTCTGGGGGCTGGCATTGCCCTTTCCTGGGAAGTGCCTTTTACCTGGGATTTCCTGGTAGATGTGGGTGGTATTTGCAGGAGGTACCACATGAAGCCCGCAGGTGCTGTGAACTGTGAATTGGGGACACCAATGCAGAGACAGCTCACAGGCAGCTAAGAAAGTCAAGAAAACAAATTAATGCTTCTCTTTTATTCTCACGATCATTCAAATACAAAGTTGAATTGAAATACTATTGGATTGTGCTTCTCTTCAGAAAGGTGTGTGCTGTTTGACCATACTGGAAATGTATTGATTTTCAATGTTGCTGTTTATTAAAGGTGAACTGCAAAGTTTTAAAACAAATCTAAATTTAGGAACAGGTATAGGTACACACTAAACAGTGTAATCTCCATTTAACATGAATTTTAGCACTGTTTTCTGTTGTTTAATCAGTACTGAATTCAGAAAGTTTCACTTTTCTACCTAGAAAGCAGTGACTAAAAGAGTTAAGGGCATATGCTCCATCGCTGTAGGGGCTTGGGGATAGCCTTGGGAGTTTCTTTCCTTCACTGGCTGTTAAGGTCCAAAGTCAATGCAATCAACAATAATGCTTTCCTTAAAGTTTATCAGCAGACAAAAAAAAAGAAATGGAAAAAGAAAAGAAATAAGCTAATTGGTAAGGGACTGTGAATTTTGGTCAGGCATAGTTTCAGAAAAATCGGAAAGAAGTAAAACATATACATATGGTGCATATGCCCTTTTATTTGACCTCTGTGATCCACCTGCTTTTTAGAAGTTTGCCGAGTGAGAGGGCCGCAGCATCTCACGCTGTTCCCATGACAGAACTGTAGCTTTTTGCTCTGAAAAGGCCTTCGAGCTGAATGGCTGGCCTGCTGTGAGCAGGAGGCCACATTCTAAGAAGGGTAGTCCCCTACAACATACTCCACTCTGCTGGGTTTTCCTGAGCCGGACAGCTCTTCCTGACCCCAGCCGCACATAGGTGGCAGGTCGCTAATGAATACGTGCTTTATAATGTCCAGCTTCAGTGCTGCAGGGGCAGCCTTCGAGTTACAGAATCCTGCATCCCTGCCTTAGTCTTACGTGGACACCCGTCTCACACACGTGGGCAGCACAGTGACCTGTGCGTGCACTTCGCTTAGTGTGCACCAAGCGGGATGGGAGCCCTGTGAGGTTTGGCTGCTCCTGCCTGCCTCACACCTTTCCTGTTGGGGGAACTTCAGAGCCAGGCCCGGAGTATCTTGTTTGAAAACACACTTGGCTCTGACAGTTCACACCTGCCCATAGATGCCACAGCTGAATTGGAAACTTACTGACATTTTTGAAAAGCCCTTTTGGTGGGGGTGGGCGGGATAGTTACTCAAGTTTTGCAGTTCAGCTTTAAGGTTTTATAGATTTTTAACTGGTCCAACATATTCAGAAACATCATTTTGAATACTGTGTAACCAAGTCATTAATCTCAACAAACTGGGATCCATGTAGGCACCACTTGATATAAATAGATTTTCCAAGATGAATACTTTATACTGTATCTTTTACATTAGCCACAAAATGTGTTATTGCTTGATGCGGACATTTCACGGGGTCCTATGGATTACAGCATTTGACTCGGCTGCTCAGTACCCCTGCCTGAAAGAAGGGTGGTTCCTCCAAAGCAGAAACGGGCCGCTGTTCTCAGAAGTTGTTTCCCAAAGGGTTTTTGAGTGGGAGGGCAGCTGACCCTGGGCAGGGGGAGGTCTAAATATTCTCTGAATTCCCATTTTCTTGCTCACTGTTGAATGACAGTTCCTGTCACTACTTAAATTTTGATCTTTCCCAAAGGTGTCAATTTACAAAAAGGCCAGCTAATTGCAGAAATCCTGACCCCTGAAAGAAAAATGAAATTCAAACTGAGAGCCTTCACAGGCTGTCAGGATGGTCGGGGTTCTGAAATATCGGCCATTTGGTGCAATTTTTTTTTAAAGTTTTTATGTTATTCCGTGGAGTCATAAAAAGCCAATAAACTCTCTAAGGACTATTTTATAAGTATGCCAGACCTTAAGAGAGAGAAAAAAAGAATTTTTGGAGAAAATGGAGAAAAGTGGACAGATAAGGCAATTGAATCAGTCAAAGGGCAGTTGACATCTCCTAGGGAACAATGAAACCCTAAGGCTATTAGAAAATGGTTTCAGTTGGTCTTGTGTTCTTTGCTTTTCTTTTCTTTTTTAAATCCCTGAAGACCTCCTTCGGTAACCCAACTTCTCATTTCTGTACTCCAGACCACCCCACTCATTCTCTGCTTTCGATGTCCCCTGTAAGAAATCTTTTTTGAGCATCCTAAAGGGATGTAGCATGCGTTTTCCCAGCATTATAGAAAGAAAGGCAGCAGTTTTGCTGAAGTCAAGTCCATCGTCCTCCAACAAGGATGTGGCATTTTAGTGCCAGGCAGGTATCCTAAGTGAGCAACATGGGCTAGCTGAGTGAACACCATCTATCCCCTCCAGAGGGCCAGCTGTCACCCAGACCAGCCAACTCCTGCCTCCCAGGAATGACAGCCCAGATTTCCAAACCTTCTGATTCTTTAAGAGAAACTTGAAACCTGGATTTTTTATGTGAAATGTCTCTATTTTTAAAAAGTTGGCTCAGTTATTTTTAAAACGTTATGTAGGCCAACAAAACATGTCTGTGGGCTGCCAGTTTGTTACTCTGGTCTTAAAGCAAGATCATTGTTCTTTCACTGTATCCAGCGAGAGATGCGAAAGCACAGGTTCAGATGGGACAGACATGGCCCCATTTCATTGGTTTTCCTTAATGTACTGATACAGCCTGTTGGTGAATGCAAAGTAGGTGTGTCCTCTTCAAGAGGTGTGTCTCAGGTCCTGTATCTTGATTCAGGTCCCACTGAGACCCTCCCAGGCAGCTGAGAGAGGGAGGAATAAACTCCTACTGTCATCGCATGATACATCAGTCTGAGACTAAAGGAGATCAATCTCTTAACAGGAGGAATGGATTTTCACATACTGTCTTGGATTCAGAGGTTTTCTCTCCTGGTCTCCAGTAGGCAGTGGTTTCATTTTGACCCACTGAATCTTCCTTCCAAGAGTAAGGAATAGAAATCAGGCATGAACAATCCCAGCCCCAAGCCTGCAATGCAGAACCCAGGATTCACTTTTGGCTCTGAACTCTCTCTCCCGCTCCTCATCCAACTTACACCCCACCCCCATCACTGACCAGAGGCCATCAGGATTCAGCCATTGGATGAGTAAACAACTCAAGGAGTACAGGCATGAATTCAGGCCAGGGGTGAGGGCCAGCATGATGCAAGCTCTCTTACTTTTTCTCTCCTCTTTTTTTTTGTTTTTATTCTGTTAAAATCTCTTGATTTTTTTTCTCTCTCTCCAACACTAAATTGACTCCATGACAGAGAGTTTATTTTTATTTGCTCTGTTGGTTACTTTGCACACACTTTATTTTTTTCATTGCAAAATGGAATCAAAGCACTAACTGGGACCAGTATTAACTCTTCTCTAGCTCTCCAAGATGATTTATGCTTTCACTTGCTCCATTGCTTTCTGTCTGGTGCCCCCTTCCTGGGTTTTCATCTAATTTCCTCCCAGTACAATAGAAGCTCATTTCATCTTCTTTTGTCCAGACTCTAGGTAATAGATACCGTAAACTCCAGGGTCTTCAGCCATGTGGGCTGTGCCATTCCTCGCTGGTGAAGGTCGTGGGCCCCCAGGCTTGTGCCACTCAGCAGGCTGTATTCCGGGGAAACTAGGGCAGAAGTAGCCACACCATTAAGCACGTTCTGCTGTGTTCACATACCTACAGTGCCTGTAAACCATGACAGGTCTGTTCAAGGACACCTGGGAAGGTTAAGGACCCTGCTGGACAGGGCAAGGATACAATTTTCTGTGGGGTGCTGCCAGGCTGAATTAAGTTAACAGACTTCCTAATCCAGAAAGTGATATGAAAACAGTTGTCAGAGAAGGCAGTTTTCAACTCAAGTTAGCCCATTTCCTTGTTTTGGTCTTCAGGGACGAAGGGACCTCGCAGCCATCTAATTTTGACAGTGAGATCACCCTGAGTTGAATACAGGCTAATGTGGTTTGGAGCCTTGGGCTGGTCATTAGTGCGCACCCAAGGTGGCTTGACGTTGGCTGTGTCAGAAGTCTTAGTTTCACAGAAAAATAAGCATGTGAGAGGTAAAGGAAAGCACAGAGATTGTCACCACCTTTAAAATTCACCACCATCCATTTAGGAATGGAGCTTCTATAAACAAATATAAAATAGCAAGAGGTTCTATTCATAATGTATATGTGTTTCAAATTGTCACACTGTACACTTTTAACATCTCACAATTTTCTTTGTTGATTATACCTCAGTGAAGCTGAAAATACACACACACACACACACACACACACACACACACACAGAAATGGAAAACAAAATAGCAGGAGACTCCAGAGAAAGACAGATCTTTGAGTTTCACTCATGTCATGTTTAAATCCATTTGCTGTAATCCATACAGGCAGCCTGTGAATCATTCTCATGCCCTGTTTTGTTCCCCATAATGTTCCAGGTCTTAAAGTCATTTTCCCACATTTCCNTTTGAGTTTCACTCATGTCATGTTTAAATCCATTTGCTGTAATCCATACAGGCAGCCTGTGAATCATTCTCATGCCCTGTTTTGTTCCCCATAATGTTCCAGGTCTTAAAGTCATTTTCCCACATTTCCTGTAAATAATGGATAATCATTTTTATTTTATTTTTTAAGTACTGTTTTAACAATGTGGATAGATCATAAATGTACTTGCTGAATTCATTCATGTTTTTAACAAGTCAATAAAGTTTTGTAATTCATCTCCATGTGTCTTGCATTCTCTGTAGGGACTTGTGTATTTCCACCCCCCACCTGCTTCAAATACATACCATCACCTCATGTGTTGTTGGTGGTGTTCAAAACTAAAGGTGTTAGAAGAAAGTGTGAGAAATGTCACTGGAGTGTGGGGGATTCCCAAAGCCCCTGTAGATTCTGAAATAAATCTCTTCTAAAAAAGATTTTTTAAATTTCAGTCAATGTGAGTTGCACATTTATGGTTTATTGATTCTTGCATCAGATATATTTTCATTGGCTAAAAGGCAATCCTAAAATACAGCAAAAAGTTTAAGGGATTAAAAAGATGAAACAACATTCTGTGGGAAAGTCCTTTGGAATGACTCACATTCCTACAGGAGGTATTCTCAGCGCTCTGTCCCTCCATTCTAACTGACTTTGTGGTCAAATGAGCCTGATAACTTGTGCTAAGAAAGAGGGAGGGAGACAGAGAGGAAGCCAAGTGGGCATGGAGATAAGGTACCACCTTTAATCTTAACTGTGAGCATGGTGCCCATACTTCACACCCCTTTGGTCTCCATTTCCTGCCTGGCCACACTGTCTCTTCTCATTTTCCCCTTTTCAGATAGGACCTAAAATCAAGATCCCCAGCTTTGATTCATTTGAGATTCTTTCACTTTCTTGTAACCTTGTAAGTGTTTTCACTCNGGGGAGCCTGGTGGGCTGCCGTCTATGGGGTCTCACAGAGTCGGACACGACTGAAGTGACTTAGCAGCAATTCCTCTTTATCGCTTCAATATGAAAAGATTTCAACATATAAAAGATGTTTCCTTTTCTCTGTAAGATGCTGTAATATCCATGAGACCTCTGAAATGGTAAACGCATATTCCATTTTATTCCGGCTTTCGTATCAGAACTCATAGAATCTTAGAATGCTTTTCCTATAGGAAATACACTTTTACAGTGGCCTTCATCTCACAAATGGAGCTGTTTAATTTAGAGCCAAAGGATGATCCCAGTGTGTTCACAGCACATTTACTGAATTTATAACTATAATGCCTTTGGATATGTATTATACTTATCATGTATTCTATTGATCCATTGAAAATATTTTGCTTCTTGTAAGAGGCACAAGGGGACATTCATAAAGAAATTGAAGTGTGCCTTATACCTCAAGTTCTAACATTAAATATAATGGATTGGTGAGACAAATAAAAGACTAAGCCATTATCTGATACTTTATTACTAGTTGTCTATAATAGAATTCAGCAGTCCTTTTTCTTGATACTGTAATGCAGCTACCTTTAAACTAGGGTATGAATGACCTTGGGGCACTTGAGGACACTCCAAGTAGCATGTGGAAACGGTCGATTTTAAGGAAATCAGTTTCTAAATCTGACTAAAAGCTATGACCAACCTAGATAGCATATTCAAAAGCAGAAACATTACTTTGCCAACTAAGGTCCGTCTAGTCAAGNAATTCAGCAGTCCTTTTTCTTGATACTGTAATGCAGCTACCTTTAAACTAGGGTATGAATGACCTTGGGGCACTTGAGGACACTCCAAGTAGCATGTGGAAACGGTCGATTTTAAGGAAATCAGTTTCTAAATCTGACTAAAAGCTATGACCAACCTAGATAGCATATTCAAAAGCAGAAACATTACTTTGCCAACTAAGGTCCGTCTAGTCAAGGCTATGGTTTTTCCTGTGGTCATGTATGGATGTGAGAGTTGGACTGTGAAGAAGGCTGAGTGCTGAATGATTGATGCTTTTGAACTGTGGTGTTGGAGAAGACTCTTGAGGGTCCCTTGGACTGCAAGGAGATCCAACCAGTCCATTCTGAAGGAGATCAACCCTAGGATTTCTTTGGAAGGAATGATGCTGAAGCCGAAACTCCAGTACTTTAGCCACCTCATGTGAAGAGTTGACTCACTGGAAAAGACTCTGATGCTGGGAGGGATTGGGGGCAGGAGGAGAAGGGGACGACCGAGGATGAGATGGCTGGATGGCATCACGGACTCAATGGATGTGAGTCTGAGTGAACTCCGGGAGTTGGTGATGGACAGGGAGGCCTGGCGTGCTGCGATTCACGGAGTCGCAAAGATTTGGACACGACTGAGTGACTGAACTGAACTGAACTGAACCATGTGTATTCTTTCTAAAACTGATTGCCCGCACATTCCCTGAAGTAAAAGGCATCATTCCAAATCAACTTTCTTTATTTTCTCTTTTATAATCTTAGTTCTCCTATTTTACAAAAGAAAATAGTATCGTCCTGATGTGTGAAGACTTCTAGACACCAAACGAGGCAATATTGAAATTTGGGCATCGAATTTTGGGCAAATTGAGTAGCTTTAATGACTGGCAACATCTTCTTAAAAATCAGGTGTGTCCAGTTATTTTCTTTTTAAGAAAACTGCAGAAGCACTCCATCAGTGCTGGCAGCTGATCTTGCTCATAAATGACCATGTAACTGTTGGCATATAACTTGAAAAGATTCAAAGCCATGAGTGACACTGCTATAAGATGTCTTCCATTTTGAAAATTTTTGAATAGTACTTATATCCTTAAAAATGAAAATCAGGATTCTGAGCAGCCCTTCCTCAACATAGCAATAACTAGAGTTCAGCTGAAGATTTTTTAACTGACTGAGAATTTTGGATGTGTTTATTTCATTAAAACATGCGTTTATGTAATATTTTTTATTTTCATATTCAGTAGTTTATCCAATTTATGTTATTTTGATCAATTGTATACTAATGACAATTTGAGTCAAGCCTTAAAAGGCAATAGAAAAGATCAATGGAATTAAGAACTGATTCTTTGAAAAGGTAAACAATATTGATAAACCTTTAGCCAGCTGCATCAAGAAATGAGAAGAGAGAACTCAAATCAATAAAATTAGAAATGAAAAAATAAAAAGTTACAATGAACACCAAAGAAATACAGAGGATCATAAGAGATTGCTACAAATAGCTATATGTCAATAAAATAGACAACTTGGAAGAAATGGACAAATTCCTAGAAATATATAATCTCCCAAGACTAAACCAAGAAGAAATAGAAAATGTGAAAACATCAATTACTAGTAATGAAATTAAATCAGTAATTTAAAAAAAGAAACTTTCAACAAACAAAAAATTCAGGACCAGATGGCATCACACAAGAATTCTATCAAATATTTAGAGAAGAGTTAACATCTATACTTCTCAAGCTATTTCAGAGAAAAACTGCAGAGGAAGGAATACTTCCAAATTCATTCTATGTGATCACCTTGGAGCAAAAATCAAGATACCACAGAAAAGAAAATTACAGACAGAGATCACTGAAAATAGATGCAAAGTGCTCAAAAAAATTAGCAAACTGAATCCAACAATAAATTTTTACAAGATCACACAACACAATCATGTGGGATTTAACCCAAAGATTGATTAATTTGTGGATTCTGAATCAATGTCGCACATCACATTAACAAACTGAAGAGTAAAAACAACAGGATCATCTCAATAGATGCAGATAAAACTTTTGACAAAATTCAACAGCCATTTATGGTAAAACTCTTCAGAAAGTGGTTACAGAGAGAACATACCTCAACAAAATAAAGGCCACGTGACCCAAGTCCATAGCTAACATCATACTCAATGGTGAAAGGCTGAAAGCATTTCCTCTAAGATCAGGAGCAAAACAAGGATGCCCACGGTCACGACTTCCATTCAACACAGTACTGGAAGTCCTAGCCACAGAAGTTAGACAAGAAAAACAAATAAAAGGTATCAAAGCTGGGAAGGAAGAAGTAAAACTATCACTGTTTGCAGACTGCTTGATAGCATACACAGAAAAATTCTCAAGATGCCACCAGAAAACTACTGGAGCTCATCAATAGATTCAGTAGTTTCAGGATAAAAAATTAATGTACATAAATCTGTTGTGCTTCTATACATTAACAATGAACTACCCAAAAAAGAAATTAAGAAACACTTCCATTTGTAATCACATCAAAAAGAATGAAATACCTAGGAGTAAATCTAAGGGCTTCCCTGGTAGCTCAGCTGGTAAAGGATCCACCTGCAATGCAGGAGACCTCGGTTCAATTCCTGGGTTGGGAAGGTCCCCCGGAGAAGGGATAGGCTACCTATTCCAGTATTCTTGGGCTTCCCTGGTGGCTCAGATGGTAAAGAATCTGCCTGCAATGTGGAAGACCTGGGCTCAACCCCTGGGTTGGATTGAACCTGGGTTGGATAACCCCTGGCAACCCAACCCAGTATTCTTGTCTGGAGAATCCCCATGAACAGAGGAGCCTGGCAGGCTACAATCCATGGGGTCAAAAAGAGTTGGACACAACTGAGAAACTAAGCATAGCACACAAATCTACGGAGGTAAAAGATCTACATTCAGAAACCCTGTATTCATTGGTATAACATACCAATGAAAGAAAATGAAGACCACACAAACAGATGGAAAGACATACTGTGTTCACAGATTGAAAGAATATTGTTAAAATGACCACTACTCAAGGCAGTCTACAGACTTAACGCAATCTCTATCAAAATACCAATCACATTTTTTACAAAATTATAGTATTTATGAAATCTGTATGAAAACACAAAAGACTCCAAATAGACAAAACAATCTTGAGAAAGAAGAACAAAGCTGGAAACATCATGTTCCCTGATTTTAAACCATACAACAAAGCTACAGTTATAACAAATAGTATCGTACTCACACAAAAACAGTCACATAGATCAATGGAACAGAAGAGAGTCCAAAAGTGAACCCACACTTTTATGGTCAATTAATTTATGTCAAAGGGGGCAAAAATATACAATGAGGAAAAGATAGCTTCTTCAATAAATTGTGTTGGAAAATCCTGACAACTACACATAAATCAAACTGGACCACCGTCTCATATCACACACATGGACAAATTCAAAATGCATGAGAGACTTAAATGTAAGGCCCAAAACCATAAAACTCCTAGAAGAAAACATAAGCACAACACTCTTTGGCATAAAGTACACCAATATTGCTTTGAATCTGTCTCCAAAGGCAAGAAAACAAGAAAAAAAAACAAACAAATGGGACCTAATTACAATTAAAGTTGTTTGCTCAGCAAAGGAAACCATCAACAAAATGAAGAGACACCCTACAGAATGGGAGAAGATATTTGCAAATGCTATGACTGATACATGGTTTAATATCCAAAATAAACAGCTCATAAACTCAATATCCAGAAACAAACAACCTGATTAAAGAATGAGCAGAAGACCTGAACAGACATTTTTTCCAAAGAATACATAGAGATGCCCAATAGGTACATGAAATGATGCTCAACATCACTAATGTTCAGAGAATTGCAGTTCAAAACTACGAGATATCACATGACGCTTTTCAGAATGGCTAGCATCAGAGAGACCACAAACAAGCGATGGAGAAGACGGAGGAAAAAGAGATTTTGCATACACTGCTGGTGGGAATGTAATCAGTGCAGCCACTGTATGTT
Source organism: Oreotragus oreotragus (assembly GCA_006410675.1). Classification (NCBI taxonomy): domain Eukaryota; kingdom Metazoa; phylum Chordata; class Mammalia; order Artiodactyla; family Bovidae; genus Oreotragus; species Oreotragus oreotragus. Next base: position 317,895 of record SJYX01009866.1, read on the forward strand.
CTACAGTGTTCTTCAAAACACTGAAACAGAATGACCATATGACCCAGCAATTTCACTCCTGGGTATACATCTGAAGAAAACAAAGATACTAATTTAGAAAGATACTTGCACCCCAAAGTTTATAGCAGCATTATTTACAATTGCCAAGATATGGAAGCCACCTAAGTGTCCATGAACAGGTGAATAGATTAAAAACAGATGTGAGATATATATATATATATATATACATATATATATATACACACAACAAGGGGTTTCCCTGGTGGCTCAGACTGTGAAGAATCCACCTGCAATACAGACCTGGGTTCAATCCCTGGGTCAGGAAGATCCCCTGGATAAAGGAAGGGCTACCCGCTCCAGTATTCTTGCTTGGATAATTCCATGGACAGAGGGGCCTGGCAGGAAACACTCCATGGGGTCGCAAGAGTCAGACATAACTGAGCAACAAAGATGCACACACACACTCACAATAATATCTTATGGGTACTATCCATAAGAAGAATGAAATTTTGCCATGGACCTGGAGGGTAACATAGTCCGTGAAATAAGTCAGAGAAAGACAGATACCACATGATATTACTTACATGTGGAATCTAAAAAATAAAACAAACTAGTAAATATAACAGAAAATAAACACAATCATAGCTATAGACAACAATCTAGTGGTTACCACTGGGGAGAGGAGCTAATTAGGATAGAGGATTAAGTGGTACAAACAAATATACATAAATAAGCTACAGGATACATTTTAAAGCATGGGGAATATAACCCATAAGTTTATCATAACTATAAATGAAGTTCAATCTATAAAATATTAAGTCACTATGTTGTACATCTATATATAATATTGCAAATCAACTATCCTTCAATTTTTTAAAAAAGAAACATTTAGAAATGTAACAATGAAAACTTGAATTGGGAAGAACACAAAAGAACAAATAAAAATTAAATACTCTTTCTCTTTGCCATTCTGGACATTTCATTGACTGAGGGGAACATCAGTCCCCAAACATGGCCAAAGTGAAAAACAGAATTAGGGATGGAAAATAAGGTGACATAGGACTAGCAAACTTGGTAGTAAAGTAATAATTTTTTACAAAGTTTTAAATTGGGTATGACTAAAAGCATTTTCCGGGGAAGGCAATGGCACCCCACCCCAGTACTCTTGCCTGGAAAATCCAATGGACGGAGTAGCCTGGTGGGCTGCAGTCCATGGGTTCGCTAAAAGTCGGACAGACTGAGCGACTTCACTTTCACTTTTCTCTTTCATGCATTGGAGAAGGAAATGACAACCCACTCCAGTGTTCTTGTCTGGAGAATCCCAGGGATGGGGGAGCCTGGTGGGCTGCCATCTATGGGGTCACACAGAGTCGGACACGACTGAAGTGACTTAGCAGCAGCAGCAAAAGCATTTTCTATATTTTTAATATGAAACATTTAAATTAAAAAACATGTACAAAGTCAGCACATTTTTAAAACTGGAGCTTCAGTAACTAACCAAAAGGGAAATTGGGCTTTTCCATCACTGTTCAGTCTTTTGACTTTTAGATAACAACTTCAGATTAGGATTGTTACCCACAGCGCCGCAGTGACTCATGTATACCCCTCCCTCTATGTATTCTCCCACCCATTCTGTGCATATAAAACTTGCAAAAAGAGCAAATTCATCTGCTTTAGTACCTGTGTTCCTTATATTTAAATTATAGAAACTTTCCTTCGTGGGAGTGATTATTCATACTTATTGCTTTATATTTTTCTAGGGAAAATTTTCCCAAGTGTGTCTCTGTCTGTCTCCACCCCGCAACCCGTGCCCTCCCCACCGCCCTGACCAACCTCTCTTCCAGACCAGTTCCTGATTCCCCCATGATTTAGGTCACTTAAGGTGAGTCTTCTCTGAAGGTCATCTTTAAAAAAAAAAAAAAAAGAAAGAAATTCAGGACATTTAACACTTTGGGTTATAATTGCATATTTATTATTGTGGTTATTCTAATGACCTGACTGCTTCCTCTTACCCTACTCTTGCCGTGCTCAGATACCTGTCTTGCCCCCGAGAGAATACTGTCTTTTCAAATAAAAATGGATTCAAGACAGGCTACTGAAGTCATTCATATTGCAAAGTGCTGACTGGTTTTATGGAAATATCATATGCAGAAAAATCTAAGGATTCCAAACAAAATGGTGCTGTATATTACATATTTAAGAATGAAAGGGAAAAAGTGGGACTTGGGATTTCTCATAACCAAACTGCACTTCTTGCTTAATGAAGTCAAAGCCTTAGGAATTAGGGAGAGAAGAAAAGAGGAGGAAATGAAAACACCAAAGAAAGAGAATCCCATCAGACAAAAAAAGCCAAGAGTATGGACATGCTTGTATCATTCTTTGAACTCTAAGGGCATTTCTGATCACATGCAAGACAATTTTTTTTTAACTGTGAATTGTCGGTTTTTGGCTTTGAGTTTTCCATAGCGCTGTGCCTGGCGTGGTATAGGCACTCAGTAAATACTGGTTCATTATTACACTTTGGGTAAAGAGAAAACCATATTTAACTACCAAAGTTCAAATGGATTACATGTAGATTAACAGAAACTCCCCCGCTCCTCACCAAAATATGTTTCTCCGATGTCATCTATTTTGGAAATAGATATACAGTCCTTTGCACAAGAAAGTACAAGGAGTGTAAAACTAGTGGTTTTTTAAAACTACAGAATAATATTGTTTTAAGATGAAAGAGATTCTGTAAATCTTTTATTTGGCCATTCTTAGTTTATAGAAGCTCACAAAGCCCAAACAGTTTATTTGTCCAAGAATACAGCTAGTTAGTTGGAAAACTAGAACAAGAACATTGGTCTTTCCCCATCCCTACCCCCGTGACCAAACCAGAGATTTAGGAATGGAAGACAAGTTTCTGGGTAAATGAAGATACTGAATATTCATAACTCTTTTGAGTATTTATGAGTTTGTGTCTAATAAGGAAATGTTACTGCACTGACCCCATTTAAACAGGCTGTCTATATTCTGTATTCCGAAGGTAACACTGTTTACCTTCTCACAGTGTTTTTCATACATACATGATTTTGGGGGGAAGGAACAAATTGGTAATTATCTTCACTAATGAAATGTGCAATCATTCCAGTTAGATTTTAAATGGGGCACGACTCACATTCATAAGGCCCATTGAATAAATGCCTATTAGGTACAGTTTAATGGCTTAATGCTTGATTCATGTTTTCCTTCTCTATGGTTGATTCTTACTGCATATTCAGGGTAATTAGGAAATTTGATTTTTCTTCCTGGTGTATATATAATCCCTGTATTCAGAAAGCTCAGCTCAGCAAAATAACAAGATAAAAGTCAAATTTTTCCATGAAAAAAAATTAGAGAACTATATCTGTGATGATGATAGGATTGGGGATTTTGGCTAAATGTTCTGTTAGCAAAGGAAATCCTTTTTTCGCTTTAGTAAGGAGCTAACAATTCTTAATTATCACATGCCTCAGAAAATGATTCCTGCAACACCTGGAAAAACTAGAGCATTTCTTTTCCATGTTTAAGTCCAAACTCAAACTGGCACACTGTGTTGATAAATTAATGGAGAAAAGCTTCCAATGAGAATAAATTATATTGAAAATATTCCTGTTATATGTTCTTCTGTAACAAACAATAGCATATATCAATTTATTAGAATATGACTTCTGTTCAATTTTTTCAAATTTATACACATTGTGTTAGGCTGTGAATGCTGATAACAATGAAGCAAGTCTCTGCTTTTAAAGCATTCAAGCTTTTTCTCAATATTAGTTCATAACTTCCAACAGAATAAACTCATATAACGTGCATATATGAAAAATATGTTTTTATATTTACAAAGTTAGGTTAACACTCTTTGCACATATTCAAAGTTTGACTGCTTCTTTTATGATTTAGAAGTTATTAAGTTGATGAATAGTAAGGCTTGAGTTATCTGGCAGGTGTAGATTCCACATGCTACTATATTTACTTACATCATTTTCCCCTTTCTTTTCTGCTATTCTCTCCCTGAAAGAGAAGGAACTAAGTGGATCATGAGACTCTAAGTTTGGTTCACACGAGATCCTCACTTCCACTTTCAAAAGGAGAGCAACGCATATCACTCGCAATGTTAATCAAACGTTAAGTTTGCTAATGTTTTTCTCTTCCTTCAGCATTTTTCCATATTCCTAAAAAGTACCTCCAAGAGTGAAATAACACTTTAAATGAGCATGCCTGTTTATGTGTTAAAGACAGATGGAGAAGGAGAAAGAAGAGGGATAATTAAAAGGAGATGAGATGGAAAATATATTGACATTTAAATGTTCTTTCAAAATGTTCAGTCTGCATCCCTTTCATTTGAGCTAAGATGAAAGAGGCAGTGGAGACATTCCTAGCTCTAGTTCCTTTCTGGTACCTCCAGTGGGCTCACTATGAGTTGAATGATCTGCCTCTCTAAAATGGGAATAAAAAATTAGTAAAATGATGATCAGGGAAGGAAGGGGAAAACCAACCAGACATGGCCAGAGGAGTAAGTGCTGGTTTTTGTCTCCTACAGTTAAGACCAGAGAGTACTTATTAAAGTTAGTCATTTATCGTCCTATGTAGATCAAGAACATTCTATTACCAGTGGCTCTACCAGCCCTATGATTGCACGTTATGGATATACGACAGGAGAGACACAAGGAAGATTCTGATGATCGAGACCTACAAATGAGATATAAAAAGAGAAAGAAGTAGAAAAATAAGGGAGACTTATGAGAGAAAAATCAAAGTATGTGAACAAGAGAAAAACCTGTAAAGAAGCAGATCCTATGGTAGGATTTAAAAATAAAGACAACTGTCCAAATGTAACAGCAAGACAAAGTTTTTAATCTTCTACTACTTTTATGTACATTTTTAAAATCTGTAGTCAAATACAGGAAGAATAGTGTGTAAAGATGCATTGGGAGTATTATGGGTCAGAAGAGTGTGTGTCTGCTTGTATGTGTGAGTGATTTGAGAGCGTGTTTATATGAAAAATTCATAGTTCAGGCCCGAGTCATGGCCTGTTCTTTCAAAGTAAGTTGTGGTCCTAGCCTGTACTGAACTGACACATTAGCCAGTTATATTATGCAAACTGCTTTCTGGCATTCTAGATACTGAAAGTCACACAAGAATTGTCTGCTTAAGGCCTACTCCGTCCATTTCTTCCCATGCCCTAATTCTCAGGGAACTGCAACCCATTAACTTTTTCCGAACTGACTCTTTCAGGTTATGTAGGCAAGAAACCCTGAAGCTGGGGTGCCAGTGGCTCAGAATGCAAAAGTTCAACAAGATCCAATCATCACATTATATCAGCACAAGAAAATTTGGTTAAAGGTAGTAAGTTGTTTTTTCCACTCATGTCTCTCATACATAAGGATGGTATATACTGTCTCGTGATATTGGTGGAAACAAAATGCAGTCAGCAAAGAAAAATTCTCCACATCCTTCAAAATCACTCCCTGCAAATCTCTGACCACCCTAGTGCTGCCAGGTCAGGGTCATGCACTTCAATCCTTCCATGTACATCTCTGCTGTGACACCTCATAGCAGAGTCCAGCCACAGACCAGTTCAACTGTATAGTCTGTCTTGTAATGTCAAGGATCTCCATCAATATCTCACTTCACTGGCTATGAAGTGTCTCACTTCACTGGACATGATTATATTCACAGCCATAAAATTGAAACAAAGCAGGGTAAGGAAAGCATCCATTGAAAATCTCTGTTCCTGATTCCTTGTCCCATAATTCAGCACCTATTTTGAAAGACTTGATGCAAAGAGCGACTAAACTGAACTGATTTTGAAAGACTGGACACCAAGGTGCCAGTTGGTGAACCACTCTTGTAGTTGATCAGGAAGGGTAATGCACCTCAGGAGGTTATTTACAGGAACTGTTGGAAGTCTCTTGGCCAGAACCATAGGCTAACACAATCATTCTGTAAAAATCAAAAAGGTGGTGAGATGGAAAGAGAAGGAGGTGAATAAATGCGAGGGAGTGTTCAAGTCACTCAGTCATGTCTGACTGTTTGTGACCCAATGGCCTACAGCATGCCAGGCTTCCCTGTCCTTCACCACCTCCCAGAGTTTGCAAAAACTCATGTCCATTGAGTCCATGAAGCCATCCAACCATCTGGCCCCCTGTCATCCCCTTTTCCTCCTACCTTCAATCTTTCCCAGCATCAGGGTCTTTTCCAATGAGTCAGCTCTTCGTATCAGGTGGCCAAAGTATTAGAGATTCAGCTNAAAAACTCATGTCCATTGAGTCCATGAAGCCATCCAACCATCTGGCCCCCTGTCATCCCCTTTTCCTCCTACCTTCAATCTTTCCCAGCATCAGGGTCTTTTCCAATGAGTCAGCTCTTCGTATCAGGTGGCCAAAGTATTAGAGATTCAGCTTCAGCATGTGCATTTGACTGGAGGATGAACAGCAACTGTTCCATCTCAGCTCATTTCCCCTCACCTTCCTTGCTTCTGGAAGCCAGACTCCCAGGAAGGAAGTGGTATGGGGGTAAGTGGAATCTGAGCCTCACCAGAGTCCCTAAAGAATGTGGGGGGTGGCACTTGGAGAAGTACATCCACCCTCCTCCAGCAGCTGTGACACTAGCAACCCCGTCTCAGACAACGATGGGCTCACTGACTCAAGCAAGCTGGGCTAATAGTAAAAATTCATGCTTTTCCCAGGAAATGTTCTATTACCACTTAAGTTTGTTCAAGTTTCCTTTTCTCCAAGTATCTCTGTCTCAGTTTTATCAGTAGATTCCTTCTCAGTTCGGTTCAGTCATTCAGTTGTGTCTGACTCTTTGAAACCCCATGGACTGCAGCACACCAGGCCTCCCTGCCCATCAGCAACTCCCAGAACTTGCTCCACTCATGTCCATTGTGTTGTTGATGTCATCCAACCACTTCATCCTGTCATCCCCTTCTCCTCCTGCCTTCAATCTTTCCCAGTATCAGGGTCTTTTCCAATGACTCGGTTCTTGACATCAGGTGGCCAAAGTATTAGAGTTTCAGCTTCAACATCAGTCATTCCAATGAATATTCAGGACTGACTTCCTTTAGGATGGACTGGTTGGATCTCCTTGCAGTCCAAGGGACTCTCAAGAGTCCTCTCCAACACCACAGTTCAAAAGCATCAATTCTTCAGCGCTCAGCTTTCTTTATAGTCCAACTCTCACATCCATATATGACTACTGGAAAAACTATAGCTTTGACTAGACGCACCTTTGCTGGCAAAGTAATGTCTCTGCTTTTTAATACGCTGTCTAGGTTGGTCATAGCTTTTCTTCCAAGGAGCAAGCATCTTTTAATTTCATGGCTGGAGTCACCATCTGCAGTGATTTGGAGCTCAAAAAAATAAAAGTCTGTCATTGCTTCCATTGTTTCCCCCTCTATCTGCCATGAAGTGATGGGAATGAATGACACGATTTTAGTTTTTTGAATGTTGACATAGGGGTGACATTTAATCTGAGTGTTTAGTAGAAACACACACACACAATGAGGGACACGCACAAACTGAGAGAGATACACACACACTGAGAGAGATTCTAAACACTCACATTAAATGTCATCCATATGCAGGGGTTATCAAGAGATTCCCCTGATCAAGCATGAAATAAAGGAAAGATTGCCCCCTGAGAATGAAACTTTCCCATTTCATTCCCATATCCCTAGAACAAGCACTCTTACATAAGTACACACACACACGTGCACACATAGCTTTTCACATCACCTCTAGACACAAACATATCCATACTCTCTTCCTCATGTGCACTGTGCTGGATGATATGGGAAGTGAAATGAGCAGGAAGCATCACAGCTCTAACGGACTACAAGATGTGACTTGCCATCATGAGACATCTTACTGTTGGCAGTTCAAGTCCCTGTTGAGAGACTGAGTTCTGGAGCCCAGCAACACCACCTCCAGGGTCTCCTTACACTACAGAAACCTGGGCAAGAATTTTACATTCCTTGAACCAGATTTGCCTCATCTATAAACTGGGGAACATGGTGATAACCTATCTAACGGAGTGATGGTGAGGGTCAAATGAGATTATGAATACAAATACTAGTCAGGGATTCTATCAATGTTGTTGTTTAGTCGCCAAGTCATGTCTGACTCTTCTGGGTCCTTAAAAAGTGAATGGGCTTTTTGTGGGAGAAGAGTTGACTCATTGGAAAAGACTCTGATGCTTGGAGGGATTGGGGGCAGGAGGAGAAGGGGACGACAGAGGATGAGATGGCATCACAGATTTGATGGATGTGAGTCTGAGTGAACTCCGGGAGATGGTGATGAACAGGGAGGCCTGGCGTGCTGCGATTCATGGGGTCGCAAAGAGTCGGACACGACTGAGCGACTGAACTGAACTGAACTGAACTAACCTTGATTTCTGGGGCTTCCCTGGTGGTTCAGTGGTAAAGACCCCGCCAGCCAATACAGGAGAAGCAAGTTCAATCTGCTTCCCTGAGTCAAGAAGATTCCCTGGAGAAGGATGACAACCCATCCCAGTATTCCTGCCTGGGAAATCCCATGGACAGGGAAGGCTATAGTCCTTGGGGTCACATAAGAGTTGGAAGTGACTTACTGACTAAAAATAACAACAGCTCTGACTTTAACCCTAGCACTAGTACCAATCTTAAATGACCTTAAGCAAGTTACTTAAGATTTCCCTGGGGAATTCCTTGGTGATGCAGTGGTTAGGACTCAAAGTTTTCAGTGCTAAGGGCACAGGTTCAAATCCTGGTCGGGGAACCAAGATCTCACAAACCACATGGTGTGGCCAAAAAAAAGACTAGACCTACTTCCTCTGTCTACAACTATCCCATCAACAGGGATGATGCAAAAAGACATGAAGATATGCAAAGCACCAGAGAGCACTGGGCTGTTACATCATTCACCATTCATTAAACTTCCCAATGAAAACACAGAAATGTGTAAGATGATCTAAAGTTCCCAGATAGAGGCAACACACACAAAAACAGACTGCAAGCCCCTTTATTTGCTCTCTGCAGGCGTGGGGCCAGCCAGCCAAATTGGAAGCAATCTCCCTCTTCCTCACCTCCTATTGTACCAAATCTTGAGCATTCTGCTTTTGTAAATCACTGTCTGCCTTCTCATTGTTATCACAGCCACCAGGCACAGACCCCTTTCCATCCTGGGCTTTCTCAGCCACTCAAACAGCCTCTCAGGCTCACTCCAGGCCATTCCCTACCCAGCAGCAAGAATGATGTTCTAAATTAAAATTCAGGCATGTGACACCCCTGATTAAATCCCTTCAGAAGCTCCCCAGTAGTCCAGGGGATAAAATTCAAACCTCTCAATGGGAGTTCAGCCAGCTTCTGCCTCCTCTCCCACTATTTCCTGAGTGGGCTGAAGGCATCATCCTCTGCTCCCAAATGTCATGCATGCCAAATGTCACTCAAACAGGAGCCCTCTCCTCTTCACCTAAGAAGATGCCCCTCTACCCTTGAGTGAAACACGGTTTCCTCAGGGAGGCTTTCTCTGACTCTGTACCAGCTTACAGAGCACCCACTACGTGCCGTGGCAGCATTGCCTGCTTCTCCAACACAGACGCCATCCAACCCACTTCACTTACATTATTCAGCTAATTCTGACTTTCCCATAGATAAGTTCCTTTACTGCATGTTCCTTCTTTATCAAAGTGTCTTACAAGCATGCAACTTGAAACTGAGAGCAATAAGAGACTCATTTAATACATTCCAGTCTTAGACGAGTTTGTAATTTTTTTCAGAGTGAAGAAAAAAACCTGAACATCCCTTCTTATTTGCTCCCCCCTTTTTTGGAAAATGCCAAGAGGAGAAAGATTAAAAATTATGGGCATTGTCCTCCCCCTTAACTCTGCAGTTCCAGTTTCACTCTTTCTTCGCAGAGATATCAATTCTGGGCTGCAAGCCACGATGTTCTATACAAAGTACCAATAACTCCTTAGAAGTCGGTAATGAGAAACAAATATGAAAGGAGTGTCTCTTGGGCTCAAATTCACACCCACCGCTTCAGCAGCTGCTGGGTATGGAACACTCCAGCTCCCTCAGGTTTGGTATCCCCTCACCCCCCCATCCAAATGAAGAGGATCCGCACCAGCACCTGGAGCAGAGCATCCCTGGCTGGCGGCAGAGGAGCACAACCAGGGGTCCAGGCAGCCATCTGTGTCACCCAGGCGAAAATCCACCTCTGGAAGAACACACAAATTGTCCCCTCAGAGAAATATTATCCGCTCCACCGCTCTTTCTCGCATATCGTATCCTAATTTCTTCTCCTCTCTCTTGAAATGCCATGCTCAGAAATCTTCCCTCTTGGAGGGAAGCAATGCAAGTCAAACATCGACAGCATCACTCTGTGTTCCCCACAAAGGGAGGGGAGCCAGGATTCCCTCGAGGGGCTCCCCTGGTGGTTCAAGGGTAAAGAGTCTGCCTGCGATGCAGGAGATGTGGGTTCGATCCCTGGGTCAGGAAGATCTCCTGCAGAAAGAAATGGCATTCCCTTCTAGTATTCTGGCCTGCAGAATCTCATGGACAGAGGAGGCTGGTGGGCTACAGTCCAGCGGGTCGCAGAGTCTCACCAGGCCCTAATGGGAGCGACAGACTTTGAAAGAGCAGGGAAGCGCGCAGGTGGAGGCAAGAATGCCCCAAGTGAGACTGTGGGAGAGAAGCCCTGTGCTGTGCTGCCTCTGGGTCACGTTCACTGTCCTGACACTTAAGGGCCCCCCTCGTGCTTCTCACTGCTGTCCTGGCCGCATGTCCATGCCAGAGCCGCCTGGGAGGGCTCCCTTCTCCAGAAGCAACACTGTGTCCAACAGTGCAGGGGTTTTTTCTTTATTTTAAAAGCCCAAAGATTGAAGACATTTAGTCTGAACTAAAGTACTGTTGAGACTAATACAGACAGACCATGAAAGAAACCTGCATGTGGATATATTTGTCTCTCATTTCCAGCATCTCCTGTGGCCAGATTTCTTGAGTGTGTTCTTCTGAGAGGCACCTCAACAGCTCTTAGAAGAAGAAAAGGATATTTTTACAATATCAGTGATGAAAACCCAAGTGAGAAAATGTAGACAACGTTGACAGTTTTTCACATTTACTTCCACAAAGAAATAAATCCCAACTACATCTCGATCAGCAAGAAAGAACTATTACTTGAAAAATTTATGTGTTAGAACATGCAATTTCTATTTTTTGAACTAATAATGTTTATTAACTGTGCTTCCCACTGCTCTGTATTATTAATTTATACTTTATTATTTCTTAGCTTACTAGGCTTATTATGCTTTTCTTTATGGATTTTTAAAGAGCTGATTATATAGTTTTTCAGTTAATTAGGTCACTTTGTAATACTGGGATATGAAAGGTATTTTTTTAAACAATAAAGGAAAACATTTCCTATGTGTGATGACAATCTAGTAAATCATTTAACAATTTGATTTGCTGGAAAGAATGCCAAGTGTTATCATCAGTCATTTTTCATAGTTGGACAGCTTACTAAATATAGAAAGAAAAAAATGTAACACATTAATCCATTAATGTGTTCTGAAAAGAAATTAGGATTTCAGCTTTTCCAATAAGAGGGCATATCATTTCTCTAACATTTATTATAAATACAATTGGGGGTGTCTGCCTAAACCATGGCCCCTACTCTAGAAAATGCTCCCTACCTACAGTGTGTGTTAGTCGCTCAGTCATGTCTAATACTTTGTGACCCCATGGACTGTAATCGCAGGTTCCTCTGTCCATGGGATTCTCCAGGCAAGAATACTGGAGTGGGTTGCCTTNAATACAATTGGGGGTGTCTGCCTAAACCATGGCCCCTACTCTAGAAAATGCTCCCTACCTACAGTGTGTGTTAGTCGCTCAGTCATGTCTAATACTTTGTGACCCCATGGACTGTAATCGCAGGTTCCTCTGTCCATGGGATTCTCCAGGCAAGAATACTGGAGTGGGTTGCCTTCTCCAGTGGATCTTCCCGATCCAGGATCAAACCCAGGTCTTCTGTATTGCAGGCATATTCGTTACCATCTAAGCCACCAGGCCTCACTGAAATGTGAGCTTGGATCTCCAAATATATATTACAGGACCACTTGTTCTTGTGGCCACAACAGATTAAATTAAATGTGGGCGTCTGACTCAAGGAAGTCTTAGCCACAAGCTGAACCAAGACAATCAGTTCTCTCCCAAGAATTTAAACACATTCAAATCTTACCCAGAGATAGAGGATACTTATGGTGGATACAGAAATAGTTAAAGACTGCAGTGATCTATTTGGGGTCAGGTGGCTTTGATGAATAAACAGAGAACATGATAGAGAGATATGGAAGAATGGTGCCAATATCAACAGAAAGGCTGAGACTGAGGAGACTTCTCTGGTTAAGACTCTGTACTCCCAACACAGAGGACAAAGATACAATCCCTGGTTGGGGAATTAAAATCCAGCATGCCATGTGCATGTGGCAAACTACTAAACAAAAGAAATAAATATACTAGTTGTTAAGAAAAAAAAAAAAAAACAGCAAAGAAAATCAGAGACTGAAAAAAACATTATTTAAAGGAAAGAGTAAGATGGGAAATAGCTTCATAGTCTCCAGCTCTACAGATGTGGGGTCTGAGTTATACCCACTTTACACCCATAAGTATAATCTATACCCACATACCCATTAGCTCATATCTCTGCAATTTTGTGACACAGATATGGTTGATTTTCTTTAAGTTTCCCTTTTTCCCCAATAAATTTTCTTTTCATTTACTCTAGAGAGTGAATTTCTCTTGCATGCAAAAAAAAAAAAAAACCCTAGTCAAACAGCACACAAATCCTTGTGTTTTAGGAAAGTAAACATTTTCCTTTAATGAAACTATTTTTGGAAAAATCAGTGACACATAAAGAAAAATCTGTTTATCCAATTTGGTCCTAATAAGCTATAGCAACACCATGAACAGAGTAAAATATTTGAGTCAATTTTCTTTTGTTTTGTTTCTTTTATCACTTACAAGAGTTAAACATTGATTACTAGATCAGAAAATGCAAAGATGGACCCAATCATGTGAACATAAACCACCTTGCTGTGTAGGGAGCAGAACTCCAATTTGTAGCATTTGATGTTTCCTGTCATGTAAATATTCCCACTATGCCCAGTTTCAAGTTCGCATCAGAAAACACAGAGGCCCGCACAAGCCAGCTCCATCACACCCCGCTGGATGCATTCAGTGAAGAACACTGTAAGGCAAAATATTTAATATGATTGGTTGACTTGATCCACCTCTCACAGGTGTTGAGTAACTAGCTTATGGTCATAAAATAACTGGCGAAGCATGGATTCCCACCCTGCTGCTGCTGTTAAGTCACTTCAGTCATGTACAATTCTATGCAACCCCATAGATGGCAGCCCACCAGGCTCCCCGATCCCTGGGATTCTCCAGGCAGGAACACTGGAGTGGGTTGCCATTTCCTNACTGGCGAAGCATGGATTCCCACCCTGCTGCTGCTGTTAAGTCACTTCAGTCATGTACAATTCTATGCAACCCCATAGATGGCAGCCCACCAGGCTCCCCGATCCCTGGGATTCTCCAGGCAGGAACACTGGAGTGGGTTGCCATTTCCTTCTCCAATGCATGAAAGTGAATTTGCTCAGTTGTGTCCAACTCTTCACGACCCCATGGACTGTAGTCTACCTGGCTCCTCCGTCCATGGGATTTTCCAGGCAAGAATACTGGAGTGGAATGCCATTGCCTTCTCTGGGACTCCCACCCTAGTGGCTTGATTTATACAACTGAGTGAAAGTACTGAACATACCTTACTAATTAATGTCTTTACATCAACATCTTCTACTAAGTAAATCCTGTCCCCAAAATTGCAAACTAAGAACTATCAAAATAAAGCTAGTTATCCCTAGTGTTCAGTGTGTGTGTGTGTGTGTGTCAGTTTCTCAGTCATGCCCAACTCTTTGCTACCCCACAGACTGCAGCCCACCAGGCTCCTCTGTCCATGGGATTTTCCAGGCAAGAATACTGGATTGAGTTGCCATTTCCTTCTTCAGGGGATCTTCCCGACCCAGGGATTGAACCCAGGTCTCCTGCACTGCAGGCAGATTTTTACTTTTGTAAGGCCCTAGAAAAAAAGATGTTCTTTTCATTATAGGGGACTGGAATGCTAAAGTAGGAAGTCAAGAAACACCAGAAGTAACAGGCAAATTTGGCCTTGGAATGTGGAATGAAGCAGGGCAAAGACTAATAGAGTTTTGCCAAGAAAATGCACTGGTCATAGCAAACACCCTCTTCCAGCAACACAAGAGAAGACTCTACACATGGACATCACCAGATGGTCAACACCGAAATCAGATTGATTATATTCTTTGCAGCCAAAGATGGAGAAGCTCTATACAGTCAACAAAAACAAGACCAGGAGCTGACTGTGGCTCAGATCATGAACTCCTTATTTCCAAATTCAGACTTAAATTGAAGAAAGTAGGGAAAACCGCTAGACCATTCAGGTATGACCTAAATCAAATCCCTTATGATTATACAGTGGAAGTGAGAAATAGATTTAAGGGCCTAGATCTGATAGACAGAGTTCCTGATGAACTATGGAATGAGGTTCGTGACATTGTACAGGAGACAGGGATCAAGACCATCCCCATGGAAAAGAAATGCAAAAAAGCAAAATGGCTGTCTGGAGAAGCCTTACAAATAGCACTGAAAAGAAGAGAGGCGAAAAGCAAAGGAGAAAAGAAAAGATATAAGCATCTGAATGCAGAGTTCCAAAGAATAGCAAGAAGAGATAAGAAAGCCTTCTTCAGCAATCAATGCAAAGAGATAGAGGAAAACAACAGAATGGGAAAGACTAGAGATCTCTTCAAGAGAATTGGAGATACCAAGGGAACATTTCATGCAAAGATGGGCTCGATAAAGGATAGAAATGGTATGGACCTAACAGAAGCAGAAGATATTAAGAAGAGGTGGCAAGAATACACAGAAGAACTGTACAGAAAAGATCTTCACGACCCAGATAATCATGAGGATGTGATCACTAATCTAGAGCCAGACATCTTGGAATGTGAAGTCAAGTGGGCCTTAGAAAGCATCACTAAGAACAAAGCTAGTGGAGGTGATGGAATTCCCGTTGAGCTGTTTCAAATCCTGGAAGATGATGCTGTGAAAGTGCTGCACTCAATATGCCAGCAAATTTGGAAAACTCAGCAGTGGCCACAGGACTGGAAAAGGTCAGTTTTCATTCCAATTCCAAAGAAAGGCAATGCCAAAGAATGCTCAAACTACCGCACAATTGCACTCATCTCACACGCTAGTAAAGTAATGCTCAAAATTCTCCAAGCCAGGCTTCAGCAATATGTGAACCGTGAACTCCCTGATGTTCAAGCTGGTTTTAGAACAGGCAGAGGAACCAGAGATCAAATTGCCAACATCCGCTGGATCATGGAAAAAGCAAGAGAGTTCCAGAAAAACATCTATTTCTGCTTTATTGACTATGCCAAAGCCTTTGACTGTGTGGATCACAATAAACTGTGGAAAATTCTGAAAGAGATGGGAATACCAGACCACCTAACCTGCCTCTTGAGAAATCTGTATGCAGGTCAGGAAGCAACAGTTAGAACTGGACATGGAACAACAGACTGGTTCCAAATAGGAAAAGGAGTACGTCAAGGCTGTATATTGTCTCCCTGCTTATTTAACTTATATGCAGAGTACATCATGAGAAACGCTGGACTGGAAGAAACACAAGCTGGAATCAAGATTGCCGGGAGAAATATCAATAACCTCAGATATGCTGATGACACCACCCTTATGGCAGAAAGTGAGGAGGAGCTAAAAAGCCTCTTGATGAAAGTGAAGGAGGAGAGCGAAAAAGTTGGCTTAAAGCTCAACATTCAGAAAACGAAGATCATGGCATCCGGTCCCATCACTTCATGGGAAATAGATGGGGAAACAGTGGAAACAGTGTCAGACTTTATTTTTGGGGGCTCCAAAATCACTGCAGATGGTGACTGCAGCCATGAAATTAAAAGACGCTTACTCCTTGGAAGAAAAGTTATGACCAACCTGGATAGTATATTCAAAAGCAGAGACATTACTTTGCCGACTAAGGTCCGCCTAGTCAAGGCTATGGTTTTTCCTGTGGTCATGTATGGATGTGAAAGTTGGACTGTGAAGAAAGCTGAGCGCCGAAGAATTGATGCTTTTGAACTGTGGTGTTGGAGAATACTCTTGAGAGTCCCTTGGACTGCAAGGAGATCCAACCAGTCCATTCTGAAGGAGATCAACCCTGGGATTTCTTTGGAAGGAATGATGCTAAAGCTGAAACTCCAGTACTTTGGCCACCTCATGTGAAGAGTTGACTCATTGGAAAAGACTGTGATGCTGGGAGAGATTGGGGGCAGGAGGAGAAGGGGACGACCGAGGATGAGATGGCTGGATGGCATCATGGACTTGATGGACATGAGTCTGAGTGAACTCCGGGAGTTGGTGATGGACAGGGAGGCCTGGCGTGCTGCGATTCATGGGGTCGCGAAGAGTCGGACACAACTGAGCGACTGAACTGAACTGAAGGCCCTAGAGCAAAGCAAAAACAATGAATTCTACTTGTTTCAAGGGAGTCAAGATTTTAAACCTAAATATATGGTAGCTTATCAATTGCAAGTTAACTTAATTTTCATGAAGTAGAATTTATACCCAACATCCCTTAGAAAGAATGTTCAAACCAGTGGACAATTGCACTCATTTCACACACTAGGAAGGTGATTCTCAAAATCCTTCAAGTCATGCTTCAACAGTATGTGAACTGAGAACTTGCAGATGTTCAAGATGGATTTAGAAATGGCAAGGGGTCAGTTAGGTGGGGGTGGAGGGTCCCAAGAAAGCAGAGGAATAGGGCAGGGAGATCACTTTCTCCCCAACAAATTCATCAAAAGATCATTTGAATGCTGAGTAACTTCCACAAAACAACTTCTGAACACTGGCAGAGGACACCAGGCACCCAGAAAGGCAGCCCATTCTCTTCAAAAGGAGGTNGCAGAGGAATAGGGCAGGGAGATCACTTTCTCCCCAACAAATTCATCAAAAGATCATTTGAATGCTGAGTAACTTCCACAAAACAACTTCTGAACACTGGCAGAGGACACCAGGCACCCAGAAAGGCAGCCCATTCTCTTCAAAAGGAGGTAGGATAAAATATAAAAGACAAAAGGAGAGACAAAGGAGTTGGAGGTGGAGACCTGTCCTGGGAAGGGAGTGGTGAAGGAGAAGTTTCCACATAACAGGAAACCCTCTTACAGGCGGGTCTATGGGGAGTTTTGGAATCTCAGAGGGCAACAATACTGGGAGGGGGGAAAAAAAATACCCACAGAATACTCACCTAACTGCAACTCCCAGCAGAGAAGTAGCCCAGATGCTCGCACCCACCACCAGCAAACAGGGCTGAATATGGAGGCATACACTGCATCATCGGTGCTTAGGGTAAGGACCAGGCCTGAATATCCTGAGGATAATCTGAGGGAGCTAACATGAGATAGCAACCCAAACTGTGAGATCGCCGGAGAGAAAAAAAAAAGAGAGGGAACTTTCCCATGAAAGGCTCTAATGTGCAGCCTGGCGTGCTCCCAGAACAAAGGATTGAGTGAATACCAAAGGAGAGCTAGCTGGCTGCAGACTGGCTCCTCCACCCGCCAGAGGCAGAAAGGCAGGCGGGCGACAGCCAGAGCTGGAGGGCAGGGGCAATCTCGGCCCCAGAGACAGCATCTTCCACCAAAATGTGAGCAGGCTCCCAGTTGCTAACCACGTCTTCCTGGGGTCCTGGATGGTTGACATCTGCCAGGAGGGTCACAGCCCGAGATAAGCTCCCCAGAGGAGACACATAGCTCACCTGAGATGGTGTTCTCGCAGTGTACCCAGGAAACTGAGCAGCCAGGACTGGGGAGGTGATAAGATGCACCACACACCTGGGACAGTGTGCTCACCAAGCACCTGGTCGCCTAAGCTGCTTGGACCTGGGAAGGGCACAAAACGCATGCCCAACCAAGTCTGTGCCTTTGTGGAGTACCTGAGAACCTGAACCTGAGCAGCTTAGACCTGGAAAGTGCACACAACCCAAGGCCCACTTTGGATGGTGCCCCTGCAGAGCACCCTGGAGCCTGAGCAGTGTAGACCAGGAAAGCACACGCTGCCTTGAGCTGGGGCAAACCCAGCGTGGTCCATATACTGCAGGCACTCCCCACACACACCAGTGATATTTGTTTGCAGTGTTCCTCCCTCCCCACAACACAACTGAGCAAGTGAGCCTACGTAAGTGACCGCCTTCGCCCCCTTGTGTCAGGGTGGAAATAAGACACTGAAGAGACGCAAACAGAGAAAGCCAAAATGAAGAGGGAATTGCTCTGCAAGTGACAGGTGCAACAGGTTAAAACTCTGTAGTTAACATTGACTAACCACTGGAAGGAGCCTATAGACCTTGAGAAGAACTATAAGCTGGAACAAGTAACTATCTGAAACTGAACTGACCCCACGCTGTCCACAACAGCTGTAGAGAAATTCCTGGATATATTTTTACAATTATCACTTTTTAATTTTTTAATTTAAGCTTTTTATTACTCCTTTAATTTTCATTTTTATAACCTACTATTACCTTGCAAAAAAGACCCTATTTTCTTTTTTAATATAAATTTATTTAATTGGAGGCTAATTACAATATTGTAGTGGTTTTGCCATACATTGACATGAATCAGCATAGGTATATGTGTGTTCCCCATCCTCAACCCCCACTCCTACCTTCCTCCCCTCCCCATCCCATGCCCCTTAGTCATCCCAGTGCACCAGGCCCGAACACCCTGTCTCATGCATCAAACCTGGACTGGCAACTCATTTCACATATGAAAATATACATGTTTCAGTGCCAGTCTCCCAAATCATCCCACCCTTGCCCTCTCCCACAGAGTCCAAAAGACTATTCTATACATCTGTGTCTCTTTTGCTATCTCGCATACAGAGTTATCATTACCATCTTTCTAAATTCCATATATATGTGTCAGTATACTGTATTGGTGTTTTTCTTTCTGGCTTACTTCACTCTGTATAATAGGTTCCAGTTTCATCCACCTCATTAGAACTGATTCAAACGTATTCTTTTTAATGGCTGAGTAATACTCCATTGTGTATATATATGTACCACAGCTTTCTGATCCATTCGGCTGCTGACGGACATCTAGGTTGTTAGATGTCCCTTTTGTCTCCCTTTTGACTCTCCCTTTCTCCCTCATGTCACCTCTATCTCCTCCATCCCCCTTCTCTTTCCTACTTAACTCTGTGAATCTCTCTGGGTGTTCCAGGCTGTGGAGAACACTTAGGGAACTGATTACTGGCTAGATTGGTCTCTCCCCTTTTGACTTCCCCTCTTCTCCTCCTGGTCACCTCTATGTCCCTCCTCCCTCTTCTCTTCTCCATGTAACTCTGTGAACCTCTCTGGGTGTCCCTCACTGTGGAGAACTGTTTCACCATTAACCTAGATGTTTTATCATCTGTGCTAAATGGATAGAGAAGTCTTGAGGCTGCTGTAAGAATAAGACTGAAAGCCAGAGGCAGGAGGCTTAACTCCAAAACTTGAGAACATCAGAGAACTCCTGATTCCAGGGAACATTGATAGACAAGAGCTCCACCCATGAGCCAACAAGTTCCAGAGCAAGAAATACCAGGCTAATTCTCCAGCAATAAGGAACACAGCCCTAAGCATTAAAAGACAGGCTGCCCAAAGCCATGCCAAACCTATAGACACCCAAAACTCACTACTGGACACTTCATTTCACTTCAGAGAGAAGAGATCCAGCTCCACTCACCAGAACACAAACTCAAGCTCCCCTAACCAGGGAACCTTGACAAGCCACAAGTGCAACCCTACCCAAAGGGAGGATCCACAATAAAGAGGAACCACAAATTTCCAGCCTACAGAAAGGGCACCACAAAAGCAATTTAAACAAAATGAAAAGGTAGAGGAATATTCAGTAGGTAAAGGAACATGATAATTACCCACCAAACTAAACAAAAGAGGAGGAGATAGGGAGTCTACCTGAAAAATAATTCAGAATAATGATAGTAAAGATGATCCAAATTTTTGAAAACAAAATGGAGTTACATATAAGTAGACTAGAGATAAGGATTGAGAAGATGCAAGAAATATTTAACAAGGACCTAGAAGAAATAAAGAAGAGTCAATCAAGAATGAATAATGCAATAACTGAGATCAAAAGCATGCTGGAGGGAAACCAACAGTAGAATAATAAGGCAGAAGATAGGATAAGTGAGGTGGAAGATAGAATGGTGGAAATAAATGAAGCAGAGAGGAAAAAAGAAAAAAATAATTAAAAGACATGTGGACAACCTCAGAGACCTCTGGAACAATGTTAAACGCCCCAACATTTGAATCATGGGAGTCCCAGAAGAAGAAGACAAAAAGGGCATGAGAAAATACTTGAGGAGATAATAGCTGAAAATTTTCCTAAAATGGGGAAGGAATTAGCCACCCAAGTAAAAGAAACACAGACAGTACCAAACAGGATACACCCAAGGCAAAACACCCCAACACACATTTTAATCAAATTAATAAAGATCAAACACAAAGAGCAAATATTAAAAGCAGCAAGGGAAAAGCAACAAATAACACACAACAGGATCCCCATAAAGATAACAGCTGATCTTTCAATAGAAACTCTTCAGGCCAGAAGGGAATGGCAGGACATACTTAAAGTGATGAAAGAAAAAAACCTACAAGCCAGATTACTATACCCAGCAAGGACCTCATTCAAATATGAAAGACAAATCAAAAGCCCTACAGACAAGAAAAAGCTGAGAGAATTCAGCACCACCAAACCAGCTCTCCAACAAATGCTAAAGGATCTTCTCTAGACAGGAAACACAGAAAGGTGTATAAACTTGAACCCAAAACAATGAAATAAATGACATTGGGATCATACTTACCAATAATTACCTTAAATGTAAATGGGTTGATTGCCCCAGCCAAAAGACAAAGACTGGCTGAATGGATAGAAAAATAAGACCCCTATATATGCTGTCTACAAGAGACCCACTTCAAACCAAGGGACACATACAGACTGAAAGTGAAGGGCTGGAAAAAGATATTTCACTCAAATGGAGACCAAAAGAAAGCAAGAATATCAACACTCACATCAGATAAAATAGACTTTGAAATAAAGGCCATGAAAAGAGACAAAGAAGGACACTATATAATGATCAAAGGATCAATCCAAGAAGATATAACAATTATAAATATATATGGATCCAACATAGGAACACCTCAATACATAAGGCAAATGCTAACAAGTATGAAAAGGGAAATTAACAGTAACACAATAATAATGGAAGACTTTAATATCCCACTCACAACTATCAATAGATGAACCAAACAGAAAATTAGCAAGGAAACACAAACTTTAAATGATACAATAGACCAGTTAGACCTAATTGATATCTATAGGACATTCCACCCCAAAACAATGAATTTAACCTTTTCCTCAAGTGAACACAGAACATTCTCCAGGATAGATCACATCCTGGGTCATAAATATAGTCTTGGTAAATTCAAAAAAAAAACGAAATCACTTCAAGCATCTTTTCTGATCACAATGCAGTAAATTAGATGTCAACTATAGGAAAAAAAATATTAAAAATACAAACATATGGAGGCTAAAAAATATGCTTCTGAATAACCAACAAATCACAGAAGAAATAAAAAAGGAAATCAAAATATGCACAGAAACAAATGAAAATGAAAACACAACAACCCAAAACCTATAGGATTCAGTAAAAGCAGTGCTAAGGGGAAGGTTCATAGCAATACAAGCTTATCTCAAGAAACAAGAGAAAAATTAAATAAATAACCTAACTTTACACTTAAAGCAACTAGAAAAAGAAGAAACGAAGAACCCCAGCATTAGGAGAAGAAAAGAAATCATAAAAATTAGGGCAGAAATAAATGAAAAAGAAACAAAGGAGATAATATCAAAAATCAACACAACTAAAAGCTGGTTCTTTGAGAAGATAAAAAAATATAGACAAGCCATAAGCCAGACTCATCAAGAAAAAAAGGGAGAAGAATCAAATCAACAATATTAGAAATGAAAATGGAGATATCACAACAGACAACACAGAAATAAAAAGGCTCATAAGAGATTACTATCAGCAACTATATGCCAATGAAATGGACAACCTGGAGGAAATGGACAAGTTCTTAGAAAAGTATAACCTCCCAAAACTGAACCAGGAAGAAATAGAAAATCTTAACAGACACATCACAAGCACAGAAATCGAAGCTGTAATCAAAAACTTCCAACAAACAAAAGCCCAAGACCAGATGGCTTCACAGGTGAATTCTACCAAACGAAAAGCTAACACCTATCCTACTCAAACTCTTCCAGAAAATTGCAGAGGAAGGTAAACTCCCAAACTCATTCTATGAGGACACCATCACCCTATTACCAAAACATAAAAAAGATGCCACAAAAAGAGAAAACTACAGGCCAGTATCACTGATGAACACAGATGCAAAAATCCTCAACAAGATTCTAGCAAACAGAATCCAACAATGTATTAAAAAGATTGTACATCATGACCAAGTGGACTTTATCCCAGGGATGCAAGGATTCTTCAATATTTGCAGATCAATGTGATATACCACATTAACAAATTGAAAGATAAAAACCATATGATTATCTCAATGGATGCAGAGGAAGACTTCAACAAAATTCACCACCCATTTATGATAAAAACTCTCCAGAAAGCAGGCATATAAGGAACATACCTCAACATAATAAAAGCCATATATGATAAACCCAAGGCAAACACTATCCTCAATAGCAAAAATTTGAAAGCATTTCCCCTAAAGTCAGAAACAAGACAAGGGTGCCCACTGTCACCACTACTATTCAACATAGTTTTAGAAGTTTTAACCACAGCAATCAGAGCAGAAAAAGAAATAAAAGGAATCCAGATTGGAAAAGAAGAAGTAAAACTCTCACTGTTTGCAGATGACACAGTCCTCTACATAGAAAACACTAAGGACATCATCAGGAAATTACTAGAGCTAATCAATGAATATAGTAAGGTTGCAGGATATAAAATTAATACCCAGAAATCCCTTGCATTCCTATACACTAACAATGAGAATACAGAAAGAGAAATTAAGGAGAAAATCCCATTCACCATTGCGACGAAAAGAATAAAATACTTAGGAATAAATCTACCTAAAGAAGCAAAAGACCTATATATGGAAAACTATAAAACATTGATGAAAGAATCAAAAAGGACACAAATAGATGGAGAAATATACCACATTCATGGATCGGAAGAATCAATATAGTGAAAGTGAGTATACTACCCAAAGCAATCTATAGATTCAATGCAATCCCTATCAAACTACCAACAGTATTTTTCACAGAGCTAGAAAAAATAATTTCACAATTTGTATGGAAAAAACCTCGAATAGCCAAAGCAATCTTGAAAAAGAAGAATGGAACTGGAGGAATCAACCTGCCTGACTTCAGGCTCTACTACAAAGCTATAGTCTTCAAGACAGCATGGTACTGGCACAAAGACAGAAATACAGATCAATGGAACAAAACAGAAAGAGAAAGCCCAGAGATAAATCCATGCACCTCCATGGACACCTTATCTTTGACAAAGGAGGCAAAAGTATACAATGGAGAAAAGACAATCTCTTTAACAAGTGGTGCTGGGGAAACTGGTCAACCACTTGTAAGAAAAAATGAAACTAGAACAGTTTCTAACACCATACACAAAAATAAACTCTAAATGGATTAAAGATCTAAATGTAAGACCAGAAACTATAAAACTTCTACAGGAAAACATAGGCAAAATACTCTCTGACATAAATCACAGCAAGATCCTCTATGACACATAAACAAATGTGACCTGATTAAACTTAAAAGCTTTTGCACAATGAAGGAAACTATAAGCAAGGTGAAAAGATAGCCTTCAGAATGGGAGAAAATAGCAAATTAAGCAACTGACAAAGAATTAATCTCTAAAATATACAAGCAGCTCATGCAGCTCAAAACCAGAAAAATAAATGACCCAATCCAAAAATGGGCCAAAGAACTAAACAGAAATTTCTCCAAAGAAGACATACAGATAGCTAATAAACACATGAAAATATGTTCAGCATCATTCATTATCAAAGAAATCCAAATCAAAACCACAATGAGGTACCATCTCACGCCAGTCAGAATGGCTGCTATCAAAAAATCTACAAACAATAAATGTTGGAGAGGCTGTGGAGAAAAGGGAACCCTTTACACTGTTTGTGGGACTGCAAAATAGTAGAGACACTATGGAGAATAGTGTGGAGATTCCTTAAAAACCTGGAAATAGAGCTGCCATACGACCCAGCAATTTCACTGCTGGGCATATACACCGAGGAAACCAGAATTGAAAGAGATACGTGTACCCCAATGTTTATTGCAGCACCATTTATAATAGCTAGGACATGGAAGCAAACTAGATGTCCACTGGCAGATGAATGGATAAGAAAGCTGTTGTACATATACACAATGGAATATTGCTCAACTATTACAAAGAATGCACTTGAATCAGTTCTAATAAGGTGGATGAAACTGAAGCCTATTATATAGAGTGAAGTAAGTCAGAAAGAATACAGTATATTAATGCATATATATGGAATTTAGAAAGATGGTAACGACGAACCTATATGCAAGACAGCAAAAGAGACACAGAGATGAAGAACAGACTTTTGACTCTGTGGGAGAAGGCAAGAGTGGGATGATTTGAGAGAACAGCATCGAAACATGTATGTTGCCATATGTGAAATAGATCACCAGTCTAAATTCGATGAACGAAACAGGGCACTCAAAGCTAGTGCACTGGGATGACCCTGAGGAATGGGATGGGGAGGAAGGTGGGAGGGGGTTCAGGATGGGGGACACATGTGCACCCGTGGCTGATTCATGTCAGTGTATGGCAAAAACCACCACAATGCTGTAAAGTAATTAGCCTCCAATTAAAATAAATGAATTAATTTTTTTAAAGGCAAGGGATCAAATTACCAATATTCACTGGATCACAGAAAAATCAAGGGAATTCCAAAAAACATCTACTTATGTTTCATTGATTATATTAAAGCCTTTGACTGTATAGATCACAACAAACTGTGGAAAATTCTTAGAGATAGGAATACCAGACCACCTTACCTTCTCCTGGTGGCTCAGATGGTAAAGCGTCTGCCTACAATGTGGGAGACCTGGGTTCGATCCCTGGGTCAGGAAGATCCCCTGAGGAAGGAAATGGCAACCCACTCCAGCACTCTTGCCTGGAAAATCCCATGGATGGACGAGACTCGTAGGCTACAGCGCATGGGGTGACAAACAGTTGGACACGACTGAGCGACTTCACTTTACCTGCTCCTGAGAAATCTGTACACAGGTCAAGAACCAACCATTAGAACTGGACATGGAACAACAGACTGGTTCATAATTGGGAAAGGAATTACATCAGGGCTGTACATTGTCACACTTAACGTACTTAACTTATATGTAGAGTACATCATACAAATGCCTGGCTGGATAAATCCCAAGCTGGAATCAAGACTGCCAGGAGAAATACCAACAACCTCAGATATGTAGATGATACCACTCTAATGGCAAAAAGTAAAGAGGAACTAGAGTCTTTTGATGAAGGTGAAAGGGGAGAGTGAAAAAGTTGGCTTAAAACTCAACATTCCAAAAATTAAGATTGTGGTATCTAGTCTCATCACTTCATGGCAAGTAAATGGGGGAAAAGTTGAAATAGTGACAGATTTTATTTTCTTGGGCTCCAAAATCACTGTGGATGGTGACTGAAGCCAGGAAATCAAAAGACACTCCTTGGAAGAAAGTTATGACAACCTAGACAGTGTATGAAAAAGCAAAGACATCACTTTGCCAACAAAGGTCCATATAGTCAAGGCTATGGTTTTTCCAGTAGTCAGGTACAGATGTGAGAGTTGGACTATAAAGAAAGTTGAGCACTGAAGAATTTATGTTCTTGAACTGTGGGACTGACTCTTGAGAGTCCCTTGGACAGCAAGGAGATCCACGCAGTCAATCTTAAAGGAAATCAGTCCTGAATAGTCATTGGAAGGACTGATGCTGAAGCTGAAGTTCTAATACTTTGGCCACCTGATTCGAAGAGCCGATTCACTGGAAAAGGACCCTGATTCTGGGAAAGATTGAAGGCAAGAGAAGGAGATGACAGAGGATGAGATAGTTGGATGTCATCACTGACTCAATGGACAGGAGTTTGAGCAAACTCCTGGAGATTGTGAAGAATCATGAATCCTGGCATGCTGCTGTTCATGGAGTTACAAAGAGTTGGACACGATTTAGTGACTAACATCAATCTACCACAAAGAAGTTTTTGGCATTTCTGAACATATCACACTCTTTTTAAAAACCATAGTGTTTCAGAAACTCTTCCCACACTTCTTCTGACTAAATTTTTACTCATTCTCTAACACTAGCCAAATCTCAACTCTCCCCTGAGTCCTGTTCCAGCTTCTCAGACAGAATCATTCACTAAAGCTACACTCCTCAGTTTAAAGTCCTTTTCCAGGCATATTTTGGCTATCATCATGGGCATAGGCATTTTAAGTTCATATATCTGACCTGCCATTTTAAACTTAAATCTCCATGTCCAACACAGCATCCAGTGGAGAATGGGTGCTCTACTGATGTTTACAGAATGAATGAGCTATTCATTTAAAATACTTGATACCCTTTTTATAAGGAAAAAAAAGCAAATTTTTTAAAGCACAGATGAATAGGGTTGAGATGGCTCACAGTAAATGAAAAAGATTGAGTTGTTCTCCTGCTCCAACTAAGTAAACTTAGAAATTAAGTTGGAAGAACTTTTGGCACAAGAACTGCATTTTCAGAATTATCAGTTACACTTACAACTCCCCCCACCACCACAGAGCTCACAGCTACAATTCTACTGTGTAAGCCACAGTCACCACCCAAGATACTTTCCTAATGAGGAAAAAAACATTTTCTGTTGGTCCTGATGTTGAGGAAGGATTAAATTCACCCAGTGCTTTAACATGACCCTCAGCCAAAGACATTCCCATCCTATTATAGCTGTTCTGCAATTATACAAGCTAATTTGCCTAATAACAACTTTCTATAAAGATCTGTATGTATTTGCATACATCTGTATGAGAGGAAGGGAGGGTTGAGGAGAGGGACAAAGAAATAACAAAAATCTTAAAAGGAGGTTGTTCTTGTCCATTATCCTATTTTACTGCCAGACAACAACTGACCCGGAGAGAAACTGAATAAGTTGCTCAAGCAGACTCTGAACCTGAACTGTCTCACAACCCACAGATTTTTAACATCTTTGCATGTGGCAACACCTACTGCCTCCTGTTCCTTTTTCTTTCACTGTTATCCTAAGACAACCTAAGTCCTATGAAACGCAGAGCTTGCAAGAAATATCCAAGGGAGAGGGCAGGACAAATCAAGAGAGTAACACTAACACACACACACTACCATGGGTAAAACAGATACCTAGTGGGAAGCTACTGTATAGCACAGGGAGCTCAGCTCAGCACTCTGTGATGACCTGGAGGGGTGTGATGGNGTGGGGTGGAGGGGTGGGAGGGAGGCCCAAGAGGGAAAAGATACATGCATACAAAGAGTGGATTCAAGGGCTTCCCTGGTGGTTTAAACAGTAAAGAATTTGCCTGCAGTGTGAGAAATCCAGGTTCAATCCCTGGGTCAGGAAGATCCCCTGGAGAAGGGAATGGAATAGTACCCACTGCAGTATTCTTGCCTGGAGAATTCCATGGACAGAGGAACCTAGTGAGTCAGACACGACTGAGTGACTAACACTTTCACTTTGGGGGGCAGGGCTTACCAGGTGGTGACAGCGGTAAAGAACCCACCTGCCAAGACAGGAGACATAAAAGATGAAGGTTTGATCCCTGGATTGGGAAGATCCCCTGGAGAAGGGCATGGCAATCCACTCCAGTATTCTTGCCTGGAGAATCCAATGGACAGAGGAGCCTGGCCCTGGCAGGTTAGAGTTCATGGGGTCGCACAGAGTCGGACATGATGTAGCAACTTAGCACACATAGCTGATTCACATTGTACAGCAGAAGCTAACACAACATTGTAAAGCAATTATACTATAATTAAAATTTAAAAGTTTTTTAAAGAAGAAATATCAGAAGATGCAATGAGAATCATGCTGCCACTCCCAAAAGGTCTGCTTCTTCTCATCACTCATTTTATTCTTGTCCTTGAGAAAATCAACTTACCCTGGGCCTCAACCAACCCAAATTAAAACAGGAATTGTTATTACAGCATCTTTACTAATGGGTCTGACTAAAACAAAGGAACACATGTGTACAAACTGGTCTTTTAAAATGGTTGCTAAGGACTAGAATTGCTTCTGATTTAAAGTGGTCAGTTTTGATTAGTGTATAATCTCAGTAATCAATGACTCACAGATATAAATAAATTCATTTTTAGTTTCCAGTTTGTAGCTAAATGTATACAACAGAACAAACTAAACGGACACATTTTAATGTCTTTAATCTATTGGATGCGGGGCTCCACTAGTTCATATTTCCCTGATTTGAGCAAAAAAAAAAAAAAACAGCTAAGTCTCAGAAGTGAGAAACGTGTTCTGGGAAAAAGCAGATATGAAATGTTTTCACTTTTATAAATGACTTGCCTGTTCGGTTCTCTATTATATATTAAATGGCTCCTCTGATTTGAAGAACTTTCAAACTGAATCTACAAGCTGGCAGTATTGCCCAATATAAACAGTCACTCGACAGGATGAAAAAAGTCATTCCATCTTCTCTTTAATCTTTATGCTTCCTTCTCTGCCCCTTTCCATTTACAACACAGAATGAACTCTGGACTATCAAGTCTGGGCCCTTCTATAACCCAGTACTTCTTCCAAGGCAATTCTGTACATTTTAAATGGAGAGGAAATGAAAAAGCATACCACCACCAGCTGATTAACTGCCTATCAATATAGTTAGATGAGCTTAATTTTCCCCACAGAATTCAGAAATATTGCAAATGCCCTCAGGGGATAGTCATAACCAGAATCCCTTAAGGGAAGCAGCAGAAACACTTGGTAATCAATTCTCCCAAATTCCTAAGGAAAAGCCACCCCTAATTCAAGCTAATAACATGTTGGAAGCCAGAAGACTGGAAAACTCCGTCTAGCTAGTTTGGTTTTTGAAAGCTGCAGAGACTCCAAAGAACTCAGTGGCCTAATAAAACACCTGCCATCGGGGCTGATGGGTTTATGTCCTTGAAAATGCATTTTGTGATGACACAGATAGTTTCTGTATTTGAGTAACGGTATCTGAGCTTTCACCTAGCTTTGTCAAGGAATTATTTTGTTCCCAAACACCCTTTGGATCGATAGCAGCTCAATATCATTCATGATGAGTGCAGAAGTATTCTTTCACTTTTCTGGACTTGAAAGCTAATGTACATGAAAAGGTTGACTTCAACCCTATTAGTACATAAAGGAATTAAAACAGAATTTCATATGGCTGATTCGAGCTGTCCAATTGCACCTGGCCTCCTGGCTCTATTCAAATGTCCCCCTACCTGTCTACTGCATTTCTCTATTCCAAAATGTCTCCACGGCTTTCAAATCTTCACATAAGTATATCCTCTTACCTTTAGCTCATCACTTCATCTTGAATATTTTTTTTAAGTAAATAGTCCATCTGACTGAAACATTCTCAATTTTTCATCTATGTAATAACTTTTCTTCATATGTAGGCATTTTGCTTTTTCTCTTCTACCTCAGAATTTTCTTTCTTTTCTGGAACTAAACCCATTCTGATGTGCCCTTTGCACATTTCTCAGAATCTTCCTTCTTCAAGTCATTCTTCTCAACTGATCTTTAAATTTCTTCCTCACTCTTCTTTTTCTTCTTAACAAGATCCATGTCTAATTCCTCAGATCCAAAGCCTTCCCTTGACCTTGAACTCACTTAAAGTGACTATTTTCTCTCTCTTCAGATTCTTTTCTCACATTTATTTCCATTTTTATGACAAAAGTAGGCCATTTTTTGCTTAAAAATTACAAAATATAAAAACTCAAAGAAAAAATCAGATTGTTACCCAGTTATGAAAAGTGAAAGTTGCTCAGTTGTTTCCAACTCTTTGCGACTCCATGGACTGCAGTCCATGGAATTCTCCAGGCCAGAATACTGGAGTGGATAGTCTTTCTCTTCTCCAAGGGATCTTCCCAACCCAGGGATTGAACCCAGGTCTCCCACATTGCAGGCAGATTCNTTATGAAAAGTGAAAGTTGCTCAGTTGTTTCCAACTCTTTGCGACTCCATGGACTGCAGTCCATGGAATTCTCCAGGCCAGAATACTGGAGTGGATAGTCTTTCTCTTCTCCAAGGGATCTTCCCAACCCAGGGATTGAACCCAGGTCTCCCACATTGCAGGCAGATTCTTTACCAGCTGAGCCCCAAGGGTAGCCCAAGAATACTGAAGTGGGTAGCCTATCCTTTCTCCAGCAGATTTTCCCAACCCAGGAATTGAACCAGAGTCTCCTTCATTGCAGGCAGATTCTCTACCAGCTGAGGTATCAAGGAAGCCCTACTCAGTTATAAACAGTACTATGTAAAGGTATTCACAAACACATGAAAGTGAAAGTGTTAGTCACTCAGTAGTGTCTCTTTGCAACCCCATGGACTGTTGCCCACCAGGCTCCTTTGTCCATGGGATTCTCCAGGCAAGAATACTGGACTAGGTAGCCATTCCCTTATTCAAGGGATCTTCCTGACACAGGGATCAAACCCAGGTCTGCAGCACTGCAGGCAGATTGTTCACCATCTGAGCCAATACATAAGCATATTTAATAAAACTAACTATATACTATGTTTCACTGACCAGTATTTATGACAAGTGACTTTCCATGCCAATAAAAGTAAATCTCTATCATTAAAATGATTGTAATTTATTTGACAGTATGGAGGATTAAACCAAATCTCTGGTATTGGTCATTTGTTAGGTAACTAATTTTCTTATAAACAACGGCTGCAGTAAAGATTTTTGCCTGCAGTTTTGCACACTTATGTGATAACCTTTGAGGATGTCCTTGAAGAAGAATCCTAGAAAACATTTTGAAAACATAATACCTGTGGGTAGATTATTTGTCTCGCTATCAACACCTTTTCAACTGTATATGATAGGGGTTTAGTCATCACTGCTTTAATGGAATTACTCTCTCAAAATGAATTATGACATTTTAATTATCAAATACAGCGTTCAACCTAGTTTTAATCATCCTTAATGTCTATACTTGAATTGACAATGATCATTCCTTTCCTCTTAATATTCTTTCTTCCCTAATAATTTCCATGGCATTACTATCTCAGCTCCACCTCTATCATTCTTTCCCTTTTCTGCCTATGTATCTTCTTCCTTCTTCCAAGTAAATATAAGTCTTATTTCTCTCCTGAGACTTTATTTTCTCACTTTATTCTTCCTAAATTGATAGTCTTGCCCACTCTCAGTTATAGCTGTCACCTTTGTTTTCCCCAAATCTTCATCTTCAGCCCAGTTTCATCAAGAATGACCTGCTCCCTCCTAGACTGATTTACCCACACATCCCGTTGATAAAAAAAATAACAGGTTTAAACTCACTTATACCCTCTTAACTGCTCGTCTTTCTAGATTCCCTGGTGCTGTTGCTATCTCTGTCAACCTCCCAAATTTCCCACCACTTTGCACAAAAAGGATCACCAAGCATCGCTGCTTTTGCCTGAGTATATTTTCCTTGACGTGCTGCTAGACAAAATGATGCTCTCTGCCTCCTGTGGTTCTTTTCCTGCATCCTCATGGGTGGGAGGACTATCAAAGACCCTGTTTTCCTCAGTAGTCCGCTTGCAACTCCAGCTCACTTAAGATGCACTGAATTTAGATGATGATACGGCTGTTCCTCTGAAGCTCTCCTCTCTGTACTCACCCTCCTCAAGTTTCCCTAGGATGGTAAGAAAGCCACTAAGAGGATTATGGAAAATCTGAGATCCTGAGATCCTCTGAATTCTCAGCTCCCAGATCAGGAACAAGAGAGCATTAGGAGAACTACGTGAACCCCTGGGGAGGAAATTTTGTTCTGGTTTGGTTTTCATTTTGATTTTGATTTGTATCTTTCTGCCAAAGTCAAAAAAAGAAGAGAGGCCCCTCTGCGGAGAGAGCAGCAGCAGCAGCACTGACTGATCTGATGACAGCTTGGCAACAGCCCTCGTGCAGGCAGCTGGCAGGGGGTGGGAAAGGTGCCAGTGCTGGAAGATGCTGCCACGGCAACCCTGGTGCAAGCGGCCGTGCTGGCACAGGTGGCCTCGCGTTGGCAAAGCAGCAGCGTGAAATGCGCAGGAGGCGAGGAAGACAGGCAGTGGCCTTGGCAAAGGCCGAGGCAGTGGTGGGGAGAGCTGTACGATGAAAGGGACTTGGTGCTATAACAAAGCCCAGGAAAGAACATGCCATCCCCCCAAGTCCAGAATCACAGATTCTTCCATGCAGCAATTCACCCGCCTCGGTGTCCCTTACACCCATTCCAAGCCCGAAATGCACACAGGAACAGCAAACAAAATGCCAGAAGCCATGCTGAGAGTCAAGACCATCCGAACTGGCACAGGATTTCCAGGGCACAGAGTGAAATTACTTCAAAAGTAGGAGTCAGTTAAGATGTTGAGATGAAAAGCAACATTTCACATGCGATCGATATGCAAACACTGGGTTTCATTACTGGACTCTCCAGTAACAAAGGGCTGAAATGAACCAATACACACCTCTCCTCGCACTCAGCTGACAGAGGCAAGAAGATTCGGCAAGCTCCAGTTTTCTTGAAAATCGCTTACTCTTTCCAAATACTTTAATAAATATTCAGGAGACAGAGTTCATCGACAATCCCCACCCTCAGATGTGAAGCCAATTAGCTGCTGATACCTAAGCTTAGCATTTAGCTTTCTAGTACCAAAGAAGATTCTTTTAAAAGAAATGTTTATTCTGAATGTAAATGATAAACTGGAAAGAACTATGGATTAAAACCTCAAAACTGTCCTCTCAAAGGGCTCTCCTTTTTTTAATCCAAAGACAAAGGAGATAAATAGGAAATTAAACTATGTGGGGGAATGAAAGATGGCGTCCTTGAGGAATTACGTATTTCTTGCTATGTTTTAATGCTGTTGGCAATTTAAGCTGCTCATTTCCCAAAGATTTTAAATAAGCTCATCTAAAACCGAGGGGCCAAAAAAATTTAATAATTTAAAGATTACTTTCCCAAAAGAAGGACTTCATCCCACTCACTCAGCTTTCTTTACCGACTGTGTATTATTTCAAGACAAAATTTGATCTCTTTGAGCATTCAACTATGGTTGCAGATTTGCACTGCTGTTTGCACTTAATCCCCAAAATAAACTCAAGAAACTGCTGTAGATCAAGTTTGTTCTGCAGGGGAAAAGTCGTCTACATAGTGTACAATTTGTTTCATTATCATCCTGCAGTTAGAACAACAGATGATTCTGTTTATCAGTTTTGCCACTGTGACTTACTGGAACCAAGAGAAGACAGACTCTGCCTTCATATACATCTTTTATTTCAGCATGAAACTTGGAAAACTAATTGGTTTGTTTTCCTATTAGTCTTTCTCACTTGACAGGAGTTCTTATTAAGGCCCTGAATTGAACACTATTCAGATTAAGAATCCTTTGAAAATTCAAGCTATGAGGTTTGCATGTAAGGAATCTGCAGCACCAATATTTCTCCAATAGGCTTGAAGTTCGTCAAAAGTTACGAGTCCTACCAAAGCCCACCCAGTGCTTTGTCTTTTTTTTAAGATTTATTTTTTGATGTGGACCATTTTTAAAAGTCTTCACTGAATTTGTTACAATATTGCCTCTGTTGTTTACATTCTGGTTTTTTGGCCACAAGTGATGTGGGATCTTATCTCCCCAATCACAGATCAAACCCACACCCTCTGCATTGGAAGGCAGTCTTCACCACTGAACTGCCAGGGAAGTCCCGTGCTTTGTCTTCATACCAAGGAGACCCATTAGTTGCCACTCTTAGGGCTCTATACACACCAAGATCTTATGGAACAACCCGAGCAAACTTTACGGTCAACCCAATACAATGGCTGTCTTTTACAAGAACTTCAGTGATCAGCTCTAATTACTGCAACTAGATAACAGTTTCAAAGGTCAGAAACAAAACATCAGAACTGTTTGGTCTATAGAAAATAATCAATTAATTTGTGTTTTTTTTTTCCCCATTACCAATCATTTACTATCATATAGCAACAGCCTCAAAACGCTCATGAGTCCCTTAAAATGAATGGAAATGTATGCATACAGCCCGAACA
Organism: Oreotragus oreotragus; assembly: GCA_006410675.1. Taxonomy (NCBI): domain Eukaryota; kingdom Metazoa; phylum Chordata; class Mammalia; order Artiodactyla; family Bovidae; genus Oreotragus; species Oreotragus oreotragus. The sequence continues at coordinate 352,365 of SJYX01009866.1, forward strand.
CTCCTATGTCTTTGCAACTCAACATCAAAGTGTGTATCATATCATCTCAAGGGAGTTATGCTTTAATGGGGCATGTCTCCCACTGAATGCTCAGCTGAGGAATGTCACTGGAAGCCTACAAGTCTTCTGGCAGTGACCAGAATCTTCTCCTATCCCTGAGGTTTTCTAGAAGTCAAGGAAAATAAGTTTACAAGAACTTTATGTGTACTAATTATATTACCCTTTCCATTTCCTTTCCTTAGATAATTGAGAACTATGTGTCCTACCAGCAAATTCATGTACTACAGTAAAATGTAGAAGAAAACTATGCCTACCTCAATCATGTAGTCCATTCTCTGTAATGCTTTTGCTTAATTTATAAGAGTATTGGGTCCTGCGTGATTTACTGCAACATAGATCTATCAAAATAAAACTGAGAAGTCTTACAGTGCACTTGGTAGGAGGTAAAGATTTTTATTCTCCTACCACAAACTAGTGTCAAGAATTAATGATGCATAATTTGGTGAATGATTTACAATCTTACTAGTTTTTAGCATTCATTTAATAACATGCTGCAGCTTTGTCTGTTGTCTTAAACACAACCCTGCCTTCCTAGATGTTGCAGGAGATGTCATATCTGGTTCAAATTAAGTAAACACAATAGCTCTAGGAGGAGAAGATAATTATATGTATCTGCTATCTATATCAGAGAAGGCAATGGCAACCCACTCCAGTACTCTTGCCTGGAAAATCCCATGAACAGAAAGCCTGACAGGCTGCAGTCTATGGGGTCGCGAAGAGTCGGACACAACTGAGAGACTTCACTTTCACTTTTCACTTCATGCACTGGAGAAGGCAATGGCAACCCACTCCAGTACTCTTGCCTGGAAAATCCCAGGGACAGGGGAGCCTGGCAGGCTGTGGTCCATGGGATTGCAAAGAGTCGGACACAACTGAGCGACTTCACTTTCACTTTTCACTTTCATGCATTGGAGAAGGAAATTCAAGGAATTATTTTGTTCCCAAACACCCTTTGGATCGATAGCAGCTCAATATCATTCATGATGAGTGCAGAAGTATTCTTTCACTTTTCTGGACTTGAAAGCTAATGTACATGAAAAGGTTGACTTCAACCCTATTAGTACATAAAGGAATTAAAACAGAATTTCATATGGCTGATTCGAGCTGTCCAATTGCACCTGGCCTCCTGGCTCTATTCAAATGTCCCCCTACCTGTCTACTGCATTTCTCTATTCCAAAATGTCTCCACGGCTTTCAAATCTTCACATAAGTATATCCTCTTACCTTTAGCTCATCACTTCATCTTGAATATTTTTTTTAAGTAAATAGTCCATCTGACTGAAACATTCTCAATTTTTCATCTATGTAATAACTTTTCTTCATATGTAGGCATTTTGCTTTTTCTCTTCTACCTCAGAATTTTCTTTCTTTTCTGGAACTAAACCCATTCTGATGTGCCCTTTGCACATTTCTCAGAATCTTCCTTCTTCAAGTCATTCTTCTCAACTGATCTTTAAATTTCTTCCTCACTCTTCTTTTTCTTCTTAACAAGATCCATGTCTAATTCCTCAGATCCAAAGCCTTCCCTTGACCTTGAACTCACTTAAAGTGACTATTTTCTCTCTCTTCAGATTCTTTTCTCACATTTATTTCCATTTTTATGACAAAAGTAGGCCATTTTTTGCTTAAAAATTACAAAATATAAAAACTCAAAGAAAAAATCAGATTGTTACCCAGTTATGAAAAGTGAAAGTTGCTCAGTTGTTTCCAACTCTTTGCGACTCCATGGACTGCAGTCCATGGAATTCTCCAGGCCAGAATACTGGAGTGGATAGTCTTTCTCTTCTCCAAGGGATCTTCCCAACCCAGGGATTGAACCCAGGTCTCCCACATTGCAGGCAGATTCTTTACCAGCTGAGCCCCAAGGGTAGCCCAAGAATACTGAAGTGGGTAGCCTATCCTTTCTCCAGCAGATTTTCCCAACCCAGGAATTGAACCAGAGTCTCCTTCATTGCAGGCAGATTCTCTACCAGCTGAGGTATCAAGGAAGCCCTACTCAGTTATAAACAGTACTATGTAAAGGTATTCACAAACACATGAAAGTGAAAGTGTTAGTCACTCAGTAGTGTCTCTTTGCAACCCCATGGACTGTTGCCCACCAGGCTCCTTTGTCCATGGGATTCTCCAGGCAAGAATACTGGACTAGGTAGCCATTCCCTTATTCAAGGGATCTTCCTGACACAGGGATCAAACCCAGGTCTGCAGCACTGCAGGCAGATTGTTCACCATCTGAGCCAATACATAAGCATATTTAATAAAACTAACTATATACTATGTTTCACTGACCAGTATTTATGACAAGTGACTTTCCATGCCAATAAAAGTAAATCTCTATCATTAAAATGATTGTAATTTATTTGACAGTATGGAGGATTAAACCAAATCTCTGGTATTGGTCATTTGTTAGGTAACTAATTTTCTTATAAACAACGGCTGCAGTAAAGATTTTTGCCTGCAGTTTTGCACACTTATGTGATAACCTTTGAGGATGTCCTTGAAGAAGAATCCTAGAAAACATTTTGAAAACATAATACCTGTGGGTAGATTATTTGTCTCGCTATCAACACCTTTTCAACTGTATATGATAGGGGTTTAGTCATCACTGCTTTAATGGAATTACTCTCTCAAAATGAATTATGACATTTTAATTATCAAATACAGCGTTCAACCTAGTTTTAATCATCCTTAATGTCTATACTTGAATTGACAATGATCATTCCTTTCCTCTTAATATTCTTTCTTCCCTAATAATTTCCATGGCATTACTATCTCAGCTCCACCTCTATCATTCTTTCCCTTTTCTGCCTATGTATCTTCTTCCTTCTTCCAAGTAAATATAAGTCTTATTTCTCTCCTGAGACTTTATTTTCTCACTTTATTCTTCCTAAATTGATAGTCTTGCCCACTCTCAGTTATAGCTGTCACCTTTGTTTTCCCCAAATCTTCATCTTCAGCCCAGTTTCATCAAGAATGACCTGCTCCCTCCTAGACTGATTTACCCACACATCCCGTTGATAAAAAAAATAACAGGTTTAAACTCACTTATACCCTCTTAACTGCTCGTCTTTCTAGATTCCCTGGTGCTGTTGCTATCTCTGTCAACCTCCCAAATTTCCCACCACTTTGCACAAAAAGGATCACCAAGCATCGCTGCTTTTGCCTGAGTATATTTTCCTTGACGTGCTGCTAGACAAAATGATGCTCTCTGCCTCCTGTGGTTCTTTTCCTGCATCCTCATGGGTGGGAGGACTATCAAAGACCCTGTTTTCCTCAGTAGTCCGCTTGCAACTCCAGCTCACTTAAGATGCACTGAATTTAGATGATGATACGGCTGTTCCTCTGAAGCTCTCCTCTCTGTACTCACCCTCCTCAAGTTTCCCTAGGATGGTAAGAAAGCCACTAAGAGGATTATGGAAAATCTGAGATCCTGAGATCCTCTGAATTCTCAGCTCCCAGATCAGGAACAAGAGAGCATTAGGAGAACTACGTGAACCCCTGGGGAGGAAATTTTGTTCTGGTTTGGTTTTCATTTTGATTTTGATTTGTATCTTTCTGCCAAAGTCAAAAAAAGAAGAGAGGCCCCTCTGCGGAGAGAGCAGCAGCAGCAGCACTGACTGATCTGATGACAGCTTGGCAACAGCCCTCGTGCAGGCAGCTGGCAGGGGGTGGGAAAGGTGCCAGTGCTGGAAGATGCTGCCACGGCAACCCTGGTGCAAGCGGCCGTGCTGGCACAGGTGGCCTCGCGTTGGCAAAGCAGCAGCGTGAAATGCGCAGGAGGCGAGGAAGACAGGCAGTGGCCTTGGCAAAGGCCGAGGCAGTGGTGGGGAGAGCTGTACGATGAAAGGGACTTGGTGCTATAACAAAGCCCAGGAAAGAACATGCCATCCCCCCAAGTCCAGAATCACAGATTCTTCCATGCAGCAATTCACCCGCCTCGGTGTCCCTTACACCCATTCCAAGCCCGAAATGCACACAGGAACAGCAAACAAAATGCCAGAAGCCATGCTGAGAGTCAAGACCATCCGAACTGGCACAGGATTTCCAGGGCACAGAGTGAAATTACTTCAAAAGTAGGAGTCAGTTAAGATGTTGAGATGAAAAGCAACATTTCACATGCGATCGATATGCAAACACTGGGTTTCATTACTGGACTCTCCAGTAACAAAGGGCTGAAATGAACCAATACACACCTCTCCTCGCACTCAGCTGACAGAGGCAAGAAGATTCGGCAAGCTCCAGTTTTCTTGAAAATCGCTTACTCTTTCCAAATACTTTAATAAATATTCAGGAGACAGAGTTCATCGACAATCCCCACCCTCAGATGTGAAGCCAATTAGCTGCTGATACCTAAGCTTAGCATTTAGCTTTCTAGTACCAAAGAAGATTCTTTTAAAAGAAATGTTTATTCTGAATGTAAATGATAAACTGGAAAGAACTATGGATTAAAACCTCAAAACTGTCCTCTCAAAGGGCTCTCCTTTTTTTAATCCAAAGACAAAGGAGATAAATAGGAAATTAAACTATGTGGGGGAATGAAAGATGGCGTCCTTGAGGAATTACGTATTTCTTGCTATGTTTTAATGCTGTTGGCAATTTAAGCTGCTCATTTCCCAAAGATTTTAAATAAGCTCATCTAAAACCGAGGGGCCAAAAAAATTTAATAATTTAAAGATTACTTTCCCAAAAGAAGGACTTCATCCCACTCACTCAGCTTTCTTTACCGACTGTGTATTATTTCAAGACAAAATTTGATCTCTTTGAGCATTCAACTATGGTTGCAGATTTGCACTGCTGTTTGCACTTAATCCCCAAAATAAACTCAAGAAACTGCTGTAGATCAAGTTTGTTCTGCAGGGGAAAAGTCGTCTACATAGTGTACAATTTGTTTCATTATCATCCTGCAGTTAGAACAACAGATGATTCTGTTTATCAGTTTTGCCACTGTGACTTACTGGAACCAAGAGAAGACAGACTCTGCCTTCATATACATCTTTTATTTCAGCATGAAACTTGGAAAACTAATTGGTTTGTTTTCCTATTAGTCTTTCTCACTTGACAGGAGTTCTTATTAAGGCCCTGAATTGAACACTATTCAGATTAAGAATCCTTTGAAAATTCAAGCTATGAGGTTTGCATGTAAGGAATCTGCAGCACCAATATTTCTCCAATAGGCTTGAAGTTCGTCAAAAGTTACGAGTCCTACCAAAGCCCACCCAGTGCTTTGTCTTTTTTTTAAGATTTATTTTTTGATGTGGACCATTTTTAAAAGTCTTCACTGAATTTGTTACAATATTGCCTCTGTTGTTTACATTCTGGTTTTTTGGCCACAAGTGATGTGGGATCTTATCTCCCCAATCACAGATCAAACCCACACCCTCTGCATTGGAAGGCAGTCTTCACCACTGAACTGCCAGGGAAGTCCCGTGCTTTGTCTTCATACCAAGGAGACCCATTAGTTGCCACTCTTAGGGCTCTATACACACCAAGATCTTATGGAACAACCCGAGCAAACTTTACGGTCAACCCAATACAATGGCTGTCTTTTACAAGAACTTCAGTGATCAGCTCTAATTACTGCAACTAGATAACAGTTTCAAAGGTCAGAAACAAAACATCAGAACTGTTTGGTCTATAGAAAATAATCAATTAATTTGTGTTTTTTTTTTCCCCATTACCAATCATTTACTATCATATAGCAACAGCCTCAAAACGCTCATGAGTCCCTTAAAATGAATGGAAATGTATGCATACAGCCCGAACACTCCTATGTCTTTGCAACTCAACATCAAAGTGTGTATCATATCATCTCAAGGGAGTTATGCTTTAATGGGGCATGTCTCCCACTGAATGCTCAGCTGAGGAATGTCACTGGAAGCCTACAAGTCTTCTGGCAGTGACCAGAATCTTCTCCTATCCCTGAGGTTTTCTAGAAGTCAAGGAAAATAAGTTTACAAGAACTTTATGTGTACTAATTATATTACCCTTTCCATTTCCTTTCCTTAGATAATTGAGAACTATGTGTCCTACCAGCAAATTCATGTACTACAGTAAAATGTAGAAGAAAACTATGCCTACCTCAATCATGTAGTCCATTCTCTGTAATGCTTTTGCTTAATTTATAAGAGTATTGGGTCCTGCGTGATTTACTGCAACATAGATCTATCAAAATAAAACTGAGAAGTCTTACAGTGCACTTGGTAGGAGGTAAAGATTTTTATTCTCCTACCACAAACTAGTGTCAAGAATTAATGATGCATAATTTGGTGAATGATTTACAATCTTACTAGTTTTTAGCATTCATTTAATAACATGCTGCAGCTTTGTCTGTTGTCTTAAACACAACCCTGCCTTCCTAGATGTTGCAGGAGATGTCATATCTGGTTCAAATTAAGTAAACACAATAGCTCTAGGAGGAGAAGATAATTATATGTATCTGCTATCTATATCAGAGAAGGCAATGGCAACCCACTCCAGTACTCTTGCCTGGAAAATCCCATGAACAGAAAGCCTGACAGGCTGCAGTCTATGGGGTCGCGAAGAGTCGGACACAACTGAGAGACTTCACTTTCACTTTTCACTTCATGCACTGGAGAAGGCAATGGCAACCCACTCCAGTACTCTTGCCTGGAAAATCCCAGGGACAGGGGAGCCTGGCAGGCTGTGGTCCATGGGATTGCAAAGAGTCGGACACAACTGAGCGACTTCACTTTCACTTTTCACTTTCATGCATTGGAGAAGGAAATGGCAACCCATTCCAGTGTTCTTGCCTTGAGAATCCCAGGGACGGGGAAGCCTGGTGGACTGACGTCTATGGGGTTGCACAGAGTCGGACACAACTGAAGCGACTTAGCAGCAGCAGCAGCAGTTGTCTATATAATACATATATAAGCAGAAGAAATGAAAGAGGATTTAAAATGGATATGACTCTGATGATAACCTCAGGGAAACTCACAGTTTTTAGTATTATCATAATTCATAGATTTTTTTTTTAATTTACTCTTTTTCTTCCTGTTTAGTCTCATTCCACTGGAGCCCTGTATTGTCACAACCTCCAATCAAACTTCTTTTGACTTGAATGTTGGTACAGTTATTTTTTACAAAAATGAACATTTATACAAAATCATATTTTTTAACAAACATATATTGAAATGGTTATTTATTTCTTCAAATTGATCATCTGGAGACAATGTTATTGTTGTTGCTGTTGTTGATGATGATGATGATGTTACTGTTGCTGTTCTTTAGCTGCCAAGTCCTGTCTGACTCTTTGTGACCCAGTGGACTGCAGCACTCCAGGCTTCTCTGTCCCTCACCATCTCCAGTTTGCCCAAGTTCATGTCCATTGATTCAGTGATTCCATCCAACCGTCTCATCCTCTGTCGCTTTCTTCTCCTTCTGCCTTCAATCCTTCCCAGTATCAGGGTCTCTTCCAATGAGTTAGCTGTTTGCATCAGGTGGCCAAAGTATTGGAGTTTCAGCATCAATCCTTCAAAAGAGTATTCAGGGTTGATTTCCTTTAAGATTGACTGGTTTGATCTCCTTACTTTCCAAGGGACTCTCAAGAGTCTTTCCAGCAACACAGTTCAAAAGCATCAATTCTTTAGTGCTCTGCCTTCCTTATTGTCCAGTTCTCACATCTGTACATGACTACTGGAAAGACCATAGCCTTGACTATACAGCCCTTTGTCAGCAAAGTGATGTCTTTGCTTTTCAACAAACTGTCTAGGTTTGTCATAGGTTTCCTGCCAAAAAGCATCATCTTCTAATTTCATGGCTACAGTCACCATCCACAGTGATTTTAGAGACCACGAAGAGGAAACCTGTTACTGCTTCTACCTTTTCCCTTTATCTGCCATGAAGTGATCTGGATGCCATGGTTTTGTGCGTGTTAGTCACTCAGTCGTGTCCAGCTCTTTGCAACCCCATGGACTGTAGCCCACCAGGTTCCTCTGTCCATGGAATTCTCCAGGCTAGAATATTGGAGTGGGTTGGCATTCCCTTCTCCAGGGGATCTCCCCAACCCAGGGATCAAACCTGGGACTCATGCACTGCAGGCAGATTCTTTATCATCTGAGCAACCAGGGAATCCCCTGATCTTAGTTTTTACAATACTGAGTTTAAGCGGGTTTTTCAGTTTCCTCTTCCACCCTTATCAAGAGGCTCTTTAGTTCCTCTTCGTTTTCTGCCATTAGACTGGTATCATCTGCATATTTGAGGTTGCTGATACACAGTTTAACAATGCAGGCATTATTCAAAATTCTTTAAAATCTCCCTTTGACATGGGCCTCAAAGTATACAACCTATTCTATTTATTAATATCCTGCTTGGTGGGAGCAAATATTCATCTTTTGAAGCTATTCTATGCAGATCCTTTTGGATGATAATATTTGAACTCTTCTATAAAATCAAATTTAGATCTATATACGAAACTACACATTTAGCTATTTTGGAGCATATACTATGAGAAAGGCTGGATAAGCAAAAATGAATAATAGAGAGTCCTTGTGCCAGAATAGCTTGTTGTCTGGAGGAAGTGAAAGACATACAAATAGATCATCTCAACATTATATGTCTGGTGCTGAGCACTCTGGGAATGCCTGGGGCCACTTAGCTCCACAGGAAGTCTGGAGCCTCCAGGTAAAAGTTTCCTGGGGATAAAGATACTTAAACTGAGACTTAGGGGATGAATAGGAATTAGATGAAAAAGGACAGAAAGCACATTCAAAGCAGAAAAAAAAAAAAATTGCGTGATTAAAGGTGGCTTGATAGGTGGTGAAAACCATTTTAGAAGTGCGACAGCATGGAATGCAAAAGAAGGATGAGAGAAATAATCAGCGGCCGAGGCGTGGTTGGTGTGTTGTGGTGTTTTGGTGTTTTATGTATCTCTGTCTAAGAAGGTGGTTCTAAGGGCAAGCCCAGGAATGATAAAGTCAAAACTGCATTTTGAATAGCTCACGCTGAAATGTTTCTTCTTCACTTGGATCTAGGTTCTGGGATGAACAGCATTGACAAACAATGAGAACAACAGTAGTGAGACCAAACCAGAGAGGATCAATTAAAAGGCACTGAGATGCTGCCAATCAACTATATCTCAATAAATATAAAAATAGTATTTAACATATAAAATTAGCAGGTTATCACCACTGATTTGCTGGTGAGGAGGAAAAATAACTTCCCAGGTCCTGTCATGAGGACTCACTGGGAGGCAGCTAAGAGAGATGGGAGAAGAGAGTTCTGCAGGCAGATTTGAGTACCCAAAGCAGAAAGAAACCACCACCACCCAGAGAGAGAAAAACAGAGAGCTGTCACTCTTCAGAGCATTCCTTAGAAACAAAGGTCATACTAAGATTTGGTTTCAGCAAATGCAGTGGAGAATAGAGAACTATCTGCCAATATTAAACAGCCACACTCTGAAATGGAGCAGAAGCTGATAGAAAATGAGGTTGAAAAAGAATATGAACTGGACCATAATAAAAATATTCCCCCAAGAAGTACCTGCTACAAGCGTCACCAATTCCCTGATGAAAAAATACTGGATATGAATACCAGAAACACGTTGCCTTACATCATTTCAAGTTTGCTAATTTCATATGTGTGTGCAAGCACGTGTGTGTGCATCCATGTCTAAGTGTCAAGTGTATGATTTCATAATCTCAAGCTATGTTTTTCTGTCCTTGTGTCTCTTGAACTGTTATAAAATAGCTTATATTCACACGGATATATCTGATACAAGAATACAATGAACTCTAAAACAAACTGGCAAGATGTCTGATGACTAAAGAGGCAAACCCAGTTGAGTATGCTTGCTGTCATCATATCTGCCTGGGTTACAACACACTGCAGAACCCTGGCTAAACAAGCATCACAGCATCACACCTGCCCACGTGTCTTACGGACTGCCACAATCCTCTGCCAATGTCTAAAGAATAAAGAACAATACAAAAGTGAAGATTCACTTATAATATCTCAGTTACAAGCACTTATTCTTGTTCATTACCTGTGTAATAAACATAGCTTTATTGATTTGAATTTGAAAGTGTGTATACATACAGTTCATGGAATTCTCAGGCCAGAATACCAGAGTGGGAGTCGTTCCCTCCTCCAGGGGATCTTCCCAATCCAGGGATTGAACCCAGGTCTCCTGCACTGCAGGCAGATTCTTTACCAGCTGAGCCACCAAGGAAGACTTTTAGTCACTCTGTCATGTCCAACTCTTTGTGACCCCATGGACTGTAGCCCATGGGATTCTCCAGGCAAGAATACTGGAGTGGGTTGTCATTTCCTTCTCCAAGGGATCTTCCCAACCCAGGGATCAAACCTTGGTCTCCTACACTGCAAGCAGATTTGAGTTTAGCCATTGTTTAATCATTTTTAAACTTATTTATTCTAAATTGGACGATAACTACTTTACAATAGCGCATTGTTTTACAATACAGCCGATTCCCACTGGCTATTTAATTTACATGTGCTAATGTGTATGTTTTCATGCTACGCTCTCCATTTGCCCCATCCTCTCCTTCCCTCATGGTGTCCACAGTCTGTTCTCTAAGTCTGCATCTCCATCGTTGTTGTTTAGTCTCTAAGTCATGTTCGACTCTTTTTGCAACCCCATGAACTGTAGCCCACCAGGCTCCTCTGTCCATGGGATTTCCCAGGCAATACTGGAGTGGGTTGCCATTGCCTTCTCCAGGGGATGTTCCTGACCCAGGAATCGAACCCACATGTCCTGCACTGGCAGGTGGACTACACTGCTGCCCTGCAAATAGGTTCATCAATATCGTCTTTCTAGATTCCATATATACATATTGCTATACAATATTTGGTTTTTTCTTTCTGACTTACTTTACTCTGTATAAAAGGCTCTAGGTTCATCTACTTCATTGGAACTGACTTAAGTATACTTTTTTATGGCTCAGTAATATTCCATTGTATCTACATTCCATAGCTTCTTTCTCTATTCAGTGTCAATGGACATTATTTAATCATTTTTAACAGTGCATGAAAACACATTCAAAGCACTTTATTTTGAAAGTTTCTCTCTCATAGGTATCAAGGAGCCAAAATAACTTCTACCTAAATATACATTTTTTTTAAATCTACTTATTTTTAAGTTACTTAGTATTTTCATAGAAGCTATGACAAGTTATCAAACCACTTCAAATATTACTTAGGTGCAAATTTTGTAATTATATCATAAGCAAAATACTTTCAGGAAATTTAAAAAAAAGCACAATGGTGGTAAACTTTAGATTGAGAAATATTCAATGTAAAGGGAATTTTTGGTTGTCAACTCATCACTTTTGTTCATTTAGGGGAACTGCATTATAAAAATTTTGAAGAGTTGTTTGATAAAAAGAAAATATATTTGTGCACACACCAAACACATGAAAAGGTTAGAATGAAAATTTCAGTTTAAATAACCAAGAAAACAAAATCTTATCACAAGCAAGGAGCATCTAAGTAGAAGCAGCAACCTTCAGCTCACAGCCCTAAAAGGTTGATTACCAGTAGACTGTACCTAGAAGACATCTCACAGGCAGAATAAAGACACGGAACATAAAGCTTATATATGGGATCTGAGATGCAACATGAGTGAAGAGACAAGGAATCAGCAAGTATGTGGATAAATCTACACAACATATTGTCTGGATAATACAACAGTGGTGATCCCTGATGAGCAGGATTAAAAAAAAAACTAGAAAAAATTTAAAATAGACCAAAATAGAATATACATCAGAGCAGAAAGATCTGAGTTAAAGTGTTATAGAGACCTTTATTTGAGGGCAGGGTTGTGTGCTCATTTTAGGGTAAATATTATAAGAATAGGAAAAGAGCAGATAAATTAATATTCTGATTATGGAGAAATAGAATGAGAAAAAGTTATCTTAAGATGGAAAAAAAAGAGAAAAAAAATGGAAGGACAAATAAAGTAGTTTATTTCAGAATGGAAAAATACTTGAAATGTTAACCAAAAAAGTTGATTTATATACAAATACATTTAAAATAAAAAATCATTACCAGATATAAAAGATACATGTATAGTGACAGCTGCTGAAATAACCAGTAAAATATGATCTTAAATATAAGTAAGCTTAATAATACATTATGAAGCATTGAAAGCAAAAGCTGACAGAACCACAACAAAAAAACAGACATATTATCCTTTATAATGAGAGACAAACATATACTGCTCAGCAATAATGAATTAAATGAGCCAAAAAAGGAAAGATATAAAACAAAAGATCAACTTAACTTATAAGCTTTATGAAATGTACAAGCATATAAATATACAGCTATATATGTATCTATCAACGCAGTGCAAAATAAAAATACTATTTTCCAATAAAATATTTCAAGCACATACACATAAAATAGGTCTTCCCTGGTGGCTCAGGAGTAAAGAATTCACCCGCCAATGCAGGATATGTGGGTTGGATCCCTAGGTTGGGAATATCCCCTGGAGAAGGAAATGGCAACCCATTCCAATACTTTTACCTGGAAAACTCCACAGACAGAGGAGCCTGGTGAGCTACAGATGATGGGGTCGATAAAGAGTCAGACACAACTGAGTAACTAAACAGCACCACCACAGATAAAATATTGCCAAAAATAGCTGAAGTATTCAATTTTTAATTTAATGTACTATTTAATTTTTAAAATAATATCAAGCATTCTCTGACATCAAGGCAATTTTGTGATGTCACTAACAAAAAATTAATGAAGTATATATGTTTACGAATTAAGACATTCACTTCTAACTCACGGTTCAAAGGAAAACTTGTAAGGATAATGCTATGGACTGAACTATATCCCCCAGAATTCACACGGTGAAGTCCTAACCCGCAATGTGGCACGATTGGGGAACCAAGGCCTCTGGAGAAGAAAGAAGTTTAGAAAAGGTCATGAAGGCATGGCTCTTATGATGGAAACAGAGCCCTTCTAAGAAGGGAACTTGCTCTTCTCTCTCTGCCCAGTGAGAACACAGCTCTGAGGTGGTAGACAGGCAAGAGTCCTCACCAGAAAGTGACCATGCTGACAACTTTAACTCAGACTTTCGGTCTCCACACTGTGACAAAGTAAATTTCTGTCAGCAAAGTCCAGTTTAACCCTCTCAGTCTATGATATTTGGCAGGCCAAGCGAATGAAGGTATTTAGAAAACATCTGGAACTGAATGATAAAATTCTACATATTGAAACATTTGGGATGCAGGTAAGGAAATGATCAGGGAATTAACCATCCTAAATATTTAGATCCTATTTGATAGGTTGAATTAGCAAGTTATGCATTCATATTGAGAACTGAAAACAGGACTCCTTCAGAAAAAAAGAAAGGGTACAAATAATATTAGAAGTCAAAGCAGGACATTAGAAAGATGCTAGAAAGTTAAACAAAAAAAAAATTTTTTTTTAAATGATAGTCTGCCAATAAATTTAAGTAGATAGATAGATAAAAAACACAAATTCCTAGAAACAGTAACTCGTAACTCACTATCAGGAGATGAGAAGGGAGGAGAGAGGTCAGGGTATTTGCTACTTCCTCCACAATTACTGTCTTCTGTCCTGCCTGGCAGCCACTGGTCACTGTGGGCACCCTTCTCCTCTCTGACTACAACTGCCATCGGGCCATCACGTCCTGTGGCTGGAGCTATGGTTACAGCTTTCTCCAGGATTCCACGTTTTCTCCAAGCCTAGGGATAGAGCTACTCTCTGCTCTGCTAACCGTAGAGCTCTCTACTGTGACTAGGTGATTTCCTGTCCCCAGTGTTTCAGTTAGTACCTTCATCAAATTTCCTTCATTTTTCCACTTAAGTGAACCATCTGTTTCCTGTAAGACTGTGAATGACAAAGTGTTTTAACACTAACTTTTCTTTCACATTAGCTTTTCTCTGCTCTAGGACTAAAGAGGTACTTGGCGCTCAGAATACCCAAGAATGTCCTGTGGTGAGTTAAACTCCTTCATCAAAAGAATTAAATCTCTGAGTAAAGGTTTTAAGGAACTATTTTAGCACAGATATTATGGCATGTGATTAATACCTTATATAATGTATGATTAGGAAAAAGGTGAATTTAAATGTGTATTTCCCCAGAGAAGGAAATGGCAATGTATTCCAGTATTCTTGCCTGGAAAATTCCATGAACAGAGGAGCCTAGTGGGCTACAGTACATGGGGTTGCAAAAATGCCTGTTTTAATTTCTTTACCCAGATAAATTATAATTCAAGAATGAGACAAAATGATACTCAGTATCACTAATAATTAGAGGAACGTATTAAAACTACAAGGAAGTATCACCTCACACTGGTCAGAATGGCCAGTATCAAAAAATCTACAAATAAAAAATGCTAGAGAGAATGTGGAGAAAAGGGAGCCATCCTACGTTCACAGTGGAAATGTAAATTGGTACAGCCACTATGGGGAACAGTATGGAGGGTCCTTGAAGAACAAAATATAGAACTAGGATATAATCCAGCAACCCCACTCTGGGCATATACCCAGAGAAAACCATAATTCAAAAAGATAAATGTGCCTGATGTTCATTGCAACACTATTTACTATAGCCAGGACATGGAGGGAACCTAAATGTCCACCAATAGAGGAATGGATAAAGAAAATGTGGTACATATATACAATGGAATATTAATGAGGTGGTGACAGACAGGAAGACCAGGGGTCTCCAAACAGAGGAAATAGCCTGCAAGTGTCAAACATTTTTATCTCTCTTACGCAGCAGGAGGAAACAAACTAGCAATTTTTTTTCCTTCTCTATACAAATTTAAAATGAGGTTTCTCTTAAAATACTTTGTTGCCATAATGACACCTGGTTTCACCTGAAGTTAACTATTCTAAACCTTGAGATAACCAATGCATTTTTCTTCTGGAAATGTTTGTCTTAAGCTATGCTAATGTACTATGCATTTACCCCAAACTCTGTCTTCAAGTTCCGCCTAATGGCTCAGAACCTCATTGACAAACCAGTATGTTATACTCAGATATTGTGCCCCTAATCTATGTAAACGAAACTATTTGTATGGTAATTTGCCCTTCTATAAGTGTCAGACTTTATTTTGGGGGGCTCCAAAATCACTGCAGATGGTGACTGCAGCCATGAAATTAAAAGACGCTTACTCCTTGGAAGAAAAGTTATGACCAACCTGGATAGTATATTCAAAAGCAGAGACATTACTTTGCCGACTAAGGTCCGCCTAGTCAAGGCTATGGTTTTTCCTGTGGTCATGTATGGATGTGAGAGTTGGACTGTGAAGAAAGCTGAGCGCCGAAGAATCGATGCTTTTGAACTGTGGTGTTGGAGAAGACTCCTGAGAGTCCCTTGGATTGCAAGGAGATCCAACCAGTCCATTCTGAAGGAGATCAACCCTGGGATTTCTTTGGAAGGAATGATGCTAAAGCTGAAACTCCAGTACTTTGGCCACCTCATGCGAAGAGTTGACTCATTGGAAAAGACTCTGATGCTGGGAGGGATTGGGGGCAGGAGGAGAAGGGGACGACCGAGGATGAGATGGCTGGATGGCATCACGGACTCGATGGACATGAATCTGAGTGAACTCCGGGAGATGGTGATGAACAGGGAGGCCTGGCGTGCTGCGATTCATGGGGTCGCAAAGAGTCGGACACGACTGAGCGACTGAACTGAACTGAACTGGTAAGATTCAAGTTAATCATTTTACTGGTGTCAAGATTATCCCAAAATGCATCTTATGGGTGAGGGGCCTGGTGCCATCCTGAGTTTTAAGACATTCCTTTCTTTCATTAACAGACTGCTAGTGATTAGATAACATCCAGCTGAAGACTAGCAGGGGGGTACTCTTTCTGCCCTCTTCTGATGCCTATGTCAGAAGCTTTCTCTATCTCCTTTACACTTTAATAAAACTTTATTACACAAAAGCTCTGAGCGATCAAGCCTCATCTCTGGCCCCGGATTGAATTCTTCTCCTCCGGAGGCCAAGAATCCTAGCGTCTTTCCGTTCAGCAACAACTTTTCATTACTCAGCTACAGAGAAGAACAAAATAATGCCTTTTGCAGCAACATGAATCGACCTAGAGATTGTTGTACTGAGTAAGTTAGAGAAGGACAAATATCATATGATATTGTTTATATGTAGAATCTAAAAAAAAATGGTACAAATGGACTTATTTACAACACAGAAATAATGCAGACATAGAAAAGCTTACGGTTACCAGAGGAAAGGGAGGGAAGGGATACGTTGGGAGATTGGGACCGACATACACACACTATACATATAAAACGGATAACTAATAGGTACCTACAGTATAGCACTCAATGCTCTCTAATAACTTATAAGGGAAAAGAACCTAAAACGAGTGGATATACATATATGTAAAACTGACTCACTTTACTATACACCTGAAACTAACACAGCATTGTATATCAACTATACTTCAATAGATCCCTGGTGGCTGAGGTGGTAAAGCACTTCCTGCAATGCAGGAGACCCAGGTTAGATCCCTGGGTTGGGAAGATCCCCTGAAGAAGGGACTGTCTACCCACTCCAGTAATCTTGCCTGGAGAAGTCCCTGGACAGAGGAGCCTGGTGGGCTATATAGTCTGTGGGGATGCAAAGCGTCAGACATGACTGAGTGACTAACACACACACATACTCCAATAAAAATATTTTTTAAAGGAATGACATTATAATAAAGAATGATTAGGGAAAACTTGAGAGTTTACCAGCCACTGGAAAACTTGAGAGTTTACCAGTTTGCTGAAGAAAACAGTAAAGGCTGAATTTTCATAGGAAGAAAATCGAACCTGGAAGAAGGAAATGAGATGCAGAAGGCAATGGAGCACTAGGAAATGGTAAGCCTGTTGATGCAGATATATAAGTGTTAACTGCTTAAGAAATGAAAAACAATTTCATATTTTAAAATAACGTAGAATTAAAATACTCAATAAAAATAGCATGGAAGCTGGGGAGGGAGTTTGGAATATAAGTATTCTAAAAGCTCTTGGCAATCCACTCCAGTATTCTTGCCTGAAGAATCCCATGGACGGAGGAGCCTGGTAGGCTACAGTCCACGGGGACGCAAAGAGTCGGACACGACTGAGCAACTTCACCTTAAAAGCTCTTGAACTACTGAGATGAGGATGCAGATGGTGATGTATGGTACATTTTGTTAAGTCAAGGATTCAGGCTTAAGTTCTAAGGAGAAACACCAAAATCGATCACTCTCAAACCTCTAGAACAGTACAATAGGGAAAGGATGTATGTGGAAAATCTAATTACTCCACTAAAATGCAGGAAAGAATTTTTCTGAAAGAATAAAAAGCACAGCTAAGGAAAAAAAGCATGGTTGAGATTATACAATGAGACCAAGAAATAAATCTGCAAACACACTAAATTTAAATAGATTAAATTTCCATTGGAATGACACAGATGTTCCAGATACATAATGAGTAATCTATTCACATACTATATACAAAAAAATAAGTCAAAAAATTTGAAAGTGAAGTAATGGGGAAAAAAGATACATGTATCTGTTATCACATAGTCCCTCTGTGCCTATACATATAGGTGTCTCAAGACATAGAAAACACGAATGTATAAAACTAAGAAAATCAGGCAACCTTGGCTTCTTAATACGAGGCAGGGTCCCAAAACTAAGGTCAGGCAAAGGCTACAGCAGGCAAGGTAAGACACAGGGAGCTACACGTCCCTGCTCTCAGGATTGTCAACAGAGTCACTGTCCAGAGCAATCCACTGACCTGCCAGAGACTAGCATGCTGAAGTCATTCAATTAACACAAGGTTCTCATTTCCCTTCCCCTTTAAGGTAGACAGTATAGTACAGAAGCTAATTTTCCATACATGGAAACAGCTTGAATATATAATCAGCATGATTTCAAGACAAGTCTAAACCGAATTCATCTTTTGCCCTTAATTCTAGAGGAAAGGAGATAACCGTCCTCCTATTAAGATGAAGCTAAACTCATGACACGTCTGTTTTAACAATCTGCAGATTCCTGACCACCACCCCAGAGATGCTGGTCCAGTCCACCTCAGGGTTGGCCCAGAATACATGCAACCAACACCACCCAGATGGTTCTAATGGGAGTTGTCTACTCACACTAAGAAACACTAACTCAAAGGATGGACTCTGGAGGCAGACAGGCTTGTGGCCCAGATTTCTGACCTCACATTTCTATATAAAGAGAAGGGCCAATAACTGCTACAATAAAGAAGAATGATTGTGGACATCACATGAGTAAAATTTCATCTCCCTGACCTCATATTAGGGAATATTGATGAACAAAGAAAAAGAGACAGGGCAGAAACAAGGTCAAAGGAGCTTCTGAAAGACCTGCCTTGCCTATCTCTATAGGTTACAGTCAAGAGAGAGAAAAATAATTTAATTTTACTTGACACAACATACAGGCTCAATGTAGTTTTACCCTTTTACATTTTCATAAAACTCTCTCCAGCCAGAAGTAGTTATAAAAAAGAATGTCCTGACTCCTTTTCTTTCATCGTCTTATCTTAAAAATGCCATATGGAATGAACTAAGATAACATGTAGGAAGCACTTAAAACTTACCTGCCACAGCAAATGTTACCATTCTCCCTCAATCTTTACTTCCCTTCAGAGGAAATGAATTCATTGAAGAGAAGGCTAATTAGGAAATCTAACTTATCAAACCTTATACTAAAGTCATGCACACTGAAATTAAGTCCTCCACCAATAACAATGAGGAAAATGATTGTTATGAATGTTGTTTACTCCCATAGATTTACTATTTGGAGATATCAGTTTAAATTTTGATCAAACACACATGCCAACACCCAAATCTTAAGAGGAAAGGAGGTTCTAAAACCCACAGAAGGGTTGGAATGGCACCAAAGGGAAAACAGCAGTATTTACACATCAAAGCTTTTGCTCTATCATTCTTTAAATCAGAAAATTGGAATTGAGAACTTTTAAGATGCTGTGAAAATAGTCTTTGGCTGGACCTAAAAAGAAAAATGGGAAGTAATCTGGACATTATAGGAAAGTAAAGAGCGCGCAGAGTTTACAAAAAGGAAAAAACTGTGAATAAATGGTCTTCTCAGAGGCTGCACGAAGTGGGTATAAAGCAGAAGATGAAATTATTCAATTGCTGTGGAGGTGACTTTACCAGGAGCTACAGGGATGGAAGGAGGCCCCCCATGAGCAACAGGACATCTTCCTTCATTGGGAGATAACCTTGTGTAGGTCTCCATTCCAGGGCCTCCACTTACATCAAATTAGGGAAAGAGTATTCCTAATGCTATTACTTAGGCAAATACTTTTGACTTTTCACATAAAAGTCAAGTTTCAAACTAAATGGCTATTCAATTCTTCCATGTTTATAATAAGATCATAAAGGACCCATAAGCTTCACTAGATCGAAATTTATAAGATTTACAAGTTCTGATGTTGCAATGATCTACTAATTCAAAAGGGTATGGGGAGTGAAACAATAAGAAAGAGATGAATTCCAGAAAATCTACTCTAAGAAGTAGAAAAGTTACCAGACAGGCTAATAAAGTAGAAAGCAGAGATTTCATTTTAATGTTTTAATGGAAACTGACCAAAGAGCAGAAATCATGCCCTTGAAGAGTAAGACGGAGCTCTGTCTTCACTCTCAACTTCCATGCATCACACAGACACACAGAGGTGCTAAATGACCACGAAAACCACGTGGCAACAAATGATCACATCTGGTCAAACTTCTCAAGGGTCCCAGTTTCAACTCACAAAGCTACTTCTTTGTAAATCAGTCCTAGGAGCTAATGGGAATATGAGACAGTGAGTGAGAACAGATGACTGAATGGGCTGATAACACAGCACACAGAAAAGCAAGAACCATTCACGAACAGAGGAGTGGAAAACAGTGACGGTGAGAACGCTCCTGCCCAAGAGACATGCCGGGATCTACCCGGGGAGACGTTCTGTTAAAACTGGCCTCTAGGAGCAGAAAGGCATTTTCACAGCTACGAGTAGAAGAGAAAAGAACAGCTCTCCAGTACAAAGAGGACCATGAGTGAAGACACAGAGGCAGAAGAACTGGGAGATTTAGAATACAAAAAGTACAACAGATACAGCAGCAGAGTGTACTGTGAAAAAGGTGGAAGCCAAATGGTGGCAGCTTCCTGTGCCAACAGGTGGATCCCCTGTTGGCACAGGAAGGATATTAAGTCAGTAGCCATGTGTAAGGCAGACTAGACTGGAGAAGGAAATAATGGAAAGATGTCTCTTCCTGTCATGCAGGTATTGGGATGAAGTGAGAAGGGCCAAGCCCCAGGTTACAACGAAATTTGGGTAGGAATTATTCACTAAAATGCCTCTAAAGATTCAGAAAAAGACTTTTTAATGCATTAAATAATTTTTTAAAAAAAGACAGTTGCTGGAATCTTCAGTTTATTTACTAACATGCCAGCAAATTTGGAAAACTCAGAAATGGCCACAGGACTGGAAAAGGTCAGTTTTCATTCCAATCCCAAAGAAAGGCAATGCCAAAGAATGCTCAAACTACAACACAATTGCACTCATCTCACATGCTAGTAAAGTAACGCTCAAAATCCTCCAAGCCAGGCTTCAGTAATACGTGAATTGTGAACTTCCAGATGTTCAAGCTGGTTTTAGAAAAGACAGAGGAACAAGAGATCAAATTGCCAACATTTGCTGGATCATGGAAAAAGCAAGAGAGTTCCAGAAAAACATCTATTTCTGCTTTATTGACTATGCCAAAGCCTTTGACTGTGTGGATCACAATAAAATGTGGAGAATTCTGAAAGAGATGGGAATATCAGACCTCCTGACCTGCCTCTTGAGAAACCTATATACAGGTCAGGAAGCAACGGTTAGAACTGGACATGGAACAACAGACTGGTTCTAAATAGGAAAAGGAGTGCATCAAGGCTGTATATTGTCACCCTGCTTATTTAAACTCTATACAGAGTACATCATGAGAAACGCTGGGCTGGAAGAAGCACAAGCTGGAATCAAGATTGCTGGGAGAAATATCAATAACCTCAGATATGCAGATGACACCACCCTTATGGCAGAAAGTGAGGAGGAGCTAAAAAGCCTCTTGATGAAAGTGAAGGAGGAGAGTGAAAAAGTTGGCTTAAAGCTCAACATTCAGAAAACGAAGATCATGGCATCCGGTCCCATCACTTCATGGCAAATAGATGGGGAAACAGTGGAAACAGTGTCAGACTTTATTTTTTGGGGCTCCAAAATCACTGCAGATGGTGACTGCAGCCATGAAATTAAAAGACGCTTACTCCTTGGAAGAAAAGTTATGACCAACCTGGATAGTATATTCAAAAGCAGAGACATTACTTTGCCGACTAAGGTCCGCCTAGTCAAGGCTATGGTTTTTCCTGTGGTCATGTATGGATGTGAAAGTTGGACTGTGAAGAAAGCTGAGCGCCGAAGAATCGATGCTTTTGAACTGTGGTGTTGGAGAAGACTCTTGAGAGTCCCTTGGACTGCAAGGAGATCCAACCAGTCCATTCTGAAGGAGATCAACCCTGGGATTTCTTTGGAAGGAATGATGCTAAAGCTGAAACTCCAGTACTTTGGCCACCTCATGCGAAGAGTTGACTCATTGGAAAAGACTCTGATGCTGGGAGGGATTGGGGGCAGGAGGAGAAGGGGACGACAGAGGATGAGATGGCTGGATGGCATCACTGATTCGATGGACATGAGTCTGAGTGAACTCCGGGAGTTGGTGATGGACAGGGAGGCCTGGCGTGCTGTGATTCATGGGGTCGCAAAGAGTCAGACACGACCGAGCGACTGAACTGAACTGAACTGAACTGAAGACCTTGGAATGGGCTTCCCTGTGGCTCAGCTGGTAAAGAATTCACCTGAAATGAGGAAGACCTGGGTTAAATCCCCAGGTTGGAAAGATCCCCTGGAGAAGGGAAAGCCTACCCACTCCAGTATTCTGGCCTGGAGAATTCCATGGACTGTATAGCCCATGGGGTCATATAGAGTAGGACACAACTGAGTGACTTTCAGTTTAATTCAAGAATTGAAAGCTGTGATGAGACTCACAGTTAGTAACTGATTCTAACTGCACGTTTTGCAGTGAGACAGATGTTATTCCATACATACACAGACACAGACACAATCCAATCTCACACCTGCATTTGGCACTAGCTCTGTGTACCCACATACACTCACGTTTCAGACCACCTTAGAGAAAGGGGCTGTAAACCTGTACTTTTCAGTTCAGTTCAGCTCAGTTCAGTCGCTCAGTCGTGTCCGACTCTTTGGTAAAATTCATGGGTATACCTTCAAGAAACCAGTTAAGTCAGGAAGTATACTGGGATGAAGTGTTCCTAATGTAGCAAGACCCCCAATGAGGAAGAAGACAGGTCAAAATACACATTATAAACAGTAGCTTAGTGTGTGATGAATTGGTAAATATCACACAGTAGACGTGGGTCTACTGCCCCTGAGGTGGAGATAATTTAAAAAAAAAAAAGGGACTTGCATCAACACCTAAATGTTGGGTTGTCAAAATCCAGCCTTTTAATTAATGAGCTCATAAATGAGGTTTTTGCCCAGAACACACTATGGCCTAACTTGGTAGTGTTCTTGTTTATTTGTTAAGTTGTATAATATGCCACTGTATTGACTTGTGGTCTTACTAACTGGCAACATCGTACAACTACTTTTTAAAAGACCAAAAAAAAAAAAAAAGGTGCTAGAAATTAGTTTAAGAACAAAGCAGAAAAGATAGATATTACTTTAGAATATACACACACAAGAATTAGACTCTCTTTTTTTAAGACAAATATGGTGATTGTATAAAAAATAAACAATGTCACTCACAAGTAGCAACTTAAGACAAAAGTACATTGCAAATGAAAAGTGAGAAGAAAGCAAAAGATATATCAAGTAGCGCCATAAATGTATGACAATATCTATATCAGAAAAAGTCAGATTCAAGGAAAAGGTATCATATGTCATAAAGAGGATTGTTCTGTATTAATAAAAATGAAATCTATAAAAATGATATGTCTTGAATGGCTATATATCAGATACCATAACATTAAAATATACAAAGCAAATGCTTTTTAAAAAATGTCAAAAGCATACATCCTCTAGCAAAGACCAAGTGGTCAGAAAAAAATCAAGATATAAAGAATTAGAAAACTACAACTAATAATAATTTAAGAGATAATAACCTTTAAGAGGTTTAACTTTGAGCCCTACCAGCACCAACTATACTTCTTTTTAAAAGTCTATAAACATTTTTAAAATAATATGTGAGTACAATAAGAAAAGGCTTCCCAGGTGGCTCAGTGGTAAAGAATCCACCTGCCAATCCAGAAGACACAGGAGATGTGGGTTCAATCCCTTGGTAGGGAACCTCCCCTGGAGTAGGAAGTGGCAACTCACTCCAGTATTCTTGCCTGGAAAATTCCATGCGCAAATGAGCCTGGAGAACTACAGTCCATGGGGTCACAAACAGCTAGACATGACTTAGCTGAGCACACACACCATAAGGAAACTAATCCAAGAAAAGATACTCCAATGAAATAGAATAAAGAGCTTAATAAGAATAAGATCCTAGTATTTAAATAAAGGAAATTATTATATGACATTATAGTATAAAAGTGGCATTGCAAATCTGAACAGATAAATTAATGAATGCACAATTATTATTTTGGAAAAATAAACTGTATCAGTTAATTTCAGATACAAAAAATTTTGATTAATGAGTTATGAATAAAAAATTAAACATAAAACATCAGTAATAAAAATTGGTAATATTTACATTATATAAGATAGAAGTATCATTCTGCCTGAAATTACCAAGGAATGATCTTTAAAATCTAGATTGATATATTTGATTACATAAGATTTGAAGTTTTGTTCAGAAAAAAACAAAGACAACTATACTTTAATAAAAAAATCAAAATTGAAAGGCAAACCACAGATCCAAAATAAGTAAGAAAAATATTAATATATATAGTATGTAAAGAGAGCTAATGAATAAGTTGCCAGCTATCCCAATATAAAATAAATATTTTATATTAATATAATTAATATTATTTAATAATATTTACAGTAAAACAAATTTAAACAATTACATTGAAACTAGTGAAGCAGATAAAAATGAATTTGTGTGTTAATTCCTAAGTAAGTAGAGTGCAAATCAGTGCAAGTTTCTAGGGAGAATTTTCCAAGTATGTATCCAAGGGTATGAAATACAGATATCCCTTTTAGTTTTTTTTACTTTATTTTACTTTACAGTACTGTATTGGTTTTGGCATACATTGACATGAATCCGCCACGTAGCCAAACAGTTTTTTTTCCATTATAAACTGGTTTGCATTATCTGTTCCCGGATTCCTTTTGCTAAGTGTGTTTAATCCAGAGTTGGCTAAATCTGTTCTTTAAATGCCACAGTTAAGCCTCATAATTCATTTCTGTCTTAGTGGCAATGGGACAGAGCTGACCACTATACTCATCATAATAGCTTTTAATATCCTTATTGAAGACAGCTATTAATTTCACACACTCTTGCCTTCCTTTTTTCCAAGCTAAATCCTGTGCCTGGTGTCTCTTTCACAGTGCATATTTCTTTATCCTTTAATAATTTTATATTTAAGTCTAAAAATCCTCCTTTAATAATGCAACAGATTTGATAGAACCATGTATTTTTATTAAGTGTATCCAAAGACAGGTCAGTACATGGATAGAGATATGATGTCTAAAAAAATTTCTACTGTTAACAAGGAATTATTTTTTTTTTGCCTATATAATGTTTGCATCCTATGGGTCAGCCAGGGTCTCTCCTTCTCTGATCTTCAGCAGAACAAAACCTATCCTGGAGGAGTTTCTTTTTACAAACGTCTCTGCTGTTCAGACTTCCCAGGTGGCTCAGTGGGTAAAGAATCTGCCTGCAATGAGGGAGACGCAGGCAGACGTGAGTTCGATCTTCTGGTCAGGAAGAACCCCTCCAGTATTCTTGCCTGGAGAATCCCATGGACAGAGAATCTGACAGACTACTCTGTCCAGGAGCCAGACTGAATTGGACATGACTGAAGTGACTTAGTCTTTCTTTCTTTTTTTTTCTTTTTGGCCGCCTGATTTGTGAGATTTCAGTTCCCCGAAGAGGGACTGAACCCTGGCCACAGCAGTGAAAACCCAGAATCCTAACCATGGGGAACTCCCAATACACCACATTTAAACATCACAGAGCCCCTGAGAGGTTAATATTTGTATTATTCCCCTTTTATGGATAAGGAAACAAGCTTAGAGTTCAGGTGTATGCCTGAGGGGGCACAAATCAATAAAAAGCAAAACCTGAATTCAAAGATCAGTTTAAATCTAAAATCCATGTGATTAATGAACTTTTGCTGCTGTGATGAGAAATGCAGGATGAATGTGCCTGCCAGGGGGTGTGTGTATGTATGAGAAAGAGAGAGTGAGAGGGACAGAGAGAGAGGTTGGTGGTGGCAAAGATGTTGGGAGAGGGGCAGGGACTGGCATATATGGAGAGAATAGAGTGTGATAATAAATAAATATGGATAAGGAAACAAGCTTAGAGTTCAGGTGTATATATAAATAAAGAGAAACATCAGAACTAAGAAAAAAAAAAAATAAATTTATAGTAAAACAAGATGTTAATAAGACTTGTTTGTATAATAAGCTATTTCAAAAAATTAAGTCAACAAACTGAATTATTAATAATAGTATTCTGATAATTAAATTATAGTTCATTAACAGGAAGTACATTAAAGAGCTATCAAAATTATGCTACAGGAAAATACGTGATACTAGAAAACATATACTGAGACTGTGTTATCCTTAGTCGCTCAGTCATGTCCAACTCTTTGTGACCCCATGGACTGTAGCCCACCAGGCTTCTCTGTCCATGGGGATTCTCCAAGTGAGAATACTGGAGTAGGTTCCCATGCCCCTCCCCTCTCCAGGGGATCTTCTCAACCCAGGGATTGAACCAGGGTCTCCTGCATTGCAGGTGGATTCTTTACCAGCTGAGCTATCAGGGAAGCCCTATACTGAAATTAAGAAGATATAAATAATATAGGCATACATACATATACATAAACACATGTTGTATATTAACCCACTTAAGAATATTTGGTGAATATAAAATAGCATATATCTAGTTTAACAGAATTTGTGCATAACAAGCATGTAAGACAAGAAATTTTCACCAAAAAACCTAAGTATTTTAAACTAAGGTTACGCTGCTTCTATGTACAGAAATACTATGCAGGCATTAGAAGTACATCACAGAACCTCTGGTTGATTCATGTTGATGTATGGCAGAAACCAACACAATACTGTAATTATACTCCAATTAAAAATATATAACTTTTGTTAAAAGTACATCACAGAGAAACGTTTAATACTATGAAAAAAAAAGCTTACGAAGTGTTGAAAAAAACATCAGATAAAATCACACATGTGAGTGATTTTACAACAAAACACTGTTGTCAACATTTCAAAACAGCTAGATAGATAAATACAGAAATATTAACAGCCTGTATGTGGACAGGAGAGATTTTGTAGCTGCAGAAAGTTTTATTTTTGATTGACAAAATATTCAACAATGAACATTATTCTGGTAGCTAGTCTTCTAATGAGAAAAGGATTTTATAAAAGCTATTTTTAGAATACCCAAGTTGCTTATAAGGCTAAATAAAACAATGTCTTCAAAAGCTAGTTCTGTTGAGCCTATTTTGTATAAAAATGACAGACCTAGAGAATGAACTTATGTTTCCCGGGAAGAACGAGGGGAGTGATAGTCAGGGAGTTTGGGATGGACACGTGCACACTGCTACACTTAAAATGGATAACCAACAATGACCTACTGTACAGTACAGGGAACTCTGCTCTGTGTTATGTGGCAGCCTGGATGCAAGGGGAGTTTGGGAGAGAATGGATATCTGTATATGTGTGGCTAAGTCCCTTTACTGTCCACCTGAAACTATCACAATATTGTTAATCAGCAATACTCCGATACAAAATAAAAAGTTTAAAGGAAAAAAAGAAAAAAATAACAGCAGCGAATTATGAATGAAGTGACAGATGAGTCTGACATGCTGCAGTCCATGGGGTCACAAAGAGTCAGATACAACTGAACAACAATGAATGAAATCATACTTCTAACCTAAAAATAATTCTTTATTAAACAAAATCTAATCAAGGCACAAAATAATGTTATTTTACTAGAGCAAGTGTTTTTATCAGTTCTATCTTATAATGTTTATCATGACAATGAGAACAATGATATAGTTACTTCTTTGATATATTACTTCCCCACTGTTGCTGTAACAAATTACCACAAACAGTGACCAAAAGCAACACAAGTTTATTATACTACAGCTCTGAAGGTCAAAAGTCCAAAATAGGCCCCAGTGGGCTAAAGGCAAGGTGTTAGCAAGGCTGCAATCCTTCTAGAGGCTCCGGGGAAGAATCCATTTTCTTGCTTTTTTCAGCTTCCAGAGACTGCCAGTCTTCACAGGCTTTTCCATCTTACAAATCAGCAATAGCTTTCTTCTTTCTTTCTCACACACATCAGTCACTTCTCTTTCACACTTAAGGACACTCCTGATTATACTGGACCCATCTGGATAATCCAGGAGCATCTCCCTATTTTAAGGTCGGATGATTACTGAGCAACCTTAATTCCATCTGCCACTTTAATCCCCTTGATCATGTAAGGTAACATTCTCAGCTCCAGGATTTAGGAGGTGAACATCTTTGGGGGACCATCCTCTCTACGAGAGACGACTGACTATAAATATTTACAATGAATGAACATTTGTTTCAATAACTCAACAATATATATTGAAACCTTGCTAAGGGATGGAAACTATTCTATGTACTGAGGGTAAAAAAGCAAACAAAATAGAAATGTTTCTTAAAAGAGCCATTACAGACTTGTTCCAGTGTTCGTATCAGGCTTATTTTTCCATTTATTTCCGTTTTGCTTTGTATGCATGGTACAGAAAAAAAAAAATTCTGATTCTTACAGGTGAGTGCTACTACTAACCTCAGAATTTAGTCACTCATTCAAAAAGTATTTATTGACGATCACCCATGGACTGAGACCCATAAAAATGCACTTGGGATTTAAAAAATAAACCAGAAACAGTCTTTGTTCACATGCAGTGATGTAAAATGTGAAGGTTTATGAATGACAGATGTTGCAAGTTCTAGCCAAAGAAGTTAATATGCATAAAATGTCTATGAAGAAATGTATTATTCTGGAAAGCCTACTTACTGCCCTTCGGGCTTCCCTGGTGGCTCAGACAATTTGATCCCTGAGTCAGGAAGATCCCCTGGAGAAGGGAATGGTAACCCACTCTAGTATTCCTGCCTGGAGAATTCCATGGACAGAGGAGCCTGGTGAGCTACAGTCCATGGGGTCACAAAGTCAGACACAACTGAGCAAGTAGCACTTTTCTTTTTCATTTTTTAAGGAATATTTTGAAAATGTGTGCTTATTTTTAATAAAGTCTTTTATTTACATGTAGGCATAAATATATGCATGTATCTATAGATAAATATCATACATGTATATTAAAATGTATACACATATTGCCTAGTGAAAGCTGAACCAAACCCTTGAGAAAGTGCCACTAAAATTTTTATCATATAAATTTGCTCTGAAAGCCACTACTTCAACTAAATGGGATAGGTTTATTCTAATCTTAAAAGAAGAATTGTTATATAATGCTGGTAGTGGTTTTCATGCTTTCCTCTTTAATTTTTCTAAAAGTGTGATCTTCACTAGAGTTGGCTCCAGATATCCTTCTTCTGGGATGAGGACTGAGAATTTTTCAAGAGTGAGATTCTGTACCGAGCACTGAACCTTTAAAAATAGAATTTTGAACAAAGTTTTGAAAAAAGAATTTGCTATCTTCCTTTATCTCCCTCATCAGAGTATCAATAACAAGGAATAAAGAGTTTGAATTACAGTTTTATGTGCAGAGAAAATACCCATATTTATTATTAAGAATCACTCAAATAGATTGGAGTTGAAAAGAAGGGTGACCATAGGTAAGACCATAGACATCTCACCAATGGACTCCAATTCCTCTGCCTCCCAGTTTGCTGGGAACTTTCCAGCTTTGGACCCTAAAAATCCTACATCTAGGGAAACCCCTCAATCCCAAGAAAACTGGGATGGTTGATCACTCTAATTCTGTTCCTGAACATTATGAGGAAGGAAAGAGTAACAGAAAGGAGAAAAAGTAGAGTAGTCACAGCTACCAATTAAAAAAAAAAAAAAGAGGATACTGTGGTGGACCGAGCTGCCACTTCCTAACCTTGAGCAAGACCCATCGGAATAATCATGGAGGGGCTCTGAGATCAGACAGCTTGAAGATCACTTTTCTCTAGATGCCTCTCTCTCTGCCCAGGATTCAGAGAGGAAAGAGCAGTGCAGCAAAGGTCTCCTGCCGACTCTGGAATGGGCAAGAGAGAGGCTGTAGGACCTATCAGATAATCAGACCTACAGCCAGTGGAAGCCAACTTGAAACAGACCAAATTAGTGGCTATATCAGCCTCAGATTTTATCTACAAATGCCTGCAGGGCAAAGAACACAGGTAAATAGAGACACTGCCCCAGACATCCAGACATCTCACCCATGGGCTCCAATTCCTCTGCCTCCCCATACTGCATACCCATATCCCTTCCCTCACAGATGCATACTGAAATTCTCCAATAGAGTAAACATTCACATCCAAGAAAGACTGCATGCATGCTCAGTCGCTCAGTTGTGTCCAACTCTGTGACTCCATGAACTATAGCCTGCCAGGCTCCTCTGTCCATGGAACTTTCCAGGCAAGAATACTGGGGTGGGTTGTCATTTCCTACTTCAAGCAATCTTCCTGATCGGAGGATAGAACCAACATCTCCCGCATCATAGACAAAACAAAGGACTACGTTGTTTCTGCATATCTGAATTATAGCAGAAATTTTATGATGGGTGATCCTGCCAAAGTTAGACAGCTACACAGGGTGACCTGCTGACGCTGCTGAGTCTCTCCCATCAAAAGATGCCAGTCTCCTAAAGTGAGTGCCTATAGTCTGGCTCTCCTTTCCAGAGGTAGCAAAGGTCTCTGCTATTTTTAGTCAATCATCAAACACTGAAGGGCATTAAGAGTACTTACCTAACACTGTACTTGGTTCTTGCCTTACATGGTAAGGAAACAAGCTAACAGTTCTTGTCCTTAATTAGTTTTCTTTACTAAAATAGGGTTCATCTCCAATTTCTGACTCCCTTTGGATTCATGTAAGCAAAGCTTTTACCACAGCACTGAAACTAAAAGGAAAAAATAACATCGTTCTGATTCACATACCCACTCAGAGCCTTCAGCATTCTAGCTGCCCAAGAGACCTTTAAGAGCTCACACCGTCTTTGAAACAGCAGTGAATCCTTTAAATCTAGAGGATTATGTTTCTGAAAGATTGGAAAGGGAAAAATCCTCTTTTATAAGAAATCCTCCTAAGATATCATAAATCCAATAGTAATTTTTCTTGATATACTAGAGTCAAGCTGGTTTATGTTACTTAGGATATATGTTTGCTTATGTTTATAAAACATGTTCTCCTAGGGACCAAGGTGTCGAGTACATTTTCTTCTGATCAAAATTGTAAATTAATTTTTAAAGACCATTTGAAAGTATACTGATGGCAGAATCTGAGCTATTCCCCTAACACAACTATGTTTCTGCATCCTTTCAACCATCTGCACAGTTTGAGTAAACTGACAATTGCAGGCAGTCAGATCACTTTTGTCAAAAGGAGGAATGGTTACTTTTATAAGAGAAAGGAAAAAATAAAAAGGAATCAGCATCCAGCTACCCCATCCAGAGAAATCAAGCTTTCCCTTGCACTCATCATAAAAGTCAGTAATTGCTGACACAATCAGAAGGCTGGGAAAAATCAAGCAGTTAATGAAGGAGAGATTTCTGCAGAGCAGACTCACAAAAAGCAAGGAACTCAAAGCTTTGACTGTGATCATGAACTGGCATTAAGACAGGAGACATCTGCTGATCATAGTACCAAGGTCAGGATAAGACTGCTAAACAAAGATTGTGTGATGGAGACAAGTCTATGCAAATTTTGGTTATGCCATCTGACCACCAGCTTGGTCCAGGTACCCTGTGATACTTACTGACAGACATCAGGGCAGGAGGAGATTTAAGGTTGGGATCTGGGAAAACTAAAATATAGTGAATGGCTCTAGTGGTTGAAAAAGATTAGACAGACTGCAACTAAACAATTTCTGTAAGATCATAAAAAAGTCATCTCCTTATGCTCCTTGGTTTCTTGGACCATTTGTTTTACTGCAACCAACAGGAAATATGAACGTAAGCTGAGATTACTCAGTTGTTCACTCCAATAGTGAGCAATCTCAAGAACAAATATTCTTTAAGACTAAGAAGTATTTGTGCTTGCCTACAAAGTATACCTTATTTAAGAAGCATTTGAGAAAATCGCTACTTAATTTTTAATATATATGTATGTGTATACACAGGAAATTCAATGTAATTTAACAAAATCAGATTCTTGCAGGAATGAATTCTTGTGTTTTTTAAAATACTATGCTAACCTCTTTTATGAAAATGAAGATCCTACATTAAAGAAAGCAGCATTCATCTTCTATATTTACCAATCTGTACTGTCAAATATTAGGCTATCCTGCATCAGGATATACAATGATCAAGCAGGCAGAAGAAAGTAACCAAAAAGTGTCTGCTTTCAAACAGGGTAATACTTAAAACATTTCAGAAATCCAATTTTTCTTTTCTCCTCTTACTGGCTTCCAAAAAGATTAGGAAGCATTTTGCCTAATTATTTAGACACACAAACATAAATATATATGTATATGTGGCCTTCCCTGGTAGCTCAGCTGGTAAAGAATTTGCTTGCAATGCAGGAGACTCTGTTTCGATTCCTGGGTCGGGAAGATTCCCTGGAGATGGGATAGGTACCTACTCCAGTATTCTTGGGCTTCCCTGTTGGCTCAGATGGTAAAAAATCTGCCTGCAATGCAGACCTGGATTCGATCCCTGGGTTGGGAATATTCCCTGGAGGAGGGCATGGTAACCCACTGCAGTATTCTTGCCTGGAGAAAACCCAAGGACACAGGAGCCTGGTGGGCTACAGTCCAGGGAGTCACAAAGAGTCAGACATGACTGAGTGACTAAGCACAACACAGCACACGCGTGTGTGTGTACATATCTGTATAGGGCTTCCCAGGTGGGGAGAGTGGTAAAGAATCCACCTGCCAGTGCAAGAGATGGGAGAGACAAGGGCTCAGTCCCAGGGTCGAGAAGATCCCCTGGAGTAGGAAATGGCCACCACTGCAGTATTCGTGCCTGGGAAATTCTGTGGATAGAGGAGCCTGGCGGGGTCGGGCTACAGTCCACGGGGTCACAAAGAGTCAGACAGGACTGAGCAACTTAGCACGCATGCACACACGCATGCACGCACACACACACACACACACACACATACACACTGAAACACCAAATACAAAGTATGTGGATTGACAAGGACGAGACTATTTTTACTTCAAACAACACTGAATTTTACATACACACAAATTTCAACTTTTTACTTAGAAAAGTTTGCATTTTGTAAGGATTTAAATTTTAAAGTAAACTTCCTAAGTATCTTAGATCTTGTATCCTTTATTCATTCATGTGTGTTTTATAAAACACCAATACATGACCACTCAGGGACTGACATGGCAGGGGGGAAGCTGGGGACATCTCTTTGTAGCTTGCATTATTAATTTTTTTTTATAAAACCCTAAATCAACCCTCGTGAGTCTAGTCTGAGACTGACTGTTGGAGTGGGACTGACTGAGGCTGATCTGCAGCTGTGGAATAGAGAGTGCAGGAACTAAATATGGTATTCCGGGTGACAGCAAATGTCACGTGCAAAGGTGACACAGGCGGAGTGCCAAAAGTCCTCAAACAAGGGCCTTGGAACTGCAAGAAGGAGCCAGTTGTCTAAGAGTGGGTTTGCACCCCGGAACCAGAAGCTGAGCCAGAAAGGTTTCCAAAGGCATCCGTTCACACAGGGAATATCCTGGAAAGGAAATGACTCCTCTTCCACATTTCACACCCTTTTTCTCTCCATTACAGAGTTTAATATTCTCCAGAGTTCATGGCACCCTGTCATCGTAGGTCTAAAACCAGACCCCTCTCATACGTTCTGTTTCCTTTGATCCTTACTTCCCACTTTCCTTTTCCATAGGAACCATTCTGATGTGTTTAATTAAACACGTACTACTGTTTGTACATGCTCTGATATTCTGTATTGTGTTTTTGTGCCATGTACACCCATTTTCATTTACATAAATGGAGCTTCGCTTTGTATTTTCTTCCATTTTTACCTTTCCAACTCAGAACTGTATTTAAGCTCTATGTCTGTAACTGTCTGCTCATCCAGCCCATGGTACAGAGCTTCTGCTCGGCTCCCCATGCAGTAGATGCATCACATTATAGCCGCCCACTGCGCCTGTAATTGACAGCCTCCCATTCTCACCACCACAAACAGCGCTGCAATAAACAGGCTCAGCTATGTCTCCTGTGAATCTGTGAAACAATGTGAAATATTTGTCCAGAAGACTGGACTGTAGACTACTTGATAAACACAGTATTTAATATATCAAGGTAACACCTGGTTGCCATATTAATATATCCTCCTACCTGTACCATAGAAAGGTTTCAATAATTCTCCATCCATGAAAAAACTTGGAAAAACTTGGAACTGTTGGCAGTGAAAGGGCTGGCAAACTATGACCTGTGGACTATCTGTTTGTTTTTATAAATAAAGTTTTATTGGAATACAGCCATGCCCATTCATTTATGTACTGTCAATGGTTGCTTTCATGCTATAATGACAAAGTTGAGTAATTGTCACAGAGGTGATGGTATAGTCTGCCAAGCCTAAAATGTTTACTATACAACCCTTTAAGAAAAAGTTTGATGATACCTAAGAAGTGACATTTCACTACTGTTTTAATATTCATTTCTCTGATTACTTGAATTTGAGCATCCCTACATACCCCACTGGCCTTTCAGTTTTCCTCTTTGGGGAATTGCGTATTTGTACACTTTGGAATTTCTTTCTTTTTCTTTTTATATGCAAGAGTTCATTACAGTCTAGACAGTAACTGCTTGTTAGTTAGGCATTACAAAAGTCTTCCCCATTCTGGTAGCTTCCTAGTAATTCTGTATATGGTAAACTTTGGGGAAAACTTTAATTTACGTATCAAATTAATCACAGTGTGACTGAGACTTTGAGGTTTAAGAAGTCTTTCAACCACACTGTATTGAGCTTTATCAAATGTTTTCTTTTTACTTTTTATTTTGCATTTATCAAAATAATCACATTTCTTTTTCAGTGTATCAATGCAGTGTATCACATAAATTTCTTGAACTTCTGAATTCCTATAGTTATTATCTGCATTTATAATTCATATATGCTTTATACATATACACACACACACGCATACATGTATGTATACATGTATGTGTGTGTGTGTCTGTGGGTCTTCCCACTCCTGATTGTAAACTTCTGATAGAAAAAAGTCATCCTTTTCATACTGCAAGGGCCCAGTGATATTTGTTAAAATTATAAAAGTAGATGAAAGACTGTCGTGGCCAGTGTGAAATAGAACACAATGTATTCCATCAGACTAACTCTGTAAATCTATCATTAGTATTCTGAGGACCAACTTTATACCAAATTCAGATTTACATGGAAAAGGATATGTAAACATGGCTTAATAGTATTAGCTCTCTAATACTAATAGAGTACTGAGTTCTGCTCAGTTCAGTTCAGTTCAGTCGTTCAGTCATGTCCGACTCTTTGCAACCCCATGAATCGCAGCACGCCAGGCCTCCCTGTTCATCACCATCTCTCAGAGTTCACTCAGACTCACGTCCATTGAGTCCGTGATGCCATCCAGCCATCTCATCTTCGGTCATCCCCTTAGAGTTCTGCTAGTCAACCAAAATTTTAAATGATCAGAAATGAAATTTTATTTTTGATGCCTACTCAGGATTTTAAAATTCAAGCATACTTTAACTATATTTTCCTCACAAGTTTTACCATTTCTATTCAAGCAATATGAAAAATAATAATAAATGTTTTTGTCCAAAACAACTCTTGGCTGGTCATAACACTTAAGTACAGATTACCAAATAGTTCTATCTTAATTTTATGTTATTCAGAGTTGTTTTCTTCCTTTTATAAAAAAGAGAATGTAGAAAGAAGTTTTCATTGTCCTTTTTCAGATGTTTTTATACTCATAATGTCTGGAAAGAACCAAAAGCACAAGAAGCTTGTCCTCATTTTTCAACTAGTAAACCAAGCTGAGTTTCAGATGAAGCAATGACTGGATATATGATAGGATTAGTGATACTAGAAAATCCAGTTTGCTAGCTCCATATCAATTTCTGCACACCTTGGGTTTAAAAACTCTATAATAATTACCAGTGTTATAGGTTCCTCCTTTTACGAGAAAGTCTAATGGGAGCTTCATATTGACGACATTTCAACAAAATGAAAGAAGTGGGTTTTTTTTGTTTTTTTTTAGTAAGCAAGATTTGGAATTCAGAGATTAAATAGTCGTGAAAATAAGAAGGGTAGAGAACTTAACTATGAAAGTTCAAGTGTTCACTTGCTAGATAACTTTTATTTAATCAGAAATCATCTCTTTAATTAGGTAGAAGTGGTTTAAACTGGTGTCAATAGAAGAAACAGGCCAATATTCATCCCCTGAGGGAGATCATCTCCAGGAAATAAGCATTTAGACTGCAGTGAGCCCCTAAGATTTTGCACAGCTTAACAGACCTGACTCTCTTCATTTTTACTCTAGAAACTAACGAGAGTTAGTCTATGCTGATTCAAATCGGTCTTGTGTAATTTCTTGCTTCCAATGATTCTCTGTATCGCTAGGAAAGACAGGGCTGTTGTTCTCCTAAATGTCATGCTGGGTTTAGCAGAATGCAAGGTTCTGATGATTCTTTGCCCAGTCCACTTCTCAGGGTTGTGTCTGCAATGAGCAACCTTGACAAATGAGGCAACCTCCACTCTTGGACAAAGGGCAGCTACAGTTATTGCTTGCTATAAAAGCTGTGGGTTTGCCAAACTTAGGGTTCCTCAGCCATGATGCAAACCCACTGTGTGCTTAGCCATATCAGCTATATCGTGTCACTTCCATAAGACTGGGGGTCAAGGTACATACTATGAAGTTGCTTCAGTCATGTCCAGCTCTTTGTGACCTGCCAGGCTCTTCTGTTCATGGGATTCTCCAGGCAGGAATACTGGATTGGGTTGACATGCCCTTCTCCAAGGGATCCTCCCAACCCAGGGATCGAACCCAAGTCTCTTATGTCTCCTGTGCTGGCATGCATGTTCTTTACCACTAGTGCCACCTGGGAAAGAGACCCAACACAAGAATGCTGCAGCTCCTGCCGCCCGCTGCACCAGGACCAAAAGCAATGAAGTCCTGGCTCTGACTGGGTAGTATTCTGTTTTCTGCCAGCATCCATGAAATAGTAACAGACTAACATTAATTTCTAAGTAGGGGATTACCAAATCACAGGCTCAATATCTATGACAATTTTTAAGTTTCTGACCAAGTAAAATCGATTTTAAAAAGTGAAAATCTGAAATGAAAAGCAATATGGAAAATCCTTAGATTTTATTTTTCACTCAGATTTTTTAGTTAAAAAACATTTTAAGATCCTAAAGGACTTCCACCAAATTTTAAACCACACCCTTTCTTTATTTCCTCAATAGAAAAGTAAAACTTGAACAAGCCTTTTAAAAGCAAAATAAAGCCTAAATCATAACCCTGAAGAACTTTTCTCTGAATTATTTGAATCACAGGAGTATATACAAGAGTTCCAAAGTTCAAGATTCTATGCTCAAGAAATCATTTAAGCTAGGAACATGATTCTTGGGGCAACAGTACAAGCTTAGAAGGTGGAAATGTCAGAGAAAAAAAAATCAATAAAAGAGTGTTCATAAAAAGACAGGTTTTAAGATAGGACATGAAAACAAGAGAAAGGACACTTACTGAAGGCAAATAGGAAGCTGATCTGACCTTACCAGGTGTCTGCAAGGCCAAACACTACATAAATAAAGTTTTGCAGAAAAGAATATTTTGAAGAAAAACGTCCTCCAAGGTGGGAGCTTTAGCCCAGAGGGTGATAAAGATACATGAAGAAGCATTAGAACTCTTAACATTTTTTTAATTTTAATATGAATTTTTACCCTTTTAGCTCAATGATTTCATGAATAAATTGCTATTGTGCTTCAACAAGGGCCTCTCTGGTGAATCAGAGGTTAAGAATCAGCCTGCAAGGCAGGAGTTGCAGGTGACACAGGTTCAGCCCCTGGGTCGGGAAGATCCCCTGGAGAAGGAAATGGCAACCCACTCCAGTATTCTTGCCTGGAGAATCCTGTCGACAGAGGAGCCGGGCAGGCTAAGTCCATAGGGTCCCAAAGAGTCAGACACGACTGAAGCGACTTAGCATGCCCACACGAGCTTGCCCATAGGACAAGAGCTGCTTTAGATCAGAGGTTAGCCAACTATGACCTACTGGTCACCATCTATGTTTGTAAATAAAGTCTTATCAAAGCACAGCCACACCTAAGGCCTTAGGTATTTTCTGTGTCTGTTTTCCTACTGCCAAATCAGAGCTGAGTAGTGGCAGCAAAGGCTATGGTATTTATTATCTGACCCTTTACAGAAAAAAAGTTTGCTGATCTGTGTTCCTGATGACAGCCAGTCCATATGTGCAAAACAAGTCACCACCCTCATGGAACTCATTCCAGTGGGGAGCGATGAACAAGGATACATCAAAATACATAACACATTTTTAGGTACTGGAAGATGCTATAAAGAGAGAACAAAAACAGGAAAAGGGGAAATAAATTTTTTACATTAATGTATAGGTGCTTGCTATATTGAACAAATGCTTTAAGCTAATTTATGTTAAAATCTCATTTTTTAAAGGAATGAGTTTCAAAAATAAATTAATGATTTTTTTTTTTTTCTATTTAGGATTTCTAGTGTGCCTTTGGTAAACCCAACTTTGGTGCTGTGCATTAACTGAGGAAAAATCTTTACCCAGCATTGAATGATGAGGTCTCAGATAAAATTACTCACCAGTAGAAAACTTTAAGATCCTCTTTTATATAAATAGCCACCTCATGACAGGTGAGAACTTAAGGGAAGGGGTTCTATTATAAAGAGAAGAAAAACTAAATTTGTGTCATATAACTTTAAAACGTGAAAAATCTGAGAGGCTGGTGTAGGGCCAGAGGGTGTATGGGAAATTTCTGCACCATCCCCACAGTTTTATCGTGATCTTAAAGCTGCTCTAAAATATTACTAAGTCTTCTTAAATAAACTTATTTATTTTCAGTTGGAGGATAATTGCTTTACAGTATTGTATTGGTTTCTGCCATACATCAACATCAATCAGCCGCAGGTGCACATATGCTCCCTCGCTCCTGAACCGCGCCCCCCATCTCCCAGTCCCTCCCAGCCCTCTAGGCTGTCACAGAGCACCAGCTCCCTGAGCCAAACAGCAACTTCACATCAGCTATCTATTTCACATGTGCTCAATCGCTTCAGTTGCTTCCGGTTCTTTGTGACCCCATGGATGTAGCCTGCCAGGCTCCTCTGCCCATGGGATTCTCCAGGCAAGAATACTGGTGGGTTACCATACCCTCCTCCAGGGGATCTTCCCGACCCAGGGGCTGAACCCATGTCTCTTATATCTCCTGCACTGGCAGGTGGATTCTTTATCAACAGTGCCACCTGGGAAGCCCTTCTGTTTCACATACAATAATGTATATATTCCAACACTACTCTCTCAATTTGTCCTACGCTCTTCTGCCTTCATGCCCATAAATGAGTCTGTTCTCTATGTCTGAGTCGCTATTCCTGCCCTGCAAATAGGTTCATCAGTACCATTTTTCTAGGTTAGCATGTCTTTCTTAAAGGAAAACATGAGAGATTATTTTGACCCTTTCTGTGTCTGAGTCTCAGGGAGACTAAGTGCACCGAGCTTGCCAAACCAGACAATGGCAGAGGCAGACATTGCACCAAGTCTCTCACCCCCGACAGGCATCACATCAACACAGCCGACAGAGAGCCACGGCACAGGAGAGCCACGCTCCCAGCTCAGCCTTCACCCAAGCACTGCCTGAAGTGTCTGAAGATCTGAACTCCGGTCTCTGTCTTGCCACAAACTAGCTACTCACATAACTCGGTTACACTGCAAGCTCACACATCAGTTTCGTTATTTGTACAGTGGTGCCCCCTTATCCTAGGGGGATAGGTTTCAAGATCCCTGGTGGATGCCTGAAGCCACGGAGGGAACAACCCTATCTGTGATTTTTTCCTATATGTGAGATAAAGTTTAATGTATAGAATAGATACTATAAGAAATCACCACCAAATAAAATAGAACAATTATAACAATATACTAAGTTCTACTATAAGGGAATGTCGCCTCTCTCTAAATAGCTCACCTTTCTTCCTGTGATGACATGAGATGATAAAATGGCTAGGCGATGAAGTGAGGTGCATGGCATAGGCTTTGTGACATGGCGTTGGACTACTGACCTTCTGATAAGTCAGAAGGAGGATATCTGGCTCAGGTGATCCAGATGGCGTGATGTCAGGAGGTGCACATTTATACAAATCATTCACAAGCAAAGGGACCCACACAGTTCAAACCCATATTGTTCCAAGGTCCACGGCGGAACTGAAATCTAACTGTGGACATGATTAAAATCCTTCCCCATGGTGCCCCACTTCCTCCTTCATGTAAAGCAATGTGTCTAAAAGCAAGATAAAACAACCCGCTTCTTTAAAAGAGGGCACTCAGAGTACCTACCCTCACAGAGCTGTTGTAAGAATTAGTTAATAAAGTGCTTGGCAGAGCCTGGCCTATGTACTAAAAATAGTCAGTCACTTAACATTTTACTTTTAAAATAGAGAAACAAAACAGTTAAGACTTTTTCTTAAATACATCTTTAATGAGATTCAATACATTTTTCCATGAGATTCCTGCAAGCAAACATTCCATTTGCTGCAACCCCTCCTAATTATAAGTGAGGTCCAAAATGACTCAGAGGGAACTGAGTAATTAACAAAAGTTTTGAGTATCTGCTTTGTGGTCACATCTCCTAGGTCAACTAATCGTAATCATTTTCAGCTTAGGTGTGTTTGGGGCTTCCCAGGTGGTACTAATGGTAAAGAACCCACCTGCCAATGCAGGAGACGCAAGAGACGCAGGTTCGACCCCTGAGTTGAGATGATCCTGGAGAAGCGCATGGCAACCCACTCCAGTGTTTTTCCCTGGAGACTCCCATGGACAGAGGAATGCAGCAGGCTCCAGTCTATAGGGTCACACAGAGTTGGACATGACTGAAGCAACTTGGCATGCATTCGAAAGCCATTTAAACTGTAACTATCAGTGCAAAATACAGCTAAGTAGTTGGATAAAGTCCCTCAGCATCACAGTAGAATGCTGCAAGAATATATAAAAATAAATGCTTAGAATCACGAACAATGAAAATATGTAATACTGAAACAGAGCTTTGAAAAGATCAGGTCAAATATGTAAACGTCAGGGACAAGACAAGGAGTAGAGTGTGTATGTTGGAAAATACGACAATATTTGAAATAGTTTGTTCTTTTTTATAGCTATGTTGCTTTTCCTTACCATATGCTTATAAAATCAGCAGATTTCAAACTCAGCAACTGAAGGGCTCCGTTTACCCACTGACCTCTAGACCTAGTGATCTTCAATAAAGACAAGAGAATAGCTCATCTAAATGAAAAGGCTTCAACACTACCAAGTTCTTTGTGGGAAAGAAATTCAATGTTATAATATTTTTTTCTGGAGATGTCATCACTGCGGTTCAAAGCATATGTGGTTCCAGGTAACGGGCAAAGAAGCCATCAGTCAAAGTCCATATCTACCACACCTAGTTACATATTCCTTGCCATTTTGCCAAAACTGCTTGAAGCTTTAGATCCACGGCTTTTCACTATGGTTATTTTACAGGAGAACCTTAGCAACATTTGTTATCAATAACAATTCCAAGCGCTGTGTGTCTGAAAAACTCTTTAATAATG
Organism: Oreotragus oreotragus; assembly: GCA_006410675.1. Classification (NCBI taxonomy): domain Eukaryota; kingdom Metazoa; phylum Chordata; class Mammalia; order Artiodactyla; family Bovidae; genus Oreotragus; species Oreotragus oreotragus. The sequence goes on from SJYX01009866.1 coordinate 393,617, forward strand.
CATTGCTTCCTAATGATCTTACCAACAAGACAGGCGTTGATGAATTTCAATTCAGGTCTGGAACAGCATGGTCCACAAGTCAGTATTGAATACTGCACTGGAGAATGGCCGGATTTGTTAAGAGTTCAGAAAAGCCTCTCATTGGGTGAAGAATAATGGTTTTGGCAACAATTTTTAAGGCAGGTTGAAAATATCACTTCCAAAAGGCAAACTTTTCCACCACAATAGTGCCCGATCTGCTGTATTATTGATTCCACCAGAAATTAACTATCCAATGCACTGGTATGTGATCAAAGAAATTGCCAACTGTTATTTTAATGGCACCCCACCCCAGTACTCTTGCCTGGAAAATCCAATGGACGGAGTAGCCTGGTGGGCTGCAGTCCATGGGGTCGCTAACAGTCGGACAGACTGAGCGACTTCACTTTCACTTTTCTCTTTCATGCATTGGAGAAGGAAATGGCAACCCACTCCAGTATTCTTGCCTGGAGAATCCCAGGGATGGGGGAGCCTGGTGGGCTGCCGTCTATGGGGTCANTCCATGGGGTCGCTAACAGTCGGACAGACTGAGCGACTTCACTTTCACTTTTCTCTTTCATGCATTGGAGAAGGAAATGGCAACCCACTCCAGTATTCTTGCCTGGAGAATCCCAGGGATGGGGGAGCCTGGTGGGCTGCCGTCTATGGGGTCACACAGAGTCAGACACGACTGAAGTGACTTAGCAGCAGCAGCATTTTAACTGTAAACAGCTCTAGAGTATCATAACCATTTATGGAAACATGATATTCAAATGTTGTAATGGGACACCAATTGTGAAATGCATCAGCTGCAAAGGATCTTATGAAATAGATCAATACTTTCATTATTAAAGGGAAAGTTAAAAGACTTTCATGCGTATTAGTTCCTATTTTTAAAATCAGGCTGAAAAATTTATGGATCCTGATATTTTTCAGAGCAAGTTATGAATTTTCTCTCTTTTTTCTTTATGGAGAAAGCTTTACAAGAAAGTGTTAATTGTTCACTCGTGTCTGACTCTTTAAGATGTTATGGACTGTGCCCCCCACCCCACCCCACCCCCGGCTCCTCTATCCATGGGATTCTCCAGGCAAGAATACTAGAGTGGGTTGCCATTCCCTTTTCCAGGAATCTTCCTGACCCAGGGGTAGAATCCAGGTGTCCTGTGTTGCAGGCAGATTCCCTACCATCTGAGCCACCAGGGAAGCCCTTTCCACAGTCAGTCAGATGGAAAGGTTCACCATGGGACTAATCACTAAACCTGCTTTAACAGCTCAAAGAAACTACAAAGAAAATTGTTACAGTTTCAGAGTCATATTCTCGGCCTCCACATAATAATCATGTTGAATCCCGTTTTTCTTCCATAAGAGCTAGTGTGGTTTTCTGAAAGAAAAGGAATTTCCTGCATTTTTTAGATATGGTATATGCATATGGCTACACTTCTGAATAAAAATAATTGCATCACACAAAATCTATTATTGCATACTATTTATTTATGCACCACTTAAGGAGGACTGTGGAACTAAACTTGGATTTTATTCACATTATTCATTCTTCCTGGATGCTGGGAGCTTAGCAAGCATCTCTTCCTTCCTTCTAGCTCTCTCCCTGTCCTAAGGGATGGCGAAAGATAGAAGAACACAATAGAATATAACAGGAATACAAATGTATCTTCTTTTTGGCCCAAAGGAAGGGCTGGCAACTGAATAGATTGTAAATAATTTCTGCTGTTCCATATTCCATGGAGTTCAATTTGAAGTTGCCAAGAGTGAACCTGAGCAGCTGCCTTTTCTGCAACTATAATATACTTTGTAATTTAGGTCACAGTATCTTCAGGCACAGATTAAATCCAAAACTGAGGATATATATCATTAAAGTTTGTTTTTAATCTTCCTAACTCTTCACACTTTGCGTTATTGCAGATAAGGAATGCAAAGTGTGTCTCTTGGCACCTGAAGACCTTGAGGAAGCCTCAATAATGTCAGGCATCAGGATACCAATAAAATGCTAAACAGAGAGAGAGAAGAGGCAGAGGGAGGGAGGGGGTNACTTTGCGTTATTGCAGATAAGGAATGCAAAGTGTGTCTCTTGGCACCTGAAGACCTTGAGGAAGCCTCAATAATGTCAGGCATCAGGATACCAATAAAATGCTAAACAGAGAGAGAGAAGAGGCAGAGGGAGGGAGGGGGTGGGAGTAGGGAGTGCAACAGAAGAAAAAAAACCCACAAAAGCCTGAGTCAAAATACGGAACCCAATGAGAAGGACTCAAGCTTTAATCTGTTTTCATAATTAACACAGCTGTGCTAGAATTTGATTTTTATTCTAATGATGCCATTTAGCTCTGCTTTGAATATTAAAAATGAGCCAAGTATAAAATTATCAATCACTTACAAATCATGTCTATCTGGATTTGTTGATTTTTTAAAAATAGAAAGATATATTAATTAATGAAAATCTGAGTATAGAAAGACAGTAAAAGACATGGAAAGAGGATAATGAAATTATTTTACAACCTAATCCAGTAGCCATTCAACATATACATATTCCCTGTTGTTTATAAAAATTTCTGATGTGAGGGGTCTCCCCTAAGCCAATAAAATCACAAAGTCTGTGGATAGGTCCAGGTAATAGCGTTATTGTTTAATTCTTCAGGTGACTAAACTATGTAGCCAGAGCTGTGAAACACTGTTGACAACCAGAGGCATCATCCCAATGTCTTTCTCGGGCAAGAATGTGAAATCAAAGAGCTTCCACAAAGTCTTTCAAAATCATCTACAAATATTTCCTGAAAAACAGCTGCCTGCGGCAAAAAGGCTTAACACTGGAATAAACTTGAGTGCACTTGACCCTTGAACTCATGGATATCTGATCTGATTATAGCAATTGTAATAATTACTTGTTTCATAAACATCTGAAAGATACTGATTTCAGAAGATTTACTGAGCATTCGAAACTAGGTATTTTAGACATTTATATGGACACAACTGAACACTAAGCTTTTTATCTGGCATGTGTGCCCCTAATAATAATTTAAAGAAAAGACAGAAAAACACATGATAAAGGAAGGCTTATATGAAGTCCTTTAGTTCTGCACAAAGCACCCCAAAGGGAGGTTCCTTACTTTTACCTTTAAGGTGTCAGTGCAGATGTATCTAATCCTTTCCCAACTTCTGGTCTCCCTACTCCCAAAATGACTTTGCAATAGTGTGTCAAGTGTAAGACAGGGACTCATAAAAGTGGCTTCAATTCTCTCTTCAGAGCACAGGGCATCCTCAGCAACTATCACATTGCCTGATGAGAGAAGCAAGAAGTACAGAGAGGTGGAGGCCTTGGAGTCAGACCACCTGAGGGCCTTGGGAAAGTTGGGTTATATCTGTTCTATTTACTCAGCTAGAATATGAGGATGCTAGTTCCTGTCTCCAGGAGTACTGAAAGTGAGATGAGCTTCCAACACAGGTCAAGTGCCCAGAACAGTTCCTGGGATGCGCTCAGTGCTCAGAACAAATGAACCCATTATTATTACTGCCTGGTAATTTCTTGGATGGATGAATGAATGGTGTTTCTTGGTGTTCAGTGGAATACTGCCTGCAGTATCAGTAAACAAAGGATGCCACAGTCATCAGGGGACTGCAGTCACTGCTGCTGGTGAGCCCTGAGGGAGCTAAGGCAGGAAAGAACACCTGTCATTTAGCGCCATTGGACTGCAGCCATGCCCTACAGAGAGACCCGAGGAAACTCAGGATGAGAAAACTGGCCCCAGAGAGCCCAGGTACACAGCAAAGGAATGCTTTCAGTGAGCTCGAGCTCTTGCATCTTCCCATACACAGAACAGCACTAAATGCCTTAACATGAGACATCTAGTTTTCTTTTAATTAACACTCTTTTGACATTTGGACTACCTGCCCTTTGTTGCAAAACTTCTATATAACCTGGCTCCCCCCGCCCTTCACCTCCTTGGAGCAGTTCTGTCAGGGCTGCTTGAGATCCCAGGCTTGAAGTTCTAAAGATTCCCACCAAATAAAACATTACTCTCAACTTTTAGGCTCTGAATGTTTTTTAAGTTGACACTGGTAAAGGCCGTTTAGTCCTATCAGGTCTCCAATTCAAAAAACTTATTTCTACAGGGTCACATTCATTCACCCCTAATGGACACACGGGATGACTTTAGAAGGGCAGGATAATCCTTGGTGGCTGAGGCACAGCAAGAAACCAGGAACGCCAAACAGGGTCATGCCAGAGATAAATCTCCTATATTTCTCTGTTTCGTAAGAGCCAGCCCTGCAGGTGCCTGGATTGATGCCCAGACATTCCCAAAGAATTGCTCAAGTAGCATAATTTTCAGTGCCTCAGAAATATAGAGCCCAGAGGTCTCAAGAAACCATAAAAACACTTCATCAGAATCGTAATAGTCATATTCCTTACTTACACCTTTCATGCTTAACAAATATCCAAACCGGCTATGTAATGCAATTCATTAAGGACGTGTACCAGCGAGATGCTAAAAAACACACAAAAATCATCATCTCCTATTCTCTACTCATTGTCCCAAATGTAATTACAGAAGTCAATTCATTTAACCTCGTTTAACTATGTTTATCATGGGGTCGCAAAGAGTCGGACACAGCTGAGCGACTGAACGACAACAACGTGTATGGCCAGGAGAAGCATGAGAAAAACTCATTTTCGAATTATCGAACATTCAGAGTACTTCAGTCATTCAGTGATGAATTTTCACAGAAGCGATGACATTGTTCTCCAAGATCCTCAGGACTAAAGTTTCTAATCATCAGGATCAGTACTGACTCTAACCCACATGGAGGAGGGGTCCCATATGGCACTGTTGCAGTGAAAAGGGAAAAAGAGGTATGAGTTTTGTCTTTCCCTTTCCTGAGAACAAAGACGATAAAGAGAATGGTGACCAGGCCTGAACGTTCCTAGTTTTGTTTTGCGTTTTTTTTTTTTAACTCTTAACTACTCCTGACTAGACGTGCCTGTAACTCGGTTTGCTTTTCTGCTCCTTAACTCTGCAGGAGCTGCATTTCGCACCTAGTATCCTCTGACTCCATGCTCAACACTCACAACATTCTCTCCCCCTTTGTAGCTCTTCCCTTTTACAAATCAGAAAGGCCACACAGTCACCTAACTGCCAGACTCAGTTACTGGGTTACTGATGCCAGCCTATGACTGTTTTTGAAACAAGTGGAGAGGAAGAAAGTAAGATTTTAACACCTTTGTTCCCAGCACTGACTTCCAGCCCTCAATGGGCACAGTTCTTGCGGCATGAGCTTAGTCTGTTTCCATCTCTACCAGCTGAGAATTAAAGCCACCTTTCTATTTCCTCCAAACTCTTTGTCCGTAGTTTTCATTCGGCTTAAGGGAGCAGAGAATGCCTAGACTGTAGCCAGCAATACTCCACTGCATTCAGGGGATTCCCCCAAAGTACATGGAAATAGATTCAATACTTATACACCTCAAAGCACTTAAAAAAAAATCTAACTTTAAACTCATAGTCACATCCTGAAATTCTCCTTTCTCCTCCTCCACTCTTCACACATCATAAGACTATTGTGTCTGTTCAAACCTCACCCTCTTGCTCTGACCCTGGAGGATTCTGGGCCCCCATCCCATACTGTGTATGGGATGTAGATAGATTCAGCCTCCCCTGCTCCCTTCAATTTTCTCTTTATTTCACTTGTCATCATCCCAATTCTTTAGAATGAAAGCAAGCCTAGGAGCTGCCAGCCAGCAGGAGGTCTTCCCCTTAAGTCATTTGGATCACTGGAGAAGAGGTGAAATTTTTAAATAAACAATTTTGATAAATGGTTGGTATTAGGGCAGTAAACTCCCAAACGTTGACAGTTTCAAAACATTTCACCTGATATTTATCAGTTGAACTATTAAATGTGTTTGGAAGACTATAAATTAAGTTTAACACTGATTGTTATGAGACAATTTTTCTTTTTTGGCTCAGTATTTTAGGATTTTCTCGTGTAGTAACAACAGTTTTTTCTTTATAACTTTTAAAATGGCACCAGATGGTCCAGTGGTTAAGACCCCAAGTGTCCAATGCAAAAGGCACAGCTTCAATCCCTGGTCAGGAACTAAGATCCCACAGGCCATGTGGTATGGTCAAAAATAAATAAATAAAAATTAAAAATCAAAAGGCAACCCCCCACAAAAAAAGAAAACTTTTAAGTTTTAGGTGATTAGTACATTTATATAAAGCTCATTCTTTCACTTGTCTTCTTGAAACTCTTCTGTATTTTAATCAACAGCCTCTCTTCATCAGAATATTTTATCCAGATTTAACCTCTTCATTTTTCAAGTAATCCCTCACTTTTCTCTCAACATTTTGGAAATGAAGAAGATGGGAAAGTGTGAATCTTTTACTTCTCTTCTCCTCCCCCAGAGTTTATTTTAGATGTTTTCCCTCATCACATTTTCAAGAATAGATGGTCTATTTGTGCTCATTAGCTCACTTCTGATTGCTCGGCAATTCCTTTCGGCTGAGTAAAGATTAGCTTTTTTTTCCCCTGCTAACTTAGTTATGCCTCTTACCTATCTGCCATCTTTACAGTCTTACGGGTAGAAGAAGAGAAGGCAGCGATGACAAGAAAGAGGTGGATCCAAAAATAAAGGCAAGTAATCACCGAGACGGGCTCTTTCCCTTCTGACATTTTCCTGGAATACAAAAGCTCCAGGTGGCATTCCTGGTATCATAAAATTCTCAGCATGCTTCTGACCCTACAAAAGCCCGAGAGGCTGAAGTTTATATACTGTTCCAGGAGAATCTTAAACGAAGAGTGCAGGGAACAGAACAAGACACAGTCTTTGAATCCCAAATGATCTGGTTTTTATTTTCCTAAGTTAAGGTTTGGTTCCACATGAGGCCCAAATTTTTCATCTTATCCAAAACAGTTCTGCTTTGACTTCAAAGTCATGCTCCCAGGCAAATGATCACAGCTGCCGGCCTGTTTGCTCCACATGCTATAGGCCGATGTTGGGAACATTCTGGAAAGATGATACATCTAAGCAGAGAGAATTAACTGATCGTTTGAGGAAAGTTTCTTCCCCTAAAACACCATTCTCATTTTCCTTCCTTCTCAGGGCTACATAAATATACATTTGAGACATTTCAGATTAATAGTAATGCTTCTAGTCAATACTTCATATTACCACCACAAACACAGCAAAAGACTTAAGTATAAGGTTATCCTGTTTGAGTAAGAACCAAGACTCAAGTGTTCTGGCAAACAGAACTAGGTAATACGTCCCAAAAGAAGCCGAGTGTTTGGTTTGGTTTGGTTTGGTTCTGTTTTGTTATCACGTACACTGTGCTTCACACGGACAGGAAGGGGGGCACTACATAAAGGCAAGATTTAAGGATGTGTCTGATTAGGTTTCAGATATATTTGAAGTATCAGGGAGGGGTTGGGCCCTCTGAGAGATAAGCCACATCGGAGAGAGAGCTGATGGATAAATTGAGGACTCTGGAATCACAACCCGAGTGGCAGCATGGCCAGCGGCAGAGAATGAGACTTCCACACACGAAGCGGCAGCTGGAATTGGAGGCAAGCACCAGGCAAAGAAAAAATACCTGAAGCAGAGACAGCTGTCCCAGCAAATGCACACACTTCAGGGATGCAAGCCATCCAGCTGAGGGACCCCATGACACAGAGGAAATCAGTGTTTATCTCACTTCAAAAAAACTGCTGAGTATTCCTGGAACCAGAAGAGTTGAGCGCGAAAATGACGGGTAAAACAGTGGGGATTTTTTCCCTTTTTGGAAAATGAAGGTACAAGAGTTACAAAAATTTATCAGAAATATGTGGCATCTGAGAAGACAAGGTTATGACTGGCAGACTGTCATTCATGAGGTGCATGTGAAGCCTCTCGCCATCTAAGAAACTCCCAGAAACACTAACATTTTACTGCAGAGACTGCCAGACCACAACCCTGCATAGACCTGATGAAGCCTGAACATCACAGAGGGACACTACACTTTGAGCTGGAAGCGTAATGGATTTGGGGTTTTCTCCTCTGGGGAAGAAGTGTGTTCTGGTATGGAAAGAAGGATACAGAGAGATACCTGGTGGCCAGTGAAGAAGATTGTCCACTGAACTCTCAGGCTCCCATTCCTAGGTTCACACCTAGCCAAGGACTACGTTTCCACCCCCTCAGGGATGGGCTCTGTAACGAGTCCAAAGGCAGTGAGATACATGCAGGAGTAATCACACAGCTTCTGCAGCCGGCCCCAAAACTTCTAAAGCATTCCTCCCACTCTGCCTTGTCAAAGTCCTGTATTAAAGCCGACAGTGGTTCCATCAGCCTGCGTCCCTGAATACCCCATAAAACAGAATTACCACCCTCTTTTCATTGCCAGTAAGGGGATTTGTGTGAACAAGAAATAAATTTCATCTGTGTTAAGACACTGAGAGTTTAGGGTTCATTTATGATAGCAGCTAATGTGAATATAACAAAACATTCGATGAAACCACATTTTTTAAAATTACCTATGTAATCCAAAAAGTGAACAGGGAGACGTAATCTATTCTATTTGAATAAATATATTATTAAATTATTAATTATTCTAATTATAATGTCCAGAAGCTAACGTGCATATGCTTCAAACATGAGCCAAGCAGTAAATCTATAACTAGCATTAGAGCGGGCTAAATATTCTCCAACTAAACACCTTAAGTATGTTAGATATTAAATTCTTTTAAAATTTATCTGATCTGGCAAGAGAGTGGGAAAATCTTCAAAAGTTAAAAGTAACAAAAAATAAATTCAGAGGGAGAACCAAGTGCTGAAACCAACGGCTCTCCAAACAGCACCTCAGATCACTTCTTTTTAATTTGTGGAATCTGAAATTGAAAAACAAAGCTGAGGCATTCAAAAGATGAGAAGTCAGATCACATCCTTCTAAAGGCTGGTGCCCAAAAAGATGATTCCTTAGTACAGCAATGAGCCAGACAATTAAAAACACCCAACAAAGACAAAAAATAAGGAGAATTGCCTAACTAGGCTTCCTTGGTGGTTCAGACGATAAAGAATCTGCCTGCAATGTAGGAAACCCAGGTTCAATCCCTGGTTTGGGAAGATTCCCTGGAGAAAGGAATGGCTACCCACTCCTGTATTCTTTTTACCTGGAAAATTCCATGGACAGAGGAGCCTCGTGGGCTACAGTCCATGGGGTTGCAAACAGTCGGACACAGCTGAGCAACTAAGCACACACACGCACCAGCCATGGGTAGAGAGAGAGAAAAAATCTCCCTTGAGAAATCTTAACAAGAAGATTGACTTCACAACACATGAAGAATCAGAATTTATAGCACATTCATAGCCAGATAAAAATCTCAAGTGGAGAATTAAGTTAAATTAGTTCATACTGGGTCGCCCCTAGATGTCTGGCAGTGTGTATGTGCGTTCAGTCGCTTAGTTGTGTCTGATTCTTTGTGACCCTATGGACTGTAGCCTGCCAGGCTCCTCTGTCCATGGAATTTTCCAGTCAAAATAGTAGGAGTGGGTTGCCTAATACTCCAGGGGATCTTCCTGACCCAGGGATTGAACCCACATCACTTGCATCTTCTGCATTGGTGGGCAGATCCTTTACCAACTATGCCATCTGGCAGAGATATATACAGATCCTCTCTGGAGAAACTACTTCAACCCAAACCTCAAAGAATCCCCACAGATAAAAAGTCTCAGTCATCATAAGTTCATGAAAATACAAAAGCACAATAGGAAACAATCCTGCACGAATGAGACTCTACAACAAACAACAAATCAGACCCACAAAAGATAGAGGTGTTAAATTCTCAGACACAGAATGTCTAACTGCGAATAATCAACCATTTTCAAGAAAAAAGTAAAAGAATATGACAAAGGAATAAGAAACAATCAAAAATATGAACCAGATTTATATAGCTATAAGTAGAAAAGAAAAGCATAATATTAGAAACGCAAAGGGGTGGGTTAAATAACTTAGGTGACACATCAGGAAAGAAAATGAATGAACTGGAAGACAGCACTGAAAACTGAATGAAGACTATAACATAGAGACAAAGCCAGAGGCACTGACTGAAGAAATATTGATGGAGACCTAAGGGAAGAAGCCCATTCTCAGGTTTAGGTATCCTCCAAAATCTCAGACCAAGTGAACTGAAAGAAACCTATACCTCGACTTGTTATGGTGAACCTGAGGCAGTAAAAAGATCTGAAAGCCACCAGAGAAAAAAGCACAACAATGAGACTGAAAGCTGACCCCTCAAAAACTAAAATAGAAACCTAAAAGCAACTGAATAAAATCCTCAGTGTACCGACAAAATATGATTTTGAACCTCAAAATGATTTTTGACCAAGGTGCCATGACCATTCATCAAGGAAATGACAGCCGCTTCAATAAATCATGCTGGGGAAAAGTGGATATCCACGTGCAAAATAATGAAATTAAACCCCTGCTTTATACCGTATATAAAAATTTACTCGAAATGGATCAAAGGGCTAAAAGTAAGGCCTAAAACTTCAAAACTCTTAGAAGAAACATAGGGGTTTCATGACACTGAATTTGGCAAGAAGCTCCTGGGTGTGATATCAAAACAATAAAAACAAAACTGAAAACTTTGTGCAAATGACAAAGCAGGGCTGGTGTATGGGGATGATCTGGAGGGAAGATGTGGGGTGGGAGGCGGGAGGGGGGTTCATGTTTGGGAGTTCGTGTAAAAAAAAATAATAAAATAAAATAAAAGGAAAAAAAAAAAAAAAAAAGCCAACCTATGAAATGGGAGAAAATACTTGCAAATTATGTATCTGATAAGTGGTTCAGTTCACTCAGTCAAGTCCAACTCTTTATGACCCTGTGAATTGCAACATGCCAGGCTTCCCTGTCCATCACCAACTCCCAGAGCTTACCCAAACTCATGTCCATCAAGTGGGTGATGCCATCCAACCATCTCCTCCTCTGTCATCCCCTCCTTCTCCTGCCTTCAATCTTTCCCAGGTTCTTTTCCAGTGAGTCAGCTCTTTGCATCAGGTGGCCAAAGTATTGGAGCTTCAGCTTCAGTCCTTCCAATGAATATTCAGGACTAATTTCCTTGAGGATTGACGGGTTTGATCTCCTTGCAGTCCAAGGGACTCTCAAGAGTCTTCTCCAACATCACAGCTCAAAACCATCTATTCTTCGGCACTCAGCTTTCTTTATAATCCAACTGTCGCATCCATACATGACTACTGGAAAAACCATCACGTTCACTAGACAGACTTGTCAGCAAAGTAGTGTCTCTGCTTTTTAATATGCTGTCTAGGTTGGCCATAGCTTCTCTTCCAAGGAGCAAGCGTCTTTTAATTTCATGGCTGCAGTCGCCATCTGCAGTGATTTTGGAACCCAAGATAAGTGGTTAAAATCCAGATTTTCTGAAAAATGCCTACAACTCAACAACCAAAAAACACATATAACAACTTTAAAACAGGCAAAGGGCTTGAATAGATTTCTCCAAAGATAACATACAAACAGCCAACAAGCATATGAAAAGACACTTGACACCACTAATCATTAGGGAAATGCAAATCAAGACCATGAGATGTCACTTCATACTCCTTAGGATGACCACTATTAAAAAGTAAGGAAATGTCAAGGATGTAGGAGAAATTAAAACCCTGTGCACTGTTAAAGGGGAATGCGAAATGGTACAGTGCTATGCAAAACAGTATGGTAGTTCCTAAAATATAAGAACAGAATTTCTATATGACAGAGGAATTCCATTTCTAAGTATAGAGTTGGCCTTCTATATCCATGGGTTCAAAGACTTAACCAACCCTGAGTTGGTTAAATCTGATGATGGAAAACCCATGAATATGGAGGGCCAAATGTATTCTCTGTGCTACACCATTTCATAGAAGGGACTCAATCATCTGCAGATTTTGGTATCCACAGGGGCTCCTGGACACAATCTTCAATGGACACTAAGAGATACCTATGTATCCAAAAGAATAAAAGCAGGATCTCAAAGAGATATTTGCACATCCATGTTCATAGCAGCATTATTCACTATAGCCAGGCAGTAGGAGCAACCCAAGCACCCATTAACAGATGAATGATTAATCAAAAACACAGCATGAATATACAAGAAAGTATGATTCAGCTTTAAAAAAAGAAGCAAATTCTGACAAATTCAACATGGATAGACCTTGAGGCTATTATGCCAAGTGAAATAATCAGTCATAAAAAGAAATACTACATGATTGTATTTATATGAGATACCTAGAGTCGTCAGATTCAGAGACTGTAGAACAGTGGTTTCCAGGAGCCTGAAGAAGGGGAAATTGGGAGTTGCCATTTAATGGATATTGGTTGAACAATGTGAATGTTAACACTACTTGAGTGTACACTTAGCAATGGTTAAGTTGGTAAAACATTATTATACTTTTACAATTAAAAATCTTTAATAAAGTTAAATATATATACACATACATGCATATATAAATAAAGGTGACCCCTGAACAACTCAAGGGTTAATCTGAGTATAATTTATAGCTGGCACTCTTGTTTCCGAGGTTCCTACACATTCTCAGATTCAACCAATCACAGATTGTGCAATACTGTAGTATTTACTATCGAAAAAACATAAGTGAACCCTTATAAAGTTCAAACCTGCACTGTTTAAGTATCAGTTCAGTTGCTCAGTCGTATCCGACTCTTTGTGGCCCCATGAATTGCAGCACGTCAGGCCTCCCTGTCCATCACCATCTCCTGGAGTTCACTCAAACACATGTCCATCAAGTCGGTGATACCATCCAGCCATCTCATCCTCTGTTGTCCCCTTTTCCTCCTGCCCCCAATCCCTCCCAGGATCAGAGTCTTTTCCAATGAGTCAACTCTTCACATGAGGTGGCCAAAGTACTGGAGTTTCAGCTTTAGCATCATTCCTTCCAAAGAACACTCAGGGCTGATCTCCTTTAGGATGGACTGGTTGGTTCTCCTTGCAGTCCAAGGGACTCTCAAGAGTCTTCTCCAACACCACAGTTCAAAAGCATCAATTCTTTGGCGCTCAGCTTTCTTCACATATATACATGCATAATGTTTAATGCTGGATTAAATACCTAGCTATCATTCAAGAATGAGGGCCAAAAAAACAAAATCAGACAATTATTCAAATATTCCAACCACTTATGGTTTAAGTTTTTATAGTTAGCTTTGTTCCTAAAACTTACACTGAAGATGAGTCTATTTTTTAAAGACTAAGAGCACTGATAAACCCATGGCTGGCTTAAGAAACAGAACACCATTAGTAACTCTGAGGCCCCGATGTTCCTTTACAGCCTTCCTCCCTTGAGAGGTAGCCACAGTCCTTTTACAGTAACTACTAGCCCTAATTTTCTTTATAGTTTAAACTCATATGAATTTTTTAAATCAACGACAGGGCGTTCAGTTTTAACTTCTCTGAATTTCAAAACAGTTCATCTATAATATATTTTCACATTATTTTTTCAAGATTTTTTTTTTTGGTGTGGACCAATTTTAAAGTCTTTATTGAATGTGTTACAACATTTTTTCTGTTTTCTGTTTTGGTTTTTTGGCCTCTAGTTATGTAGGACCTTAGCTTCCCGACCAGGGATTGAACTCACATCTCTTGCACTGGAAAGCGGGGGGTCTTACTCCCCACTAGGGAAGTACATTTACTATGGATTATTCCATTATATGAATACAACCCAATTTATGCATTGTAAATGTAGATGTGCATCTGGCTCATTTCAACTTTTGTTCTTAAGGATACGCTACTACAAACACCGATGTGTTTCTTGATAGACATGCATAACTATCACCAAGCTGTAGAGCTGCACCTCAGGGTGTGCATTTGCTTAATAATTTTAAAAAATGCAAAACCATTTTCCAAAATGGTTTTACCAACTAACACATCGAACAGCAATATGAGAGTTCTCATTTTTAAAAGGAACACTATATTATCCAAAAACTGTTCGTATTTTCCTTGCAACATGTAGGTCTATAATTTATGGCTTCAAATAATTCATTTTATTTCTTTACTGTTTGACATTGAGTTTCATTTATAAATATCCCTGTTGCATGTGCAAATTTTCCCAATTCCCACACACTGTACAATTTTACAAACTGGGAAGCTACCATGAATATATTCTCTCATGATGTTATTTAAAATGTAAATTTTTTAGTTCAAAAAGTTTTGCGATCAAGGCAAAACAAGTGTTGTAATGAATGATCATTATCTTCTGAGAAGATATATTTTAACACCACACCCTTTTACCAGAGTTCAAGCCTGCTTAAGCTCCTTGGTCTTTAGCTACATCAGCTCACATGCCTGACCCAACTTAACACAGAAGACACACATCTTCTGAGTTCTATTCCCAACTCTGTCTCCAAGAATTTGTGTGACTTTGGGAAAGGTCAAGAAACTCAAGCTCAATTTTTTTTTTTTTAATTGGTGAAATGAAGAATTAACAAAATAATCTCAAAGGTCCCTTCCATCTGGAAAATTCTATTGTTCTATGATACTACGTCACTAGCTGGCAGTGAGGAGGCTCTATTCACCCCCAAATGTCTTTTTTTTGCGGGGGGAGAGTACTTTATTACACTTTTCTTCCACCCTAATTGAATGTCTATAGATGGGTGTGCATTCCTAGTTTTCTGAGGACCCACTCCTTTTAACTGTTAGATCCTGATCCTATGACATTCATGTTCTCTTCATCGACTTGAAACATTTGAGTTTTTAATCCCTTTCTACAGTAATATTCTTATCTACTGAGATCTTAGTATTTATCACAATAAATAGAATGAGTTAATTCTCCAGGGTGTGACTTACAGTTGACAGACTGTTTTCATATCTACTATGTCGCCTGTGACAGTCATCCTGCTGATTGGTGTGATTACAGAACATCTAAGGCCTCTCTCCAAGCTCAGTTAATAGCAAAACAGGTCAAAGTATCTTCTTAGGACCCACTCCTTTTAACTGTTAGATCCTGATCCTATGACATTCATGTTCTCTTCATCGACTTGAAACATTTGAGTTTTTAATCCCTTTCTACAGTAATATTCTTATCTACTGAGATCTTAGTATTTATCACAATAAATAGAATGAGTTAATTCTCCAGGGTGTGACTTACAGTTGACAGACTGTTTTCATATCTACTATGTCGCCTGTGACAGTCATCCTGCTGATTGGTGTGATTACAGAACATCTAAGGCCTCTCTCCAAGCTCAGTTAATAGCAAAACAGGTCAAAGTATCTTCTGTAATGATCCACCAGCACAGTCTCAGACACACAGTACCTGCCTCTCTCTAAGGAAAGGGCCACACCACCAGCTGCCAACTTCCTGCTGGTGACTGGCACAGCCTGCCAGGCTCCTAGGCATTCATTGGCATCAGGTGCTCTCCAGCAAGTGGCTTGCTCTGCTCAGAACCACCCTGGAAGCCGGCTCTAGACAATGCGGAGGAGCCAAGCTGAGCATATGCTCTCGGAGGGGGAGTCAGGAAACAACCAGGACGTCAGCATCCACATCTTGGCATGAGCTCCGAACCCTTAAACAACACTTCCAACTTCTCTCCACGGAGAAGTGCAAGGAAAGCTCCCCATTTCAGTGAATTCAGTCACATTCCCCAAAACATACCATCCCCCCTTTTCACAATCCCCGGGAGGAATTGACACAGGACATTTGCAAGTTGGCACTGTCTCGGTGCTCTGCTTGTCTCGTGTTAATGTGTTTATTTGCTTTTCAAGGATCATATTGCTCACCCACAGGCAGTCAAAAGAACATACAACAGCATCAGCCAGATTGGCTGTCACCATATTAGTGTAACCTTTACTATCTGCTGACACGTTGTTTTTTGTTCCCAGCCCAGATGTCATACACAGCGAAGTTTGTTCTCTCTTCTGTGCAAGTGTGTCCAGGAATGCCAACATAATTCAACCAACTGCTTGGTATTTTAACAAAGAACTTTAGTTTTGAAAACTGTTCAAATTTTCAATCAACCACCTACCACCCAGGTCACTCACGGCCAACTTCATTTCTCCCAAGCTTGCCCCAGATACCGTCTTCAATTATGCCAAAAATAGTATGGTGTTCAACTAATCAAGTCAGCTGAAATATACCGTAAGATGGCCATTTGAGCCTGTCCTACTAGAAGCTCTCATCCTGGATCTCTAATTCTAAATACAGGCAGGCTACGTAGGCATGTGTGTGCTTGGTCGTGTCCAACACTTTGTGATTCCATGGACTACAGACCACCAGAGGCTCCTCTGTCCGTGGGGTTTTCTAGGCAAGAATACTGGAGTGGGTTGCCATTTTCTCCTCCAGCGGATCTTTCCAACCCAAGGATCGAACCCATGCCTCCTGTGTCTCCTGCATTGGTAGGTGGACTGTTTAACACTGAGACACCTGAGAAGTCCCAGGTTATGTAGGAGTAGCCTCAAACCATGCACACTGTCTTGGAGACAACATTTTCTGACCTTGAAGTCAAAACCTTGGAGTCATCCTTAATTTTCCTTTTTTCCCTTCACATTACCAAACCAAACCAGCAGGACACTGTCAGTTATACCAAAAATAACTCCAGAACCTGGGCATTTTTCACTATCTCCACTGCGACAGATTTAACTCAAGACATCATTATTTCTCACTTAAACTAGGAGCCTTCTGGTGAGCTCTGTTTCCATTCTCACCTTCCAAGGGTCCACTTCCGACACCACAGCCAAATGATTTTTGTAAAACAAAAACAAGTTTCTATCATTCCCTTACTAACCACAATCTAACACAGCTTCCCAAGCAACTGAAGTTAAAAGCTAGTGTATCACCTTGCTGACAACATCCCACGTGATGTGAGTCTGGCTCTCTCACTTATCGCCCCGACCCTGCTCACCACCCCGACCACACTGAGCTTCTTTCCCTTCTTCAAAGACATCAGAGCCATTCCCATGTCTGCCTCTGTGTTTTCATCTTCCTCTGCTTATACCGGTTTTCGCCTGTATAAGCAATCCTTCTCTCATCACTCTGATCTCAGTTTGAATGTCACTTCCCAGAGAAGCTTCCCGCACCAGCCTTACTAACTTAACTCCTTAGTTTTTATCCTGATTTCACCCTGTTCCCCTCTTAGCAGTTTTTAAACCCTCAGAGTATGCTGTTTGATCACTGCTTACACGTGCTGGCTGTCCTCCCCAACTGCTGTTGCTTGGTCGCTCACTCATGCCCAGCTCTTTTGCAACCCCACGGATGGTAGCCCACCAGGCTTTTCTGTCCATGGGGTTCTTCTGACAAGACACTGGAGTGGGTTGACATTTCCTACTCCAGTCCTCCTCATAGAATGGGACTATCGTTAACAGGAATTTGCAATTTTTTCCATTAAATGTAACACCAGCTCATAGAACAGTACTCAACAAAAATAGTCAGTGCTTAACAAAAGAAGAAGCAAATTAATGAATATCTGAAAATATTTCTAAGAACCCAGGCTTAAATGATTCATGAGTAGACTGCTACCAAATTACATATCTTCTGGAATTCTAATAAGCAAGATTATTTCAAAACATTGGGAAAATCCAACATAAGCATCCGTTTTACATGGGCTAAAGTATAAAGTGCCCAGTAATGAGTGATCATTTTTAGTTGTTACCAGTCACATCTTCAAATAATCAGCCTTTGCTCATTTGGGACAAGATCAAAGGGATTTAATTGACCATGGGCACTAAATATGAGCGTTAATTATTAAAGCATTATTTATTCAACAAGTAGTGTGGGGAGAAATGGTCAAGATATTTTTTGGAAAAAAGAATAAAGCTAGATATCTAACTCTCCACATTACCTTAAAATTAATTCCTGATTAATTCTGAAAGAAAAAGAAACTGTGAAAGTTCTATAGCATCTATAATTAGGGGATGAGAACCCTACACTTTGGATACAATTATCAACATAATAATGAAAACAATAAGTTTTGAGATATTATTCATAGACATGATGTAAACCCTTTGTCAAATTTGTTAAGAACATTACTTTCAAGTTGAAGGTTATTTATGTCCTTTTCAATGCTGTTTTCCATACCCCTGCACCTACCAAGTACCATCTTATCAAGTTGAATTAATAATCCAGGAGGGTTTGTGATCAACTGGTTTGATTAAAATCCTCAAGAACTTCAGGAATTCCCTGGTGGTGCAGTGGTTAAGACTCTGTGCTCTCATTGTCAAGGGCCCTGGGTTCAATCCCTGGTTGGGGAATTAAGATCCCTCCCACAAGCTGCATGGCATGGCTACAGAAAATTTCTCAAAACTTCAACACCTTCACTAGAAACACGTCTAGTTTTCAAGTCATCTGCTGTAATATGTAAAGCTGGACTTGGGACTTTCCTGGTGATCCAGAGGTAAAGACGTCATGCTTCTACTGCAGGGGACATGGACTCAACCTCTGATCACAGAACTAAGATCTCCTGTGCAAAACAAATAAACAAAACAACACGTTACTAAATGGGGCTTACTCTTTTAAGTCCTTGGAGGGCACGAAGGTACAACTCTAAAACATACAACACAGTAGACGAGCTCAGAATCCAGAGTCAGACGGCTCGGTTCTACATTTCAGCTTGAGTGTCATATTAACTGCTATAAACCTGTTTTCTTCTTGAAATTAAGGATCAGAGTAGTAATGTAGCTCATAGGGGTGTGGTCAGGATTGATGTGATAATATATCTGGAGAGGGGCCACTGAGCACAGAGTCTTTTAGACAGCGGGGCCTGGACACAGCTGACTGGCAATGAGTAGCCGTCCCCTTCTACAGGTGGTACTCCTACACTGCAGAGACAGTGAAAGTCACACAGCCGCTGTGACTCCGCATCTTGAACCAATGTTCCAGCCCCCACCCTCCCTCCGCCGACCCTTTCCCATTCCATGAGCATCTGCTCCCCTTCTCTCTGCAGCTCCCAGTATGGTTCCTGGATCCTATATTGAAATCTAACTGATAGACACCTCAGAACAAAAAGTAATACTTACAGAGCATGACTAGGGACCAGGCATTTGTCCTACATCTTTGTGCACATTGACTCATTCAATCCTCTAACAGTCTTATGAGGAAGATCCTATTATTGTCCTGCTTTTAAAAAATCTAACTAGAGGGTAATTATTTTACAATATTGTGATGGCCTCTGCCATACATCAGCATGAGAGGCCATAGACATGTGCGTGTCCCCCTCCCTCCTGAGCTCCTCTCCCACTTCCCACCCCAACCCATCCCTCTAGGACTTCACGTAGCCAGTAGCCCAGGCACAGGTCCCCTGCATCATACATCAAACTCCCACTGGCTACCTGCTTTACATATGGTAATGTATACATTTCAATCCTTTTCTCTCAAGTCATCCTACCCTCTCCTTTTCCCACTGTGTTCAAAAGTCTGTTCTTTGTGTCTGCCCTGTGCATAGAACTATTGGTACTATCCTTCTAGATTCCCATATATATGTGTTCATACACAGTATTTGCCTTTTTCTTTCTGACTTACTTCACCCTGTGTAATAGGCTCTAAGTTCATTCACCTCATTAGAACTGACTCAAATGTGTTTCTTTTTACAGATGAGTAATATTCCATTGTTTTTTGAATGTTGAGCTTTAAGCCAACTTTTTCATTCTCCTCTTTCACTTTCATCAAGAGGCTTTTTAGTTCCTCTTCACTTTCTGCCATAAGGGTGTTGTCATCTGCATATATGAGGTTATGGATATTTCTCCCAGCAATCTTGATTCCAGCTTGTGTTTCTTCCAGTCCAGCGTTTCTCATGATGTACTCTGCATAGAAGTTAAATAATCAGGGTGGCAATATACAGCCTTGACGTACTCCTTTTCCTATTTGGAACCAGTCTGTTGTTCCATGTCCAGTTCTAACTGTTGCTTCCTGACCTGCATACAGATTTCTCAAGAGGCAGATCAGGTGGTCTGGTATTCCCATCTCTCTCAGAATTTTCCACACTTTATTGCGAACCACACAGTCAAAGGCTTTGGTATAGTCAATAAAGCAGAAATTGATGTTTTTCTGGAACTCTCTTGCTTTTTCCATGATCCAGCAGATGTTGGCATCCAGTCCCATCACTTCATGGGAAACAGATGGGGAAATAGTGGAAACAGTGTCAGGCTTTATTTTGGGGGGCTCCCAAATCACTGCAGATGGTGACTGCAGCCATGAAATTAAAAGACACTTACTCCTTGGAAGAAAAGTTATGACCAACCTAGAGAGCATATTCAAAAGCAGAGACATTACTTTGCCTACTAAGGTCCATCTAGTCAAGGCTATGGTTTTTCCTGTGGTCATGTATGGATGTGAGAGCAGGACTGTGAAGAAGGCTGAGCACCGAAGAATCGATGCTTTTGAACTGTGGTGTTGGAGAAGACTCTTGAGAGTCCCTTGGACTGCAAGGAGATCCAACCAGTCCATTGTGAAGGAGATCAACCCTGGGATTTCTTTGGAAGGAATGATGCTAAAGCTGAAACTCCAGTACTTTGGCCACCTCATGCGAAGAGTTGACTCATTGGAAAAGACTCTGATGCTGGGAGGGATTGGGGGCAGGAGGAGAAGGGGA